>CALYLW010000320.1:717500-967300 GCA_944989445.1 Ampullaceana balthica | reverse complement strand
TTGATGTCATCTCAATCGCTCAAGATATTACCGATGTCATTTTATTATTACACGCTTTTATTTGTATGTTATATCCATCCATCCATCCTTCCTTCAAATCTTGAAACGTAAAATTAAGCCACTTCTGATGGTCCTAGAGATCTCAAAATTTTACCACAGATAGATCTTGGATGACAATGCATTGTATCAAAATTTCAGATCGATCAAATGTACCATAATTAAATTAATCAATTTTTAGTTTATCTCTATTTATCACTATTTAGAATGTATAGTCATCTGCTAGAGTTGATCTCCACGGCTCACTGGTTTCACTCCAGCCCTCGTATACCAAATTCCCGTGTTTACATCAAGGGCATGGGGAGATCAGCGCGTTTCAGTCTGTAACTGTTTGTAAATAAAAGCGTGTCCTTTTTAAAAAAAGAATTTTTAACTTTTTACTTATTACTTGTGAACATCGCTAAGTAACAACCCTGATATCGGGTAACTCAACCCAGGGTTTCACGAGGTTGTGTCGAGTTCGGCCGAAGTTAAAACAAACAGATGAGACCAGTGATAACAAAAACAAAAAGACGAAGATAGTTTCTACATCAGCATGGCACTTCTCGGGAAGACCCGCTTAGGGCTGGATCCAATTAACGTTAAAGATCAGCGATATCAGACGACGCTCAGGATCAGTAATCTCTGTATCAGCACCGGGACCAGCTCGACAACGGTCACACAATTTACACGGCTTTGATTTCGTCTGCATCAAGTAATCGTTAGGGCTTTATTTCCAAGTGTATTTTATTGTGAAAGTAATGGCTGGCGTTTCATAAATTGGTGGCGAAGAGCGAATCATCCCGTAGTGAACAGAGAATAATCATTTTTTTAAAATCCGGGCAATGAATCTTGACAGCCATTTAAATTTTGGCCTCGCTCACGCCTCCTAACATCTACTCACTGACTCGCCGCCCCTTCACAACCTTAACTTTGCACTCACCCTCCTAACCTACGTTTTACATCCCCTCACTCTCCCTCACTCCTACTATAATCTTCTCCCTCACTCCCATTATCTTCTCCATCACTCCCATTATCTTCTCCCTCACTCCCATTATCTTCTCCCTCACTCCCATTATAATCTTCTCCCTCACTCCCATCATCTTCTCCTTCACTCCCAGCATCTTCTCCCTCACTCCCATTATAATCTTCTCCCTCACTCCCATTATCTTCTCCCTCACTCTCATCATCTTCTCCTTCACTCCCATCATCTTCTCCTTCACTCCCATCATCTTCTTCCTCACTCCCATCATCTTCTCCTTCACTCCCATCATCTTCTCCCTCACTCCCATCATCTTCTCCTTCACTCCCATTATCTTCTCCCTCACTCCCATCATCTTCTCACTCACTCCCATTATCTTCTCCCTCACTCCCATCATCTTCTCCCTCAATCCCATTATCTTCTCCCTCACTCCCATCATCTTCTCCTTCACTCCCATCATCTTCTCCTTCACTCCCATCATCTTCTCCTTCACTCCCATCATCTTCTCCCTCACTCCCATCATCTTCTCCTTCACTCCCATTATCTTCTCCCTCACTCCCATCATCTTCTCACTCATTCCCATTATCTTTTCCCTCACTGCCATCATCTTCTCGCTCACTCCCATCTTCTTCTCCTTCACTCCCATCATCTTCTCCCTCACTCCCATCACCTTCTCCCTCACTCCCATCATCTTCTCCCTCACTCCCATCATCTTCTCCTTCACTCCCATCATCTTCTCCCTCACTCCCATTATCTTCTCCCTCACTCCCATTATTTCTCACCCTTCCTTTATATTCTCCCTCACTCCAATTCCCCTCTCATTTTATTCCCTTCACCCCACACCCAGCAATTTACGTGACGGTGATGCCAGTTATGAGTTGCCCCATGACTGTTATGGCTCGCGGTCTTCCGTCCCCACCCATTCATTTATGATCGGCCCAAACAACCCACAATTTCCCATTTTTACCCATGAACTGGCAAATATGTGTACGGCACCTTCCATAGTGTAGAGTTGTGCTTACAATATTTTATATTCTGTTTTTTAAGTATCATCATATCGACGCCCTCTTATTGTCAAGTATGTCTATGTTTTATCCCACATATAGGCTTGTAATTCAAGCTCTGCACGGCATGGTATCGATTCCACCTCGTAGTCGGCAATTTCCATGTTTAAGTTTGCATAATAAACGTAAAGATCCAGCCCAGGAATTATATTATATTCATAAGGTTGAACGCTGTGAGAGGTGTTCTCAAACTGTTGTGTTCTGTACTTAATTTCACGCTACATAACGGGGATCTCTACTACCGTATCTTTTTTTAAAAATGTTTTTCAACAAATTACATTTTTAAGGTGTTTAATTTTTCCATGAATATTTAATTCTTGCTTTTCTATTTCCAATCATCTAATTTTTTTTTATCTTTGCAAGATTGCATAGTATAGCGTTATCATTCCATAACTAGGCTCAGTTTAAAAAAAAATTGATTATTATTTTTATTTTTAAATATTTTTTTTGTTTTTTGTTTTGTTTTTGTTTTTGTTTTTCGATGTTTAGACAAACAGGAAGTTAATTTCTCTCATGACAGGCTAATGATACCTAACAGAAAGGTTTGTAGTGGAGGGCCATTACATTAAAAAAAAGTTCGTCACCATTGTAAAATATATAAATGCTATAGCACAGATTTGTCAGTAACTGTGAAAAATGCAAGGAGAAGCTTCTTAAGCCAATATCTTAAAGTGGGTGATAGAATTTTAGGCTTGCCTGACCGATGAACATGAAGGCACCACATGTTATATACGGATACGCCTATACGAAATGTTATACAAATAGCTATACAAGTAGTTATACACTACCGCGGCTACGATTTGAGGGTTAACAACCCACAATTCCAAACAGTTACCCATGGATTAAGGGTAAATATTTAGAGCGAGCGCAGCAAAAGAAGTTTACTAACACCAATAATGACCTATTTAGCCTTTCATGACTAACACCAATAATGACCTACTTAGCCTATCATGACTAACACCAATAATGACCTACTTAGCATATCATGACTAACACCAATAATGACCTATTTATCCTATCATAGCTCACTCCAATAATGACCTATTTTAGCCTATTGTGACTAACACTAATAATGACCTATTTAGCCTATCATGACTAACACCAATAATGACCTATTTAGCCTATCGTGACTAACACTAATAATGACCTATTTACCCTATCGTGACTAACACTAATAATGACCTATTTAGCCTGTCATAGCTCACTCCAATAATGACCTATTTAGCCTATTGTGACTAACACTAATAATGACCTATTTAGCCTATCATGACTAACACCAATAATGACCTATTTAGCCTATCGTGACTAACACTAATAATGACCTATTTACCCTATCGTGACTAACACTAATAATGACCTATTTACCCTATCGTGACTAACACTAATAATGACCTATTTAGCCTATCATGACTAACTCCAATAATGACCTATTTAGCTTGTCATAACTTAAACCCCCAATAACATTTTAAAGATATGAATAATTGGACCAATTATGATTTAACACAATATCTAAGAGCAATACCTCCGTGCCTTTAACTAGATTAACCTTGTTTTATAAAATTACCAAAGTCTAAAAGGCTATTCACAAAATTTTGCAATTAATTCCCCCCCCCCTTTTCCCCAATCTTTTTTTAAAAAGCAACAAAAAATACAACAACGCAAAACTGTGTCACCATACTATGACACTGTGAGGACCATTCCTTGAAGGAAAAAAGCCATTTATGAAAGTTTCTTCTTTTTTTTTAACACTCAAATGAGATATTAAGGGATGTCTCTTATTTCCCGTGGCCGTTGGCTCTCTGTTCCAAACAGAATTTCAGCCTAAAGAAAATGGAAAAAGAGGGGGAGGGGCATATTCGGGGCATTCCGTAAGATTATAAGCTCTGTCATTCCACAGGGGCACAGAAATCTAGCCTCTATTTTGACACGGCCGCTTACTCCCTGATGATGAGCGGTTAGACTCGGATGACCCGGGGATTCCCACGCTTCGCATGCCTGGTGTGCCTCCCTATCAGAGGAATGAGTGGATATGTGTGTTGTTATACACCGTGATAAAAAAAACAATATCGTAACAGGAAATATTGGATTATGATCTTAACAGTTTTGTATATATGAATCGATTTGTTTGAAATAAATTAATTACCTAGGTCACAAAATACACATTTTGAGATAATCAAGTTTGAATTTATTTTTTATTTTTTTTTGTCTAATACTATTAGATGATAGAAATTTCAATTTTATTTGGCTGTTCAAAAATTGGACCTAGTAACATTATATTGTTTTCATTTTTATACAGTAGACTGGTCTAAACTAGATGTTAAAAGTTCACTGTTTAGATTGAATTTGTCACAAAAAATGTGATTTAAGTACTTTTAGCGCTAGGGTCTTCTACACAGCACGATTCTGGGGGACACGAGAGTAACGGTCCCACATTTAAAGTCTATATGTTTGAACAATTGGATTTCGTGGTCATATTAAGGCTTTAAAAAGTCTGACGAATTTGTGTCTTTGCTGAATGCAACCCAATGGTGGTCGAGTGGCTGCGCACTGGACTGTCGTACCGATGGTCACGGGTTCGAATCCGTGTGAAGGCAAGGGTTTGTTCCCGGGGCCTAGGGCGTCCCTGAGTCACCACGCTCCGAATGGGTACCTAACACTACATGTAGTTAGGCGGCTAGGTAATGCGTGGAACCCACAAAGCCGTGGCTTGTGAGCGCTGCATCACTTGCCAAACAGATCATCTGTCATGGTCTGTGGACGCAACTATCTTCTGCATAGAAGGAGCGTCTGTATAGATAAGACAAAAGACAAGACAATGCGTCAGAAGTGGCCAAATGATCTAAGAGCACTGACCACGACAGACCTATAAATAATACCATTAGGTACAGTTTAAAGATCTTTCCCATGCAGAGGCGTAAATGGGTTTATGACTCCCTTGTCTAATTTATTTTTGGCACCCTTTATTTTATTTAAAAAATAAATATTAGAGATTTAGTGTGCCCTTTTGAACTGTCGCAGGTCGGCGCCCTTGGCAACTGCCCCCAATGCCAAGCCGTTGTTACGCCACTGTTCCCATGCATTGTTTAGGAATTGGGTTCAAGGAGCTTGTTTGGTCTCTCATAGCCCGGTACGTGTCAGTGTTAACACGAGAACTGTTTCAGCTGATAGATATCAGAAGAAGATTTCGCTCAAACAAACTTTTATCTATACCCAGACTTGTCAGTGCTAGATGCAATATGTCTATATCAAGACTTGTCAGTGCTAGATGTAATATGTCTATACCAAGACTTGTCAGTGCTAGATGCAATATGTCTATATCAAGACTTGTCAGTGCTAGATGCAATATGTCTATAGCAAGACTTGTCAGTGCTAGATGCAATACGTCTATACCAAGACTTGTCAGTGCTAGATGCAATATGTCTATAGCAAGACTTGTCAGTGCTAGATGCAATATGTCTATAGCAAGACTTGTCAGTGCTAGATGCAATATGTCTATAGCAAGACTTGTCAGTGCTAGATGTAATATGTCTATACCAAGACTTGTCAGTGCTAGATGTAATATGTCTACTGTCATGCAGTTAAAGGTGAGACGCTAGGTTGACACACTGTCATGATAATTAGCAAATCCCCCTAAGAAAACAAACATACACACATAGATACAAACATAAATTTGATTTGTGGGGGAGTGATAGCGAGATAAGGTTTTTAAAGACGACTTGTGGTTAGTGATAGAGTTAAAGGTAAATCTAATGTCTGAACGTTTATCCTTTAATTTTCTGATTTGTTGTATAACGGTGTTGTCCAAGATCATTTCAGTTCGTGGCTCACAGGATATGGATACAAAGATAAGTCAGCCGTACCAAGTACAGTTGTACACACATGCCCCAAGTTAAGTTATATTATCAGATGAGAAATGGAGTACCAGATCAATAACAGGTACTGACTGTTTGAGGACCACTGATGTTATAAATAACAGGTACTGACTGTTTGAGGACCACTGATGTTATAAATAACAGGAACTGACTGTTTGAGGACCACTGATGTTATAAATAACAGAAACTGACTGTTTGAGGACCACGGATGTTATAAATAACAGGAACTGACTGTTTGAGGACCACTGATGTTATAAATAACAGAGCGAGAGTTCAGCAGAAACTATGTGACCTTCTCGGACATTTTTGACCGGCAAATCTTCGTGGGGAATTGCCCTGATGACCTAGAGTGTCAACAAAAACAAGGTCTGGCTCTTTAGAGATGTCACATAGAGACCTTGTTAAAATATTCATGCCAACAAATTGACAGGTTAACAAAATAAAACTAATACCTGAGTTCACAATAACATTTTATTTCTTTGTAATATTCTCTTTTTTCAAAATTCTCAAATATAAGCCGTTTAACAGCTTCTTGCAATGTTAGAAGGTTTCAAGTTTAATATTTAAAAAACCGTAAAAAACCAAGTTTTTGACTATAAATCCTTTATGTACGAGAAGTAACTAAAAGAATTTTCATTATAATACGCAGCGCAAGACCATCCAAAAATACAAAATTGCAGTTGTGTCGTAAAAAACGTTTAATATAATGCGCACCGATCAGAAATATGTTTATAAAAAAAGTTGTCAATAAAATAGGCACCTAATTGCACGACAGAAAGGTTGTTCAATATAATACGGACCACGACACTCTATCTCAAAAAATAACATGATACATAGGAATAAATAAAATAATCTAAAAAATCAATAATTCAATTACTGTACATGTGATCGATCTGACATTTTGATACATAGTTTTTATCATCGCCACGAAACTGCCTGCTAAATTTCAGCTCGCTAGCTTACGAGGAAGTGGGTTAAAAATCGATCCAAAGTTTTGGCGACAAGCAATCAAGGGTGCACGCAAGCAGACACCACGAGTTAATATAAAGGATTTAAAAAGGGAGCCTACTTTCAACGTTTCAACATTTTGTCCTAAAGGTCCTGTTGTTACTTTACAAATGTACAATGACAACTCTGCCATGTCTCTGTGTGACAATGACATCTCTTTCATGCTCCCAGACAACTTTGACAACGTTGCACAACCAAGAGCACAAAAAATAATTAGCTCCCTTAAGGTGGCCAAGATTTGTGACCTTTGAAAAGCCGCCAAGTCTGTGTGAAAGGCCGGTTTGGATTAAGACTGAGTGGGATCGAAGAGGCCCAGAGGGTCAAGTGATCTACGTAACTCAGATGGAGTTTCCTCAGGGAGGCGAGTTTCGTGGCTCTGAAATCATGGAGAGGCTGCTGGGTTAAAATGTTGTAGTCGATACTAGTAACATTTCTGTTATAAACAGTCATCCAGAGATACCGCCATATGTGATTAACGGTACTAATATATTTGAGGTTAACAACGATACTGCAATATGCATTCAACTACGATACTGCAATATGCATTCAACAACGATGCTGCAATATGCATTCAACAACGATGCTGCAATATGCCTTCAACAACGATGCTGCAATATGCCTTCAACAACGATGCTGCAATATGCATTCAACAACGATGCTGCAATATGCATTCAACAACGATGCTGCAATATGCATTCAACAACGATGCTGCAATATGCCTTCAACAACGATGCTGCAATATGCATTCAACAACGATACTGGCCTATGGGGTTAAAAACAATACAGCCGGATGCGGTCAACGACGATACTGAAATATGCGGTATAACAACGATACTCTGACGTGAACAGCTCCAGTTTCCATAGAAATAATTGTGTTATTCTTATTTTAAAAAAGTGTACTATGAGACTCGATTGTAAGAGTACCTGATTACTGCTTTGTTAAAAAATGCTGTCTGACAAAGCCGTTGTTAATAGTTGATGTCTGACAGCGCCGTTGTTAATAGTTGCTGTCTGACAAAGCCGTTGTTAATAGTTGATGTCTGACAGCGCCGTTGTTAATAGTTGCTGTCTGACAAAGCCGTTGTTAAAAGCTGCTGTCTGACAAAGCCGTTGTTAAAAGCTGCTGTCTGACAAAGCCGTTGTTAATACTTGCTGTCTGACAAACCGTTGATAAAAGCTGCTGTCTGACAAAGCCGTTGTTAATAGTTGCTGTCTGACAAAGCCGTTGTTAAAAGCTGCTGTCTGAGAAAGCCGTTGATAAAAGCTGCTGTCTGACAAAGCCGTTGTTAAAAGCTGCTGTATGACAAAGCCGTTGTTAATACTTGCTGTCTGACAAACCGTTGATAAAAGCTGCTGTCTGACAAAGCCGTTGTTAATAGTTGATGTCTGACAGCGCCGTTGTTAATAGTTGCTGTCTGACAAAGCCGTTGTTAAAAGCTGCTGTCTGACAAAGCCGTTGTTAAAAGCTGCTGTCTGACAAAGCCGTTGTTAATACTTGCTGTCTGACAAACCGTTGATAAAAGCTGCTGTCTGACAAAGCCGTTGTTAATAGTTGCTGTCTGACAAAGCCGTTGTTAAAAGCTGCTGTCTGAGAAAGCCGTTGATAAAAGCTGCTGTCTGACAAAGCCGTGGTTAAAAGCTGCTGTATGACAAAGCCGTTGTTAATACTTGCTGTCTGACAAACCGTTGATAAAAGCTGCTGTCTGACAAAGCCGTTGTTAATAGTTGATGTCTGACAAAGCCGTTGTTAAAAGCTGCTTTCTGACAAAGCCGTTGTTAATAGTTGCTGTCTGACAAAGCCGTTGTTAAAAGCTGCTGTCTGACAAAGCCGTTGTTAATACTTGCTGTCTGACAAACCGTTGATAAAAGCTGCTGTCTGACAAAGCCGTTGTTAATAGTTGATGTCTGACAAAGCCGTTGTTAAAAGCTGCTTTCTGACAAAGCCGTTGTTAATAGTTGCTGTCTGACAAAGCCGTTGTTAATAGTTGCTGTCTGACAAAACAGACGTTCTATATACGTGTTGTTTTTTGTTCGGTGTCTGTTTTCCTAAAAGTATATGAAATACTTAATTTGGGTATTGAGTGTAATTATGGTGTTAGCTGTTGTTGAAGGATTCTCGGTGTTGCGGTATTTGATGTAGATTGCGTATGAAACGTTTAAGTCTGGTTTTAAGCGTATGTTTTGGTTGGGACATTCAAATAAATTCAATAACTGAATAAATCAACCATTTATGGTTCTGCCGCTTGTAAAAATTTGTTACGCTCTTGTAAGGGGCCGACCATAAAGTATGTCACGCTATTTTTGACCATTTTTAACTCCTCTCCCTCCCCCCTGTCACAAACTGTCACACATCTCGGAAACCCCCCCCCCTAAAGTACGTCACACTTTCGAACAAAAATGTTGTTTTTTTATTATCAAAATAATTAAAATTTAATATAAAACAGCGTGAAGTCACACATGGCCGGATAACCCTCTCCCCCCTGTCACAAACTGTCACACTTTCTTACACCCCCTCCCCCCTCTGGAGCGTGACGTACTTTATGGACGGCCCCTAAGCTGATTTCTACGACAACCATAATAACCGTTAAGTGTTGATGTGAATGTGGATATCTGATTATAGCACCGCTCTCGGCAATCCTTTCAAGCTTGACAGCAGAATAACAATGACGCCGGCAGAGATGTTTCAACCACTGACACAAATTGGTTACTAGATTGGCTGGCATTTGAAAGCATGCTGCTCAAAATTATTATTTACTCCACGAATTCATCTCAAGTTATTTTCTTTCTCCTCATCGTCCACATTCACCATTGCCCTTTGTTGCGATAATTTACCAGCTTTCTTGACCGGATTTAATGTCATTAAGAATGGCCGCTTGTGGCACTTTGAACGGCGACAATGTAATTGTCTCGGCTTCCAGCTCCCTAAGGTGTCGACATCTAATTGCAACACCAAGGATACATGATTGTGTGAAATGTGGATGAACTTTTTTATTGGGTCTGCAGGGTCACACAACCCACACTAAATACTACACCCACACTAAATACTACACCCACACTAAATACACCACCCACACTAAATACTACACCCACACTAAATACACCACCCACACTAAATACTACACCCACACTAAATACACCACCCACACTAAATACTACACCCACACTAATACTACACCCACACTAAATACTACACCCACACTAAATACTACACCCACACTAAATACTACACCCACACTAAATACTACACCCACACTAAATACTACACCCACACTAAATACTACACCCACACTAAATACTACACCCACACTAAATACTACACCCACACTAAATACTACACCCACACTAAATACTACACCCACACTAAATACTACACCCACACTAAATACTACACCCACACTAAATACTACACCCACACTAAATACTACACCCACACTAAATACACCTCCCACACTAAATACTACACAAACACTAAATACTACACCCACACTAAATACTACACCCACACTAAATACTACACCCACACTAAATACACCTCCCACACTAAATACTACACCCATACTAAATACTACACCCACACTAAATACTACACCCACACTAAATACTACACCCACACTAAATACACCTCCCACACTAAATACTACACCCACACTAAATACTACACCCACACTAAATACTACACCCACACTAAATACTACACCCACACTAAATACTACACCCACACTAAATACTACACCCACACTAAATACTACACCCACACTAAATACACCTCCCACACTAAATACTACACAAACACTAAATACTACACCCACACTAAATACTACACCCACACTAAATACTACACCCACACTAAATACACCTCCCACACTAAATACTACACCCATACTAAATACTACACCCACACTAAATACTACACCCACACTAAATACTACACCCACACTAAATACACCTCCCACACTAAATACTACACCCACACTAAATACTACACCCACACTAAATACTACACCCACACTAAATACTACACCCACACTAAATACTACACCCACACTAAATACTACACCCACACTAAATACACCTCCCACACTAAAAACACCACATCCCCCAAACTACATGTACACCATACCCCATAACAACTTTACACTCTCACTACCCGAAGCTAGTTTTACACCCCACATCGTACTTTATCCAACAGTTTCGTACCTCACACATCCTCCCCATCACTCTACAACACTGGCGTTCGGTTGACGTGTCGTCTTTTCACTGCAGATACCACGTCCTTCTCGCTGCACTTATCCCAGAATTCACCTCGATGTCCCCCGACAATAGGACAAGGCCGTTAAGAAAATGGAAAGCCAAATGAAGACGGACGTGGCATAGCAGGAGTGGGGCGAGGAGACTTGAGCAGGACAAAAGATTGGCACTGAGCCAGATGGGACGTAACGAGGATGGGCTGCCTATCATCTGGGTGATGGGGAATTAGTGGTTAAAGGGGGGGGGAGGGGGTCTGCTTTAATTTGGGAAAATAAGTGGAAAATGAGAGTTATATTGGCTTAGTAAGTCATAGGAATTTTGTGTTAATTTTTTTTAAATTTATTATTATTATTTTTTTTTAGATCTAGCGCGATGGTTTATTCTTTGGTTTCAAAAAGGGGTCCTGCCATTTGTGACTTTTTATTTATCTCTGTCTAAGTTGCATGGCTTTAATATCATCTTTTCTGTTCCAATTTACTCAAGGATTTAGGCTAAATGCATTTCAGAACTTACATCGAAATTGATTTTTAAATAAAGACAAATTCCAACAAAGAATTTCCAATTTTTTCATTCAAGGGAAATAATTCTAGATTACATTAAAAGTCATTTATACTAAACAAAACAATCGCTATCAATTGCTCACTATAGCAAATTTTCTCTTTGACGTATATCCTCTCACGCTACGTAGCACCACGAATGTGTCAATATTATGCGCACGCACCGCGAAACAGTCTAACATTAGCATTGACAAAGCGGGAAAACCCCATTAATTATCATTCTTGAATCTAGATTTCAATAAAAGTCATTTCAAATCAAATTATTGCGTACCTAAACCAAACAATTGTTATCTATAAATTGCTGCTAAAATTACGGGAGTCGAATGAAAAGAGATTTTTCAAAAATTCACTCTGCAACATTGTTCTAAATATTATTAGCTATATTTTGGCGTTTATTTCAACCCGATAGATGTTATGGTTGGCGACGAATTGACTAAATACTGATATTGTTTGGTGTTTTTTTTCCACAGGAAATCCAGTAAATCTTTTGGTATTTTTTTGTGTGTGGCCCTTGCACATCCTTGAGACCTCCTTAACATATTTGCAAAAGACCCGAACCCTCTATCTGGTATGGACCAGGAGGAGTTGTTTGTGCAAGTTCGAACAGACAGCACATAAATTTCAAATATATAAACGCAATTTTTCCCATGGGAAATTGCGTTAAAAACACTTATATATATTTCTGCTGAAGTTAAAGAATTTTTGTTTATTTCCTCATATTTACGTCCTGTAACACATAAAGAATCAGCTATCTGCTAGTGATAATCTCTTTAAATCAGTGTTTCTCAAAGTGGTGGTCCGCGGATCGGTGCCGGTCCGTGGGCCATCCGCCACCGGTCCGCAGAAGTTCCCAAAAACGTTCTCAAATAACACACGAGGTCTTGGGATACCAGCATCTAATTGTGAAGGAGACTCCGAATTTTTTGGATTCTTAGCTTTCATATTTCATCTATTAATAAACGTATCCATTGGTCTTGTATCATCTATAATATGAGTATACTAAATCTTTTCAGTATCAACTATTAACTCAATCTCGTTATTTTTATTGTGAAAGTTTTGAAAATAAACATCTAACTTAATTATTTTTATCATTTAAGTTTTAAATTTTACAACATGCAGGAGTGCAAATATATTGTTTGTGTTTGGAGGGAAAATCTATAATTCTGTGCTATCAATGTTGGTTTCCTACAATATTTTATATTATTCTTTTAAAATCCTTTATATTAACTCGTGGTGTTTATTTGAGCCCTTGCTTGCTTGGTTGCTTGTTTGTTGAAAAAACTTTGGATCAATTTATAACACACTTCCTCGTAAGCTAGCCAGCTGAAATTTTGCAGGCTGTTTTGTACCAATGATAAAAACGATGTATTAAAATTTCAGATCGATCGCATGTACTTTAATTAAATTATTGAATTTTTAGATTATTTTATTTATTCCTATGTATCATGCTTTTTTTTCTAGATCAAGTGTCGCGGTGCGTATTATATTGAACGATGTTTCTGTGGCGCAATAAGGTGTGTATTTTACTGAGAACACTTTTTATAAACCTATTCCTGATCGGTGCGCATTATATTAAACACGTTTTACGACACAACTGCAATTTTTTATTTTTGGATGGTCTTGCGCTGCGTGTTATAATGAACATTCTTTTAGTTACGTCTCATACGTAAAGGATTTATAGTCAAAAACTTGGTTTTTTACGGGTTGTTTTTATTTATTTTAAATATTTTATTTAGTGGAATGAATTGAAATATTCACCAAAATTTGGGGCATCTCCTTCACCCGCTTCCCCCTTCCTCCTCCCATGATTTGCGATTATGACTACGTACATGTATTGAAATAAATGTGGACTTATTTTATTAAAATTATTTAAAAATTATTTTAGATTATTTGTTTCATTTTATGTGCTTGTGTCGAAATATTGACATATTTTATAGGATTAGTGTTAATGGTTGAAAATAGAGGATTACAATAAAAAATTTCTTTCCTTTCTTATATCTTCTGCGGACGACTGGCGGCTGATGGCCTACGGACCAGCACCGGTCCGCGGAACACCACTTTTGAGAAGCACTGAGGTAGAAGTACCACGTCCAGTTACCGAAAATCTCTCAAAAGTTTATAGAAACCAATAGGTATAGGATCTTATGTATGAAATGTCGACCACCTAACTGAAACGTTACTCAGGCTATCGTGATCACACACACGCACATAAACACACACACACAAATTTGTCGAAATCTCGATTTCATGCAAGATGTGACTCAACATCCTTCACTTTAAACACAAAACATCAATTAAATACCATGATATCCCAGATTTACATTCAGAGTCATAGTGTAAAATCCATGATATCTCGGATCTGAATTCCCATTCATAGTATTAAAATCCATGATATCTCGGATCTGAATTCCCATTCATAGTATTAAAATCCATGATATCTCGGATCTGAATTCCCATTCATAGTATTAAAATCCATGATATCTCGGATCTGAATTCCCATTTATAGTATTACAAGCCGTGATATCTCAGATATAAATTCCCATTTACAGTGTAAAAGCGATGATATCTCAGTCCTGAATTCACAGTTACAGTTTATAAGCCATGATAACCCAGACCTATAACCATTGTTATGAGTGATTTGAATTCACGACCATAAGAAAGATCCATATTTCTGTGAACATAGTGATCGACGTCCGGGCATCATTGCTCTTGTCGTTTGTAATTAGGAACACGAGACGTTAGTGTTTTTGACACGACACTTCATCGTTCACAGATCATTACAAGCCAGGGGGCAGTTACTGGCACGGGAAATATGACAAGAATTGTCACAGCTGTCAATTTGACTCGAGTGCCGGCGAAACAAGGGAGAGAATGTGGAGTTGTGTTTATTATGATAATTCATAAAACTTCTCTGTGGATGGTGTGGGTGTGTGTGGGGGGTGGAGGGAGTAAGGAGGGTACTTTCATCTCTAGAGGAGGGTGGTGTGGAATAATTTATCACTTATCTAATCAAGGGGGCATAGAAATAATTAGATAGATTACTAAACGTGTAAGCCCGCTTAAAGCCAATATATCATCAAAAACCTGTTTATTAAATCCTTTATATTAACTCGTGGCGTCCGTTTGCTTGCGTGGGGCGGGTGTTTGGTTATAAAAATTAAAGATTTCTAATTTAGAAGGCAAAAGAGAGATCTATAAGTGAGAGAATGAGTGAACCGCATATGTTAAACCTCATAAGAGCCCTCCCCACGTTTTTAGTCATATTAAATCGAAGTACTTTAACTAATAAGTTTTCAATTATTTTCTTCTTTTTAGTCCACTTATAAAAACGTGTTTTTTTAAAATCATTTTTTTTACCTTTATTTATTACGTTAAAAGAAGCGATGTTGGACCCAGTATTTGGTAGTTTCGACAGTGTCAGACAGAAATGGGTAGGTTTTCTCAAAGAGTTTGTTTTGTTCAGTATCTTACCCAGAGAATGGGTTTTGCTCTGGGTTAGACCCTGATATGAGGCCTTTGGGAAGGATATGGAGTTTTTGGTAAAGCAGCATCGACTGAGTTTTGTTGTTGCTTTTAATGAACAATCAACTGAGATAAAAGAAATGAAAAATGCATACACACTACACCTCACGCTGCACACTGACATTAAATTCACTGAGTCCCAGTTTTCTTCTACATCTGACAGTTTCCCCAAGGCACTCTGCTCTTGACGACAATCGGCCCCCTCCCTATACTCTCCCTCCCCCTCTTCTGAGTCCCAGTTTTCTTCTACATCTGACAGTTTCCCCAAGGCACTCTGCTCTTGACGACAATCGGCCCCCTCCCTATACTCTCCCTCCCTCTCTTTCTCTCTCTCTCTCTCTTCTCTTTCTTTCTCTCTCCCTCGCTCTCCCTCTCTCTGGGGCCCCTGTTCTGCTGTCGGCCAGCTTTAATTGCCCGCTTTACAACGCTGTCGCTTCAGAAGCTAACCGGCAATCGTGCAATATGCGTGAGCTGTCACGCCCTCCCAGCCGAAATAGTCTGGCCCAGCTATTGTCTGCTCACTCTGTGCTTGTGGTTCTAACAGTTTGTGGGTTTTATCAAATCAAGTCTTTATAATTCAAACTCTGCACATGTTTTTTAAAATATATTTTGGTTTTTAATGCTATAACATACTCTTTCAATTTCTTTCTTTCTCTCTTTCTCTCTCTCTCTCTCTCTCTTTATTTTCTAAATTTCACTTTTCTCTTATTCCTGCATCGTAGTGTGAAGTTATGACTCTCTCAGTTTGTATCTCTGTTTGTCCCACTCTCTCCCTCCCCCTCTTTCTCTCCCTCCCCCTCTTTCTCTCACCCTCTCTCTCTCTCTCTCTCTCTCTAAACATTCACCTAAGTCTTTGATCAAGTATTAGGTCGATATCATTTTTTTCTTTGTGTTATTGCCGTTTTCTGTGGTTATCATATCCTCTGATCACGTGATGTATCAAGCCGATCATGTGCTGTAACGATTTGATAACGTGCTTGCTGTCCAATGCTGATCTCATGATTTACCAAGATGATCACGTGCTGTGCCAAGCTGATCAAGAGACCTCCAGTACTTCTCTGATCACAGTTCAAGTGGTGTTCATTGCTACGTAGAAGAATTAGCTTTTCAAAAGAAACCGTTTAGGTGACTACCATTTGAATATGTGTGTCTCTATTGCCATCTCCCCCCATATGTGTGTCTCTATTGCCATCTCCCCCCATATGTGTGTCTCTATTGCCATCTCCCCCCATATGTGTGTCTCTATTGCCATCTCCCCCCATATGTGTGTCTCTATTGCCATCTCCCCCCATATGTGTGTCTCTATTGCCATCTCCCCCCATATGTGTGTCTCTATTGCCATCTCCCCCCATATGTGTGTCTCTATTGCCATCTCCCCCCATATGTGTGTCTCTATTGCCATCTCCCCCCATATGTGTGTCTCTATTGCCATCTCCCCCCATATGTGTGTCTCTATTGCCATCTCCCCCCATATGTGTGTCTCTATTGCCATCTCCCCCCATATGTGTGTCTCTATTGCCATCTCCCCCCATATGTGTGTCTCTATTGCCATCTCCCCCCATATGTGTGTCTCTATTGCCATCTCCCCCCATATGTGTGTCTCTATTGCCATCTCCCCCCATATGTGTGTCTCTATTGCCATCTCCCCCCATATGTGTGTCTCTATTGCCATCTCCCCCCATATGTGTGTCTCTATTGCCATCTCCCCCCATATGTGTGTCTCTATTGCCATCTCCCCCCATATGTGTGTCTCTATTGCCATCTCCCCCCATATGTGTGTCTCTATTGCCATCTCCCCCCATATGTGTGTCTCTATTGCCATCTCCCCCCATATGTGTGTCTCTATTGCCATCTCCCCCCATATGTGTGTCTCTATTGCCATCTCCCCCCATATGTGTGTCTCTATTGCCATCTCCCCCCATATGTGTGTCTCTATTGCCATCTCCCCCCATATGTGTGTCTCTATTGCCATCTCCCCCCATATGTGTGTCTCTATTGCCATCTCCCCCCATATGTGTGTCTCTATTGCCATCTCCCCCCATATGTGTGTCTCTATTGCCATCTCCCCCCATATGTGTGTCTCTATTGCCATCTCCCCCCATATGTGTGTCTCTATTGCCATCTCCCCCCATATGTGTGTCTCTATTGCCATCTCCCCCCATACGTGTGTCTCTATTGCCATCTCCCCCCATATGTGTGTCTCTATTGCCATCTCCCCCCATACGTGTGTCTCTATTGCCATCTCCCCCCATATGTGTGTCTCTATTGCCATCTCCCCCCATATGTGTGTCTCTATTGCCATCTCCCCCCATATGTGTGTCTCTATTGCCATCTCCCCCATATGTGTGTCTCTATTGCCATCTCCCCCCATATGTGTGTCTCTATTGCCATCTCCCCCCATATGTGTGTCTCTATTGCCATCTCCCCCCATATGTGTGTCTCTATTGCCATCTCCCCCCATATGTGTGTCTCTATTGCCATCTCCCCCCATATGTGTGTCTCTATTGCCATCTCCCCCCATATGTGTGTCTCTATTGCCATCTCCCCCCATATGTGTGTCTCTATTGCCATCTCCCCCCATATGTGTGTCTCTATTGCCATCTCCCCCCATATGTGTGTCTCTATTGCCATCTCCCCCCATATGTGTGTCTCTATTGCCATCTCCCCCCATATGTGTGTCTCTATTGCCATCTCCCCCCATATGTGTGTCTCTATTGCCATCTCCCCCCATATGTGTGTCTCTATTGCCATCTCCCCCCATATGTGTGTCTCTATTGCCATCTCCCCCCATATGTGTGTCTCTATTGCCATCTCCCCCCATATGTGTGTCTCTATTGCCATCTCCCCCCATATGTGTGTCTCTATTGCCATCTCCCCCCATACGTGTGTCTCTATTGCCATCTCCCCCCATATGTGTGTCTCTATTGCCATCTCCCCCCATATGTGTGTCTCTATTGCCATCTCCCCCCATATGTGTGTCTCTATTGCCATCTCCCCCCATATGTGTGTCTCTATTGCCATCTCCCCCCATATGTGTGTCTCTATTGCCATCTCCCCCCACCCCTCCCTCCCTCGAATATGTGTGTCTCTATTGCCATCTCCCCCCACCCCTCCCTCCCTCGAATATGTGTGTCTCTATTGCCATCTCCCAAACCCCTCCCTCCCTCCTCCATTTACTGACGCCCTTGATGAGTTTCCTTTCGTAAAACATCCTCTTCACTTGAACATCACCAACAAACAAAGAGCCAGAATGATGAAAATGTTGATGAGGAGACGTTGAAAGATGTCACATACTGAGCTGAAGACGTTATAAAATATATGCGGCTGCTCTTATAAGTTAAGATCATGTACCCATTAGAATGATTAGATCGAGGCATGTTTTGTCGATTGATTCCCCGTGAAAAAATAATAGTACGGTGTATTATTTTAATTCGTGGCCACTACAAGATTGGAGACCACTTTTAGATTGAAGGCCACTTTAAGATTGGAGGCCACTTTAAGATTGGAGGCCACTTTAAGATTGGAGGCCACTTTAAGATTGGAGGCCACTTTAAGATTAGAGGCCACTTTAAGATTGGAGGCGATTTTAAGATTGGAGACCACTTTAAGATTGGAGGCCACTTTAAGATTGGAGGCCACTTTAAGATATTGGCCACTTTAAGATTGGAGTCCACTTTAAGATTGGAGGCCACTTTAAGATTGGAGGCCACTTTAAGATTGGAGGCCACTTTAAGATTGGAGGCAGCTTTAAGATTGGAGGCGATTTTAAGATTGGAGGCCACTTTAAGATTGGAGGCCACTTTAAGATTGGAGGCGATTTTAAGATTGGAGGCCACTTTAAGATTTGAGGCCACTTTAAGATTCGAGGCGATTTTAAGATTGGAGGCCACTTTAAGATTGGAGGCGATTTTAAGATTGGAGGCCACTTTAAGATTGGAGGCCACTTTAAGATTGGAGGCGATTTTAAGATTGGAGGCCACTTTAAGATTGGAGGCCACTTTAAGATTGGAGGCCACTTTAAGATTGGAGGCGATTTTAAGATTGGAGGCCACTTTAAGATTGGAGGCGATTTTAAGATTGGAGGCCACTTTAAGATTGGAGGCAAGTGCTCGTTTTGGAAACTACTACGCAGTAGGTCAAGCAGGAGAATACTTACAATTCTCAAATCTTTATTGGCAGTCTAGAAAAAGGCTAGAGTAAAGAAATAAATATTAAAACAACAAAAAATAACATATTTGCAAAGTCCATGGTGCCGGAAACTTTCCATCGCTACAGCCGATTTAGTGGGCTATGAAAATTTAAAAGACCACATAAAGAAATATATCAAGCCTCAGTTAAAGCACAAATCTGTCAAATTTAATATAAAATATCTTGAATGTTCGTTTTAGCTGCGGGATTCCGCGGGCCAATGACCTCAGTGAATTCTAAGGAAATGCTTTATTTGTGCGTTACAACGACACAACATTAGTGTTCCCTTTTAGACATCCAACCTTGTTTATGATCTCGTGTACTTTATAAACTCGAGGCTCAAACCAACTCGCTTTTTATCCATAAATTGAACCTAACAATCTTTTATTCCCGCCATATTCAGATTTTCGTATTTCCTCCTCCTCTTCCCATCTCTCAATAAAACCCATCCTCTGTCTGTACTCACTTGGTCTTCCCATCTCTCAACAATTCCCATCCCTGGACTAGTCTCCATTCAACTTCACAATTCACACAATACAAACACACACAATCTCACGTAATCCCCCACAACGCGCCCCTTACCCCCCCTCACACACACACACATCTGATTCCACATCACAAATGGTGACTGAGTGTTACCTCCCTCAGCCCCTTCCGTCTGTCTGTCCTCCGATTCCTCACCCCCCACCCACCCACCGCTGTCGCCCTGGCCGCCACGCAACGAGCGCCCCATCACCACACGGGGCTGACCTATTTAAAGGTGCGTCCCTGGAACGTCTGCCTCTATAGCGTGAGTGTCGCCTGCCTCGGTGTTGTTCGATAGTGCGAGCCGTCGCCCCATGCATCTCTCGTGACTTGCCTGGGCACTGGGGTGTACTGGCAATGATCGGATAAATTCTCTCATTCACCAAGGTAATGTAGTAACTTCTCTCACTCACCAATGCAATGTGGTTTTCACACAAAGATAATTATCTAAATTCTCCCAATCACCTTTGTTATGTACTTAATTTTTTAGCTCCCACTCACCAAGGTAATGTAGCGAATTCTCTCACTAACGTAATGTAGTCAATTCATTCTCTCACATTTTGCAATGCACTAATTTCTCTTACTCACTAAGTTAAATATTGTAAAGCTCCTTCATACTTCTGGACTCTTAATCTCGGATACTTAAAACAAAGGCAGCTTTAATGCTAACAGTTCTTCTCTTTATTAGGCATAACTTCTGGTTACTACATTTGCTACGACTCTCTCTCTCTCTCTCTCTCTCTGACTGTCGTTTCCCCTGTGGTGGGGTAAGTCTCTCTCTCTAGATATGTCCTCTTACCCTGGGGTGGGTTATTCTGTCTTGTCTCCTACCGTCCTTTCCTTATATTGCTTGCCAAAGGTATGTGGCTGACATTCGAGAGTGCCCCCCTTGGTGTGAGCAATAAAATTGTCAGTCTTTCATTCCCTTGCTCATGTCAAATGATTAGCTACTAATGTTTCCCCCGGTAGTTCTTAATGTTATCCCATCCTATGGTCCCGTCCACAGGCACTAAACATTTCTTACAATGCTGTCATTGCTCTACACCCCTACCTTACTACACGACATTCCGTGGCTGAGGGTGGGGGGGGGCCGGAATCTTTTCGTTTCCGGTCATTGTTCTGAGAGCACAGTCTACCGTCAGCTCACCTCTAAAATATTTCAACCAAGGTTCTCAATTATTTCAACCCAGGTCATCCACAATACTAAATTACCCAGCTCTTACTCACCTATGTAATTGTAATGCACTAAATTCTCTAGTTCCCACTCACCAAGGTAATGCACCAAGTCCTAAGGATCCTGTAACTAAAAGCCATGTGGATCATATGACAAGAAATATATAAGTCATGTTAGATGTCAATGTCCTAATCATCTTCAAATCTGTAACACCCTCTTTGATCTTTTCCGACGTGATCGCATTTAAGGGCTTCTCAAACCATTTTATTTCTAGGATATGGCACAAGCTTTAATTTTTTAAAGAGCATGTAACATTTCGGTGAATATTATAGAATAAACAGTAAATAAATAAATGTCACTGGTACTTGATTTTTAAAAAATAATAAACATGAAAAAAAGTTAAACGTCTACTTAAAGAAATTATGATCATTCCTGTCATTCTGGAACACGTCAGACATCAGTATAGCAGACGTACTATATAAAAACATAAAACTGTACGGGTAAGTTTTACTTTTAATACTACTTTCAAATGACTTAAACCAAAATAAAAAACCCGTACAAAGACCAAGTTTTTTACTATAAATCCTTTATGTACGAGAAGTAACTAAAAGAATGTTCATTATAATACGCAGCGCAAGACCATCCAAAAAAACAAATTTGTAGTTGTGTCGTAAAACATGTTTAATATAATGCGCACCGATCAGGAATACGTTTATAAAAAGTGTTGTCAATAAAATACGCACCTTATTGCGCGACAGAAAGGTTGTTCAATATAATGCGCACCCTTACACTCTATCTCAAAAAATAACATGATACATAGGAATAAATAAAATAATCTAAAAAATCAATAATTTTAATTACGGTACATGCGATCGATCTGAAATTGTGATACATAGTTTTTATCATTGCCACCAAACTGCCTGCTAGCTTACGAGGAAGTGGGTTAAAAGTTTGATCCAAAGTTTTGGTGACCGACAAGCAATCAAGGGTTCAACCAAGCAACCAGACACCACGAGTTAATATAAAGGATTTTTTAAAAAGCAGAAGGTTTCTGCAGATTTTCAAAACACTCTCCTATGCAGCGCTGGACGTTTGGAAAATAATTGACTTTTTAACTGTAGCTTCCCGCCCCACAACCCTAACCCTTTTTGTTATAAGAAGTGGAGAATCGATTTTTTCATTATATCCAACTTGCTTGAGCTTTGTTATTGTGAGGTGGTTTTAAAAAAAAAGTTTACCTTCGGCCTGGTGTAAAATAGTTATTGACCTGACTGTGACTGTGTGCTTAGAAAATGGTAGACAATAGTTGAGTCGCGTCTCGTGTATTCGAATTCTTTTCTGAGAGTAACAAGGAAGCTAGACATTGGAGTCGGTATCGTTCGTCTGTCGAAATCGACTATGAACATTTTAACTGTCTTATTTCTGCTAAATCTAAACTTTGCTTGTGAAGAGTGTAGATGGAAGATGATCAGTATTAAGCAGGTGCGTTATGGGACTTCTCTAGGAGCAGATATTGCCGGGGGCTTTGCTGGTATTGCCTGATATGTTATACGGGCGCTGAGCCATCGGCGGCGTGTCACGTAGAGCCACCACGTGAAGGATTAACTAGACATTTCTCCTCTGCTATGGTGTCAGAGTTTATATAAGCGCCTCAGGTGAGGATTTTGGGTTGTTCTTGTCGTATTACTTATCTCTAGAATGTCAGCGTCTTTATAAAGTGGTTGTCTTTTTTTTTAATGGTCGTTGTTGGAAAGTGGTCGGCTTGTGGAAGTGGTCGTCTTGGGAAAAGTGGTCATCTTGGTAAAGTGGTCGTTTTTGGGAAAGCAGTCGTCTTGGTAAATTGGTCCTCTTGGGAAAGTGGTCATTTTTATAAAATGGTCGTCCTGGTTAAGTGGTCTTTTGGGAAAATGGTCGTCTTGGTAAATTGGCCCTCTTGGTAAATTGGTCCCCTTGGGAAAGTAGTCGTTTTTTATAAAAATTGTCGTCTTGATAAAGTGGTCTTCTTGGAAAAGTTGTCGTCTTTGTAAAGTGATCCTCTCGAGAAATCGGTCCTATTGAGAAATTGGTCATCTTGGTAAATTGGTCCTCTTGGGAAAGTGGTCATTTTTGGAAAGTTGTCGTTTATCTCGGTTATCTTGAGCAAGCGATCGTTTTAGTCGGTGGAGGTTTTTGGGCAATAACATTTAAAGAGTAGCTATCTTTGGAGACCTGCTAGCACGAGTGCCTCATTGTCTGTAATTCCAGCCTAAAACGAAACAGATTAAATGATGAAGTGAGTTTTTGTTTTTTGTTGTTGTTTTTTTTTAATTATCTGAACAATCTTGTGATAGTCCATATAAATGTTTTTTTTAAAAATGTATTTAACTCTTCATTCCTGTAATCATTCATCTGCCCCCTACACTCTTCTCTCTCCCCATTTCCAGACAGCATCTGCGTCACTCGTTCGTGTTTATTGCCCAGCACATCTTTTATAAAGCGAGTGCGTGAATTGTAAAAGGGCAGTAATATATGAAGCACCCCTCGATTACCGGCCCCTTTTTAAGTAAAAAATAAACCACAGGTTGATTTCGTAATTTTTAAATCCCTTATATTAACTATGAAATCTTGTCGTCATCTCTCTCTGCCTCTCTGTCGTTCGCGGGCGGGTGGAAAAACAAAAATAAAAAATGGCACACTTTCCGTTATGCCATCGAGCTGAAATTTTGCACATAGACTCGTGTAACCTAACAATGCATCGTATCAAAATTTCAGATCGATCCAATGTACTGTAATTAAATTAAATGCATTTTAGTTTATCTCTATGAAACTCAATGTAGTGCCTGTTCTTGTTTGCAATCAAGTGCCCCTTGTTTGAGTTCACGCCAGCCATATCGAATACCACACCTCCCCCCCCCTCCCCTGGTTTTTAGCAAGGGGAGATCAGTCGGTTTCAGTCTGTAAATGTTTGTCGCGTTTGAACATAATCAATACTTTTAATTATGTCTCATATATAAGTGATTTATAGTCAAAAACTTAGTTTTTACGGGGTTGTTTATTATGGTTCTTCTATAGTTTATATGGAACCACAATCTGTTTGATGCTAACGATATGATAAAACAAGCGAAGGGATGCTGTTCTATCAGATAATTTAATTCAGTTATCGATTTCATATATGTATGTATGCGTGTGTGTTTGTGTGATTGTGTGTGAGAGAGTAGCTAATCGGTGAAATAATGTTCGCATAAACCGACAGTGACATCTAGTATTATCTTGCGCGTTCATGAATGCACTTGTGTATGCGCCTGTGCTGGGTTGTGCCTGGGTGCGTAAATGTGCACGTGTAAATTATAAATGATTTGAACTACAAAACTACAACACTTATTCCGCGCTTAGCTCTTATACAGCTCCTATCGCACATGTAGGCGCTTGAACAAATCAATATTCTGTCCATTGACGATTCACGATTGATTCGCGCCATCTGTCAACATAGATGCACATCTCCTGCCTTTACCAGCAGATTAAGTTGATTAATCCAAGGCCCCTCCATCAACAACAAACAAACAAAAATCTGCACTCACTCATACACTCATACACCCTTTCACTTATGCACATACTGTGACACAAGCATACTTTGCCCTCAGTCCGTTTGTCCTTTTTTACCTACACGTTGCTTCAAGGATTCGTCAAGATAGCACCGCCTTGCCTGATCTACCAAACTCTTCAAATATCATACATCCATTCCCCCCCTCTCTGGGACACCTCAAGGATGCTTTTTCACAACCATTTTTAAAAGTGTACAAGCCCCTGATGCCCTTAATTTGCAGAAAATCAAACGAACCCTTCGACCACCATGCAACAACAAATCGTTGGTTTCTAAGGCCCAGTATTCACCGTCGCATATCCACCACCCAACATTAAGCATCTAGCATTTAACATACAGAATCAAGCTCTAGGGATTTCAAGAATTCCATCAAATTTTTTTCAAGCAGATCTGCTCTCAATAGTACCTGCTGCAGCAATCATTACGTTCGAGTTTCTTCCTGGAGTTGAATGTTCACAATTAGATGAAGCTGATGTTAGCTCTTAGGAATCTGTTGGAGATCTCGGGTTGAACATTGATGTGGGGTTATTGGTGACAAATCACATCCCTTGAGTCGTCCTGGCTGATAACTGCAGCTCCGAGGATTTTGTAAAAATCTCCCAATGTTGACTCAGACTCAAGAGTGCAACTTTTGGAACAGAATGTCGCGTGTGGATTATTCTAATTGTATTCCCTTGGGGGAGGGGGTTGGACAGCTGGGGAAGACCCATGAAGAGCATTAGCCTCGGGGGCTTCTGATGTTCTTCCACGTGTAGGATCAATTGTATTCCAACAGGGACTTGCTAAATTCCCATTGGATAGACTTCAGCGGATCCACAATATAGCTGCCGGGCGTGTGACATTAGAAAGTGCTATCTTCATATCGATTAAGGTCTGCATTTGTTAGTTGCAAAAAAGAAACTGATTGAACACAAAATCATGTCAGTCGTCCCTCCCTGCATGAAGAAAACGGCCCATGTCGGAACACATTCCAGTGTCTCGTTTTCTCTGTTCCAGGTCCAGGTCTCTCTTTCCTCTTTTCTTTCTTCTTCAGATGAAACAAAGAAGAAGCGTTTAGATGCTAGAAGCTTTAAAAATGCATCACACCTATTGAATTTCCTTGAAGCAGCTCTAATAGTTTTGGATACCATTCAGATTTTGATAAATTGAATGAGAATTCATTTTGTTCAAAGCAGATTGGCTTCAATTGAATTGACTGTTTACCAACTATGACTCTACCCTCACTGTCACGGATGACCAATTTCCCCCCTTTAACTTGTGAGCTGCGCACGGTGGTGTTGTTGGCTGGTTGGAGCGAAAGCGTGAAAAAGGAGAGTTTTTTGGGTTGACGTGTTTGGAATGTGTGTAGAGGTCAGAGAGACGGTTGAAGTGAGGGGGTGTTGTATCAAGAAGTTGGAATAAAAGTTTGTTTTCTGTTAGCAGTGTTCGACTATTTCTTGTGTAATTGGTGTTGATGAATCTTAGAGCAAGCGATCCAGACATAGACAAAGGACGCTTGTGACACACACCTATTGAATTTCCTTGAAGCAGCACTAATAGTTTTGGATACCATTCAGATTTTAATAAATGGAATGAGAATTCATTTTGTTCAAAGCAGATTGGCTTGAATTGAATTGATTGTTTACCAACTATGACTCTACCCTCACTGTTCTCCAACTCTCCTGTCTTCGCTCGCTCTCTCTCTCTCTCTCTCTCTCTCTCTCTCTCGCTTTCTCTCTCTCTCTCTCTCTCTCTCTCTCCCTCTCTCTCTCTCTCTCGCTTTCTCTTTCTCTCTCTCTCCCTCTCTCTCTCTCTCTCTCTCTCTCTCTCTCTCTCTCTCTTTCTCTCTCACTCTCTCTCTCTCTCTCTGGTAGTTACCTCTTTCCTTTTCACTTCCAATTGTATGCTCTGAAAAAATATAAATGGATACCCGTGCATTTGAATTTTTATTATTATTATTATCATGATCATTATAACGCAGTCACACGCAATATTACTCACACTCATGCATGCACGCACATTAGGGTGATTACAAAAAAAATAATTATGAAACCACTTGCAATCGAGGAACTTTTATGTGTAATTGAAGAATATAAATAGCATTTTTGATATTTTTTTTAAAGTACCCCACCTTTTAGGAAGAAAAAAGTGGAATAAAACAAACCCGTAAAAACAAAGTTTTTGACTATAAATCCCTTATATATGAGACATAACTAACAGTATTGATTATTTTCAAACATTTACAGACTGAATCTGTCTTAACTCAAGTTTGCTTCATAACCCTAGGGGGGGAGGGGTGGGTGGGAGGGGGAGAGGGGAAAAGTCTGGTCACCGATTCGCTTGACCGAGCTCTGCGTGACACGTAAAATGTAAACAAAAGCACCCCGTCGCTTCGTTGGGTCGCCTCAATGCGTCAGCTCAAACTTTCACGTGGCAAAAAAACAATAACAAACCGTGAATTTAAATTACATACCTCATATAAGGATAAACTAAAAATGCATTAATTTAATTACGGTACGTTCGATCGATCTGAAATTTTGATACGATGCATTGTTAGGTCAGACGGGTCAGTGTGCCAAATTTCAGCTCGATCGAATCACGGGAAGTGGGTCATTTTCGACTTTTCTTTTTCCGTCCGCCCAGCCCATGAGATGATGAGATGATGAGACGGCCGCGAAGTTAATATAAGGGATTTTTAAAAAGTTTTTTTTAAAAAGGACATATTTTTTAGCTTATTTCAAAAGAGTAATAGTAATAACTAAACAACTTTTATTAACAAATAAGATACAGGGCATTTAGTAGTCTGTACAAAATGCACAAGAAATGTTTTTAAAATATTTTTTTTCCTATGAACTTCTTACTAAAAAAATCAAGTTTTCTGGATTGGGTATGAAGTTCCTTCAACAGTTTTACAGCAATTTGGTTAGATCTGGGAATGTCAATTAATCACTCCTCGACTGATCAATGTGTCTTTAAACACTTAATTGCCTTCTTGCATTTTATCTTGATGAATGAGGTAAACAGTTCATTGAAGGACTCTTTATTGTAGTGTTGCCAATGAAACCAAGCATTTGCACATTCGTAGCAGATGAAGTCGCATGCTGGAGCAAGGATGCTGCGCCACT
Organism: Ampullaceana balthica; assembly: GCA_944989445.1. Taxonomy (NCBI): domain Eukaryota; kingdom Metazoa; phylum Mollusca; class Gastropoda; family Lymnaeidae; genus Ampullaceana; species Ampullaceana balthica. The sequence goes on along the minus strand of CALYLW010000320.1, from coordinate 939,440 downwards.
CTGGTATCAGAAATAATGCTATAACAGCATATAATACGTGAGTTCCATATTACCTGGTGTAAATTTGGCAGTTTTTTCCAGCTGATTCTAGGCCAACTTGAAGTTGTTTTGTAATGACAATAAGCCTGACATAGTTCATATAAGAACATGAAATCATCTCGCCATCCAGGGCTCTCGCCTGTGTTAACATCCTCTGTCGCAACGAGGGGGTAGTCAACCTGAAGAGAGGCTGTTAATTTGTCAATGAAGGAATAGTTGAGTTCTGGTTTGCTCGTTGGCTCTTGAATAAGAAAATGCATGACACGCTTCAGAAGGAGATCGAGTACATGGTGCTGACAGCCAATATATTGTGGCTTCTGAAAGCCCTTGCTCAAGACATCATCCTGTATGAGCTTTACAATCCCGTGTAAATGACCAGTATTTACTGCGGTAGTGTCACCGATTATCATGCAAATATTTCCCCAACCATCGTATTCATCAATTAGCTGATGTGGTTCTTCGCGAATGGCCGTGACAGAACCACTCTCACATTTAAGAAGACCGGGTTTGATTTCAGTTGTCATATTTTAAGCATAACTACTCGAACCTCTTCCCCTTGCACTCTTTTACCATCAAACTGGAAACAATAGGGATCTTTGCTTTGAAGTTTTTAAACAATTTTGGTTTTCATTTTCTGTCCCTCAGAGATTACTCGTTTCCAGACACCCGCCTGACTTGGAACCGGCACATCATGACCATGTTCAGCAATGGTTGCAAGAACGTCATGTGCTTTATGTGTAGCAATGTTGTTTTTCAGTTCTAGTAAACCCACTGTTGTAGCGCTTGCTCTTTGGTATTTCGTTTGCATTCAGGAGAAGATAACGTGGAAGAAGAGGTTGGCGACTCGGGTGAAGAAGCAGAGGTTTCAGAATGCAAAGATCTGAGACAGTTTTATGTGTTTGTGTGGGCTGCGATTGATAAGAGCTGGTTTGAGGTTGAGTTTTTGATAGTCGGATTCGTTTTTTTTTAAATCCCTTATATTAACTTCACCACCATCTCTCTCTGTCTCTCTGTCTGTCTTGGGCCTGTGGAAAAACAAAAGTAAAAAATGACCCACTTCCCGTCAAGCAATCGAGCTAAAATTTGGCACACGGACCCGTTTCACCTAACAGTGCATCGTATCAAAATTTCAGATCTATCGAACGTACCGTAATTAATTTAATGCATGTTTAGTTTATCTATATAAACTATATGTAGCGGTCGCTTTCGTTTACATTTTACGGGTCACTTGACTTCAGGCCAGCCACCGGTGAACACATCTCGTGTTTAAACCAGGTAAACCACCTGGAGTTGAGTTAACGCGTTGACGCCACCCGTCCATGTCCACACCCCCTCCCCTTTCCCCCAGTTTTACAGCCAGGGGAGATAATTTCGGTTTCAGTCTGTAAATGTTTGTCACGTCTGCACATAATCAATACTTTTAGTTATGTCTCATATATAAGGGATTTATATTCAAAAACTTTGTTTTGACGGGGTTGTTTTATTTGTTGGATTGATTCCAAAGGGACTTGTTTGACCATTGAATAACCAATATTTCCTCCACTCTTAACTTGCCTCTGGTAGAGCTCTTTATCCTCTGTGCTTTTCTACTCTCCATTAACGTTGGTAACATCAAATAAATGATAAAGTGTTGCAGTGAATTTATAAGACGGTTTCATTTTGTTTTTGTCTTATAGATCAATCAGACTATTGAATTTCTTTCTGATGAGTACGCTGGATAATAGTGGAAAGTCTAGAATTTCCCCCCAGAGCAATTCTATATCCGTAATCATAATTTTGATTCAATCCAGTCACTGTTTCAAAAAAAGTGAAGTTTCCAAGAATTTGACGGTTTGTCGGCATATGTGTGAGATTGGTTAGCTTTTCAACAGATGCAATCCTTGGATTCATTTTCATTTTCTGTTTCGAAGATGAGGGTGCCTTGTTTATAAACAAATGGAAACAGCTGACTGGAATGTGTTTGAAAGCAGTCTAGAATGTCATACAAAAATTCAATGTGAAATTGAAACCAATAGTCAAACAGCGCTATTTGTGAACAAAAGAAAAAGAAAAGGTGGGGGAACTTTTTTCAATTTAAAAATAAAATTAATGTTGCTACTGTCATCTGCATACAATTGTTCCTCGAATGTAAAGGGTTTCAGGATCATTATTAAAAAAATGAAAATAGTAATCACCCTAACGCACATACATAGATCCACACAGAACGTAATCACTGGGGCTGAATAAGCTGAATCTCTAAGCTCCACAGATATGCTGCAACGCGTCATTGTTCCATTCAACGTGTACCTCAATGAGGCCATCATAACCAACCATTTTTATTTACATTTCGTCCTCTCAGTACCCTCATTTTCATCTTTCCATTTCCTGTAATTTTTCCTCCATTCCATAGTTCCATTTCATCTTCCTTACAAAACATTATATCCTTCTTTCTCTCACTTTCTAGAGAAATTCTTTTAAATAATAATACTGGAATAATTCCTTTCATTTCCTCCCGGCTTTGGTTTTGCTCCCTTGACTCTTTTAATAACAATCAAGCCAAATTTGATTGGCCAGCAACTGGGAGGGGGATATGTGTGTGTGTGTGTGTGTGTGTGTGTGTGTGTGTGTGTGTGTGTGTGTGTGTGTGTGTGTGTGTGTGTGTGTGTGTGTGTGTTTGTGTGTGTGTGTGTGTGTGTGTGTTTCGGGGAGGGGGGGCTGGGATTATTCATGCATGGAAAAAGCCAGGGTGAGTTTAAAATCAATAAACAATGTCAAACAGTTTCCAGCCCGTTTCCGTTTTCTAACCTCCAACTCTCTTCCCCTCCCCCCCCCCTTCCGTACGCTCGTCTATTCATGATTTAGATGTCATGTATTTCCTATTTCTTAAAACAATTAGAAAAAGAGAGAGACATTGTACATTGGAATAGAATTGACCTTTTGGTTTTGTCCGCTTGATTTAACCGGGAATAACGTACTGGCTGGTTGGTTGGGTGGATTATTCACGTTATTCTACGGTGGAAGGTTGTGTGGTCCAGTTGAAGGTTGGGTGGATTATTCACGTTATTCTACGGTGGAAGGTTGTGTGGTCCAGTTGAAGGTTGTGTGTTCCGGTGGAAGGTAGTGTGGTCCGGTGAAAGGTTGTGTGGTTCGGTGGAAGTTTGTGTGGTCCGGTTGAAGGTTGTGTGGTTCATTGAAAGTTGTGTGGTCCGGTGGAAGGTTGTGTGGTCCGGTGGAAGGTTGTGTGGTTCGTTGAAAGTTGTGTGGTCCGGTGGAAGGTTGTGTGGTTCGGTGAAAGGTTGTGTGGTCCAGTGGAAGGTTGTGTGGTCCGGTGGAAGGTTGTGTGGTTCGGTGGAAGTTCGTGTGGTTCGGTGGAAGGTTGTGTGGTCCGGTGGAAGGTTGTGTGGTCCGGTGGACGGTTGTGTGGTCCGGTGGAAGGTTGTGTGGTCTGGTGTAAGGTCGTCTGGTCCGGTGGAAGGTTGTGTGGTCCGTTGGAAGGTTGTGTGGTCCGTTGGAAGGTTGTGTGGTCCGTCGTTAAGTGTCGAATTTCTTAGCATTTTAAATATTTTTAAATAATGATCTCATTATCTAAACGTGAGACGAAAGTTATTGATAGATTTTGAAATATTTTGGATTTAAATAGGTATATCATAATTTATTTATTGTTTACTTGTACAACTAGAATAATATAGAAACTTTGTGAAATAAATTCTCCTTAAAAGAGAAAACTGTGGACAACTGACTTCATTGAAGCTAAAATTCCTTAAAGTAAAAATTGAACGTCCTAAAAAAAACATTTCAAACTTGTTAAATGTTAAATTTAGCACTATCTTTACTGAGAAAATAACAAGACAAATAATAAAAACATATAGAGCGATCATTATTCTCTAAAACTTTTACTTTTAGATAAAAATATTTAGTCTCGAAGCAAAAAACATCGAACTTCCTGGTAAATTCCAGGTTTAACTTAATCCAATTCAAACGTCACTTCCGGTTCTTGTAACGGGTAATTACTCGATGCATCAAAGTCGACCATCTCGTTGTTCTTTTGTGGACGTCAGTTCGTCACGTGATCAAGTGCGTGGAGTGGGAGGCAGCGCGGGAGTGCGCATCGAGAAATAACAAGATAGTGGATGGATTGGTGAATGGAAATATGGATAGATGTGTGAATAGATATGTGGTTGCGTGGGTATGGGATGAAGGAGTGGTAGTTGGAAGGAACTGACTGACAGTGTGGGCAGGACGAGATTGTTGTAAGTGTGGTTCGGTGTAAGGGAAGATGGTGTGAGTGGATGTTAGGGAAGATGGTGTGGGTGGATGTTAGGGAAGATGGTGTGGGTGGATGTTAGGGAAGATGGTGTGGGTCGATGTAAGGGAAGAGGGTGTGGGTCGATGTAAGGGAAGATGGTGTGGGTCGATGTAAGGGAAGATGGTGTGGGTTAATGTAAAAGAAAATATGGTGTGGGTCGATGTAAGTGTTAAGAAATAATAATTTAGCCCGTAGACTCTGCAGCGGCGTAGCATGGGTATGTGCCGCCGGGGCAGAAACCAAATTTGCCGCGAAAAATACTTTTACGCTATAAAGTAAAAATAAATATTAGAAAGTAATAATAAGAACACTATATATATTTAAGTTAAAAAGAAAGGCTTCATTTCTTTAATGAAATTAAAGTTTTTATGTTCTTCCTCATGGCTCAATCTTTCATGTATCAATGTTTTCAGCCATGACATGCTCAATAGCCAAAATAGCAATAGATTTAATTAGATAATTTTGGTGTATTCGTAATTGATGGTCATTAATTTTTCATTAAAATAATTTTAGAAAAGTCTTTTTAACACCTTGCATTACTTAAGACAGTTTTAAGCAATGTTCGAATTAATTATATTATTTTAGGCAGGGTAACTTCGAGCCTAAATATCTGTATAAACTTAACTAAACCACCTAGTCTTAAATTCATTTTTTTCTATTCATGGGGTTAAAATATTCCTTTATGTGGGATATTTTGTATACTTAAATTTAAAGTCAAAATTTCAAAGTCCAGTAGATTAGCTGATGTCTATTATCTAAATTCTATATAACGGACAAACTGACAAAGCCTCACACGAATTTACACACTAATCTCATCGTATGAATAAACCAAATTTCTTCTTAACTGTTATTCTACATAGCATGGATGCATACATATTTCGATCACAAAAAATGTGCTCTTGTTCTTTGATTACAAAGTTCGATTAAAATGATGAGGTCTCCACATAAAATTTCATCAAATGTCAAAATATCCCTTAAGTATTTCATTCCATTAGTTTCTCTGTGAGAAGAAATTTTTTGATGAGCACTATACGCTTGTAAAGAATTTCGGGCATTTTTTTTTATATAACTTTGAAAATAAAAAGATTTCATTGTGACTAGCAAAGTTCCTGCGTCTGTTCTTGTGTTGAACTTTTTGTCTGCATCTTTCAGTTCTATAGCTTACAAAGAAACCTCAAAATGGCTCCATGGTATATTCACTACTTTGTATCCTGAAGTCTGAACGCCTTGCTTGTAGAAGCAATTAGGTATTTCCAACAGTGCATGGACTTGGAAAAAAATGCGTAGCAACGCTCAAGTGCACTAAAATAGAGAATTCGTTTTCAGTTGAAGTATCATGTTAACAAATTAGGTTTAACTGTTTGAACGAGTATGACATGAAATGTTATGTTTTTTGCGCCTTTGTTGAACTCTTGTATACTTTCCAGCCCTTAAGAAGTATTAACACACTTTGGGCATGTGCAGTCTATTATTTTAAGATAATCATTTATTCAAAATCATTTCAGAAATATCGTAAGCAGATTCACTTTTGCTTGAATGAAATCTATGAAAGATTCTACAGCGTCTACTTTTTTATTTTCAATCTTTACATATCACACAACTGGACTTGTTTGACCCTTATGTCAAATATATGAAGGGCTATTGAATACAATGGAACAATATTTGGTATCTTGTTATTGAAGAAAGATGATTTTTCGTGAACTGTATCACCTAAAATTGCTATGAGCTCAGTTTGAATTTTTGTTGACAAGTTTTTTTTACCCCTTTTCCCACTATTTTCTCGGAGTTCTCAAATGTACTTTGCAAGCTAATGCATTAGTTCCAGGATATTGCCTTTATTTGCAACAGTATTGCCCTCTCTGTGACCTCAAAAGTCATATTCAATTTCGACAAAATGTAATAATGTCAAATATTCTAACAAGAACATCTTGCCACTTTGTTTTCTCTTTTACAACAACAAATTGTCAGTATTTATTAATCGTCAACTATTTTATATCAAATTTCTGATTCGTTCCATTTGCAAAAAACTTTGTTAATGTTGAGTTCTTATTGAGTTCTTATCTTGGCTTTTCTTTTAATTTATTAAAATTTATTTTACCATTTTAACAATTAGCTAATTAACAGCGAGCAATTTTCCGCCCCCCCCACCCCCAATTTTGTATTTATTTGTGCCAAGTTTTAATTCCACTAGATAAGCAATTGTTTCCATTATTTTTTTTTGCCACAAAACAAAAGACATTAAAATTAAGATAAGCCATATAAATACGCCAACAATTTTTTTCTAGTAGTTCACTTACGTTAAAATCAAACTTGAATCAATTATATGTACCAGCACATTATTGTCATACTGTCAGCCCTTATGTTTTCACTTATATATACCAGCACATTATTGTCATACTGTCAGCCCCTATGTTTTCACTTATATATACCAGCACATTATTGTCATACTGTCAGCCCCTATGTTTTCACTTATATATACCAGCACATTATTGTCATACTGTCAGCCCCTATGTTTTCACTTATATATACCAGCACATTATTGTCATACTGTCAGCCCCTATGTTTTCACTTATATATACCAGCACATTATTGTCATACTGTCAGCCCTTATGTTTTCACTTATATATACCAGCACATTATTGTCATACTGTCAGCCCCTATGTTTTCACTTATATATACCAGCACATTATTGTCATACTGTCAGCCCCTATGTTTTCACTTATATATACCAGCACATTATTGTCATACTGTCAGCCCTTATGTTTTCACTTATATATACCAGCACATTATTGTCATACTGTCAGCCCCTATGTTTTCACTTATATATACCAGCACATTATTGTCATACTGTCAGCCCTTATGTTTTCACTTATATATACCAGCACATTATTGTCATACTGTCAGCCCCTATGTTTTCACTTATATATACCAGCACATTATTGTCATACTATCAGCCCCTATGTTTTCACTTATATATACCAGCACATTATTGTCATACTGTCAGCCCCTATGTTTTCACTTATATATACCAGCACATTATTGTCATACTGTCAGCCCCTATGTTTTCACTTATATATACCAGCACATTATTGTCATACTGTCAGCCATTATGTTTTCACTTATATATACCAGCACATTATTGTCATACTGTCAGCCCTTATGTTTTCAATTATATATACCAGCATATTATTGTCATACTGTCAGCCCTTATGTTTTCAATTATATATACCAGCATATTATTGTCATACTGTCAGCCCTTATGTTTTCACTTATATATACCAGCACATTATTGTCATACTGTCAGCCCTTATGTTTTCAATTATATATACCAGCACATTATTGTCATACTGTCAGCCCTTATGTTTTCACTTACATATACCAGCACATTATTGTCATACTGTCAGCCCTTATGTTTTCACTTATATATACCAGCATATTATTGTCATACTGTCAGCCCTTATGTTTTCACTTATATATACCAGCACATTATTGTCATACTGTCAGCCCTTATGTTTCCACTTATATATACCAGCACATTATTGTCATACTGTCAGCCCTTATGTTTTCACTTATATATACCAGCATATTATTGTCATACTGTCAGCCCTTATGTTTTCACTTATATATACCAGCACATTATTGTCATACTGTCAGCCCTTATGTTTTCACTTATATATACCAGCACATTATTGTCATACTGTCAGCCCTTATGTTTTCACTTATATATACCAGCACATTATTGTCATACTGTCAGCCCTTATGTTTTCACTTATATATACCAGCACATTATTGTCATACTGTCAGCCCTTATGTTTTCACTTATATATACCAGCACATTATTGTCATACTGTCAGCCCTTATGTTTTCACTTATATATACCAGCACATTATTGTCATACTGTCAGCCCTTATGTTTTCAATTATATATACCAGCACATTGTTGTCATACTGTCAGCCCCTATGTTTTCACTTATATATACCAGCACATTATTGTCATACTGTCAGCCCTTATGTTTTCACTTATATAGACCAGCACATTATTGTCATACTGTCAGCCCTTATGTTTTCACTTATATATACCAGCACATTATTGTCATACTGTCAGCCCTTATGTTTTCACTTATATATACCAGCACATTATTGTCATACTGTCAGCCCTTATGTTTTCACTTATATATACCAGCACATTATTGTCATACTGTCAGCCCTTATGTTTTCACTTATATATACCAGCACATTATTGTCATACTGTCAGCCCTTATGTTTTCCAGCTCAGTAACATTAGTATCTGAAGACTTTAGATTAATATTTGAGTTTAAAGTTTTGGCATTAGAAGTGCTCTGGTATTTTAATATAGTTCTTCATTTCGCATAATTTTGTTTAAATCTTGGCTTTTCTTTTCTTTTGTTAAAATTTATTTTCACTTTTTAATAATTAGCGAGGAATTTGCCGCCCCCCTCCCCCCCCTCCCCCCCCCCGCCCACCCCAAAAAGGAAAAAACAAATAATAATAATTTTCCAACAGTGGCGGCTGTCAAAATTTAAGAATCAATGAATTTATCACCACATCAGTGTCACGTTCTCATACTAATTTAGCTTCTCAGAAGAATTTATATCAAATAAGGAGTTTAAAGTTTTGTCCGTTAAAACGTTCACATGCTTTTGGATAGTTCCTTTATTTCTTTTATTATTTTCTTGTTTGGCTTTTCTTTAATTTCGATTTTAAAAAACTCCTCTTTCTTTTAATTTTTATTTTAAAGAAACTAATTAACGACTAGGAATTTGCCGCCCCTGGCAAAGTGCCGCCCGGGGCATTTGCCCCCTGCCCCCCTCGCTACGCCACTGAGACTCTGAATTCCCCAGCCATCCTTTGATTAATGAATACGACAGATGTAAATGACAACCGTGGCAACGTCACTAAATCTCTTCTTGTATTTCCCAGCGAGTAGAGTCAGCTATAACAGCACACATCTTTTTCAATGTGTACAGAAAACATTTCGCACTGTGACGTCAATATTAGGTGCACACAGTCACCTTTTCACGCACACCAAATATACACATGCACACGCACAGATACACTAGCACTTTCGAGCACACATTCCCACACAAGCACACAGACATACCCACACAAGCACAAACACATACCCACACAAGCACAGCGCACGCACACACACACACACACACACACACAAGCACACACATACCCAAACAAGCACAAACACATACCCACACAAGCACACACATACCCACACAAGCACACACACACATACCCACGCAAGCACACACACACATACCCACACACACACCATGACACAGACTCATGACACACACCTACCCACATTAAAATGTACACATACAAGCACAGAAGATGTTTCTCATTGTCCTAGTTTATGCTTAGCTTCATACACCAGGAAGTCGATTCACCGATGTAATACAATAGGTTTAGGTTTTCCATAATCCCAATACATGTTGTTTTTTTAAATATAAAAATCGATTCTACGGTAACTTAATTAATTCTGTTAAGAGATATTTCATTTCATTATCTGCTCAGTAGACGATGGATATCGTGAGATGACTTAAATATTTTATATATTCGACTACATGTTTAATTATTTTCTGATTCAGGCAGTTTTTCATCTTCCCACTAAAAAAGCACACATTTGAACAAAAGGTTGCAACCGTAACCGTTGCAATACTTGTCCATATGTAACTGAAGTTTTACACCATTTCTTCCCCTCTTGAAAAAAATTAGCATAAAGATGGTTTCACTTGCACAAGTTGCAACGTGATTTATGCAATTCTTTGCTAGAGGTGCAATAAAATCTATGTGGGTGAGACAGGTCGTCGTCTTGGAGATCGGTTTAGAGAACAACTGTATAATATAAATAAACAGGCTTTATGTCCTGTCTCTAAACACTTAAACAGTTCTGATCATGACAGGATTTCGGATATTGCAGTTACTGGTATTTTATATGCGAGCAATACCCATGATAGGATCTATATGGAAAATAGATTTATAATACGATTTGGTACGTTGGCTCCATATGGATTAAACCAAATTCACAATTTTACCTAATTGTTGAATTTTTTCCCGTTGTAGTATGCACTGTAACATTTGATACTTCCTTCTTTTTCTTATATCCTGTGTCATTGTTTGTTTGTAGTTGTTTTTCCCTTTCTTTTTATCTTTACGCAACTATTTTTCTTAATAATGTATGTCTGAATAATTTAAACATTATTTTAATATTAATGTAAGTACTGTATGTTATTTGTACTGATAAACAAATTAGACCAGGGGTCGGGAAACCATGGCTCGAGCGTCATATATGGTTCTTTTGATGGCTGTATCTGACTATCAGAAAAATGTTCATTATAAAGAAAAAATGTTTCTTCAGACTCTTTTGATCTAAATAATAATTGGGAAAAAATCTTTAAAAAAACAAAAAAACGTCGTCATAAGTCAATAACCTTATTAATTATTTTCTATTTTTATGGCTTACGTGATGTAAAAATTCTTCAAAGTTTCGAAGCGGGAAACTTTTTTGAGGTCGCATGTTGGTTTACCAATCGAATCTATCCGAATAGTAATGAGGAGAGCCATACGTGAGAGAATACATAACATAATCAAGGTTAGGGGTTAGTAACCGTAGTAGTTAGATTGCTATTTAAGGGAGAGAGATTTGGAATTCGAGATCATAGTGATCGCAGTGATTTCTGTGGAAAAGTGGCAAAGATACATTGTTCAAGTGGGGTTGGTGTATATTGCTTTCGAAAATAGAAAATAGCGAACGATGTGTGCATGTGTAAAAGGGTCCGCACAACAGATTGTCGTCGGATCAGAAAGTAAAAATTCGTTTTAATCGCGTTCTAGGCTAACTAATTTTAGAAACCTTTATGACAAGATGGCTAAAAGAAAGAAAGACAATGAGTATCGTAATTTTCAGCAGGAATGGACACAGAAATTTACCTTTATGGCGAGAACGGGTTCTCCAGTGTGTTTAATATGCAGTGATAAAATTACGTATACGAAACGTTCAAATGTAAAGCGACACTTCGAGACACGCCATTCTACATTTGGGTTGAAATATCCCGCGGGAGACAGCAGGAAGAAAGCACGTCAAGAATTGATATCAAGAGTGCAAGCTGGTCAGCATCAGCAGCAAATCCGTGTTTGGACACAACAAGGTGACTGGAATTCGGCTAGCTTTACTGGCGCTTTAGCTATTGTAAGAAACGGAAAGCCATTCACAGATGCCAAAGCATTCATGCTTGATGTTCCCAATGAACTTTTTGATGACTTTTCCAATAAGGATAAAAAATAAACGGATAAAAGAAAAAACCTTTGTCGGAAAGCACTGTTCACGATCGTAGCATCATGATGTCAAATCAAATTGAGGATATGCAAGTGAAGGACATAGATGCGGCACCGTTTCTCTCTCTCGCTTTGGATGAGTCAAGAGACGTCATTAATTTATCCCAGTTCAGCGAGGTTACAATTTATGTTGTCGGTGAATTATTAAATAAGGAAAGTCTTGCTGTTTTGTCTATAAAGGGCACAACAAGAGGGCAGGATTTATTCGAGTCCTTCACTGAGTTCGCTAAAGAAATAAATCTACCGATGGATAAACTTGTTTCGGTGTGCACTGATGGTGCTCCGTGCTTGGTGGGGAAAACAGAGGATTTGTCGCTCTTCTTTGTGAGCATGAAAACAGACGCATCCCAAGCTTTCATTGCATCCTACACCAGGTGGCGCTTTGTGCTCAAATGTGTAGCGAGCAGCTCGGTGAGGGGATGTCGTTGGTGGTTCGGGTAGTCAACTTTATTGTTGCCCGAGCATTAAATGATCGCAAGTTTGAAACACTGCTTGATGAGTTTGGGAATAATTATCCTGGTCTGCTTCTGCACAGCATCGTGCGTTGGTTGTCAATGGGGAAAAGTGCTCAGCTGATTTGCTCCTTGTCTGAGTAAAATCAGGACTTTTCTTGAAATGAAGAATGTCGAGCATCCCGAGTTAGCTGACACTGATTGGCTCCTGAAGTTTAATGATTTCGTAGACATGATTGAACATCTAAATCAGCTCAGTGTGAAAATGCAAGGCGTTGGAAATACAATCTTATCCCTGCAACAAGCAGTGTTTGCATTTGAAAACAGGCTAGAACACTTCATCGCCGACATTGAAACAGGTCGTTTACTACACTTTGAAAAACTGGGAGAGTTCAAAGATATGTGCACATCAAGTGACCCTGCTCAACATCTTAATATTCAGACCCCTGAATTAGACGGAAAGTTTAATTTTGTACTGTTAATAAAGCTTAAATTTATTGTTTTCATTATACAATTTGTTTGTGTATTTTGTATTTTATTTAAAATATTTATCGCAGTCATATTCTACATGATATATTATAGTTTTTTCATTGCAAAATCGATGAAATATCTGAGACCACATAATTTTAATGATATCTCACAATCATTCAAGTTTATCATACTCAAACAATATGTGTTCTGTGTTCTTCGGCATGTATATGCTAGCATTAAACTATCGTAATACAAAATGCTTAGTGTAAACATTATCAAAGAGCAACTTGCAGATACATCGCTCATTCAATGTTATAAGTAGCGCAGGGAGGATATGTCTGTTTAGTGAAAGAATGTCAGACGATCGATATGGAATGATAGCCAAATGATAACCACTGATAGGAAATTTTAGAGACTGTAGGCAACGATAGTAAATTGCAGGCAATGATTGGCACTGATAGAAAGGTGCTTATATAGAAATGAAAGACACTGATAGTAAATGATAGGAACTGTAGTCCATCAATTGGCACTGATAGACAGGTGCTTATATAGAAATGAAAGACACTGATAGTAAATGATAGGAACTGTAGTCCATCAATTGGCACTGATAGACAGGTGCTTATATAGAAATGAAAGACACTGATAGTCAATGATAGGAACTGTAGTCCATCAATTGGCACTGATAGACAGGTGCTTATATAGAAATGAAAGACACTGATAGTAAATGATAGGAACTGTAGTCCATCAATTGGCACTGATAGACAGGTGCTTATATAGAAATGAAAGACACTGATAGTAAATGATAGGAACTGTAGTCCATCAATTGGCCCTGATAGACAGGTGCTTATATAGAAATGAAAGACACTGATAGTAAATGATAGGAACTGTAGTCCATCAATTGGCACTGATAGACAGGTGCTTATATAGAAATGAAAGACACTGATAGTAAATTATAGGAACTGTATTCCATCAATTGGCACTGATAGACAGGTGCTTATATAGAAATGAAAGACACTGATAGTAAATGATAGGAACTGTAGTCCATCAATTGGCACGGATAGACAGGTGCTTATATAGAAATGAAACACTGATAGTCAATGATAGGAACTGTAGTCCATCAATTGGCACTGATAGACAGGTTCTTATATAGAAATGAAAGACACTGATAGTAAATGATAGGAACTGTAGTCCATCAATTGGCACTGATAGACAGGTGCTTATATAGAAATGAAAGACACTGATAGTAAATGATAGGAACTGTAGTCCATCAATTGGCACTGATAGACAGGTGCTTATATAGAAACGAAAGACACTGATAGTAAATGATAGGAACTATGGTCCATCAATTGGCACTGATAGACAGGTGCTTATATAGAAATGAAAGACACTGATAGTAAATGATAGGAACTGTAGTCCATCAATTGGCACTGATAGACAGGTGCTTATATAGAAATGAAAGACACTGATGGTAAATGATAGGAACTGTAGTCCATCAATTGGCACTGATAGACAGGTGCTTATATAGAAATGAAAGACACTGATAGTAAATGATAGGAACTGTAGTCCATCAATTGGCACTGATAGACAGGTGCTTATATAGAAATGAAAGACACTGATAGTAAATGATAGGAACTGTAGTTTATCAATTGGCACTGATAGACAGGTGCTTATATAGAAATGAAAGACACTGATAGTAAATGATAGGAACTGTAGTCCATCAATTGGCACTGATAGACAGGTGCTTATATAGAAATGAAAGACACTGATAGTAAATGATAGGAACTGTAGTCCATCAATTGGCACTGATAGACAGGTGCTTATATAGAAATGAAAGACACTGATAGTAAATGATAGGAACTGTAGTCCATCAATTGGCACTGATAGACAGGTGCTTATATAGAAATGAAAGACACTGATAGTAAATGATAGGAACTGTAGTCCATCAATGGCACTGATAGACAGGTGCTTATATAGAAATGAAAGACACTGATAGTAAATAATAGGAACTGTAGTCCATCAATTGGCACTGATAGACAGGTGCTTATATAGAAATGAAAGACACTGATAGTAAATGATAGGAACTGTAGTCCATCAATTGGCACTGATAGACAGGTGCTTATATAGAAATGAAAGACACTGATAGTAAATAATAGGAACTGTAGTCCATCAATTGGCACTGATAGACAGGTGCTTATATAGAAATGAAAGACACTGATAGTAAATGATAGGAACTGTAGTCCATCAATTGATTTACATCATTCAAACACAATGTTTCCGTATTTCTTACACATATTCAAAGCAGCTTTGAAACACAATTGATATGTATGATTATGTTTTACTATATGTTTATCGCAGTATCCAGACATCTATAAACATGTTAGTACAACTATGGTCCCTAGTATCAAGACACATCTATAAACATCTTAGTACAACTATGGTTCCAGCATTCAAGACACATCTATAAACATCTTAGTACAACTATGGTCCCAGCATTCAAGACACATCTATAAACATCTTAGTACAACTATGGTCCCAGCATTCAAGACACATCTATAAACAGCTTAGTACAACTATGGTCCCAGCATTCAAGACACATCTATAAACATCTTAGTAC
The DNA here is from genome assembly GCA_944989445.1 of Ampullaceana balthica. Lineage (NCBI taxonomy): Eukaryota > Metazoa > Mollusca > Gastropoda > Lymnaeidae > Ampullaceana > Ampullaceana balthica. The sequence goes on along the minus strand of CALYLW010000320.1, from coordinate 924,209 downwards.
AACTATGGTCCCAGCATTCAAGACACATCTATAAACATCTTAGTACAACTATGGTCCCAGCATTCAAGACACATCTATAAACATCTTAGTACAACTATGGTCCCAGCATTCAAGACACATCTATAAACATCTTAGTACAACTATGGTCCCAGCATTCAAGACACATCTATAAACATCTTAGTACAACTATGGTCCCAGCATTCAAGACACATCTATAAACATCTTAGTACAACTATGGTCCCAGCATTCAAGACACATCTATAAACATCTTAGTACAACTATGGTCCCAGCAACCAGACACCCCTCTAACAAGCCTCGTTACGTGTTGTATTCGCCATCGAAAAGATGAGAATCGATTTTCGATTGAAAATGTTGGCGCAGTCAATACATTTCCGATTTACTGGAGCCTGGATGACGCCCCTGGCATCCAGAATCGGAGAGGTTGTCGCTTTTGAATGTTGCTCCATAGGTCGGGTTGTCCAAAGGTCGATAACTCCAATAAAAAATGGGCAGTCATTTGGGGGGGGTTGTTACTTATCTTCTTGTCTTATCTATACAGACGCTCCTTCTATGCAGAAGATAGTTGCGTCCACAGACCATGACAGATGATCTGTTGGCAAGTGATGCAGCATTCACAGGCCACGGCTTTGTGGGTTCCACGCATCACCCAGCCGCCTAACTACATGTAGTGTTAGGTACCCATTCGGAGCGGGGTGACTCAGGGACGCCCTAGGCCCCGGGAACAAACCCTTGCCTTCACACGGATTCGAACCCGTGACCATCGGTACGACAGTCCAGTGCGCTGCCACTCGACCACCGCGTCTTTATATTAACCGCAGCTTTTTTTTCCTATGAAATTTTTTTAAAGCTAACAAATGCAGCAGGAAGGAAGGAAGGTGGAATCGTGGATTGGAACGAACTCTGAAGTAGCTTGGCATTGTTAGTAGGGCTGTTGACATTAATGGGGAGCGGCGAGCGCCTCGGGTGGAACTTTTTTTCTTAAAAATGAGGCTCGTCGTTTTTAACCACCTGCAGATTTTGATATTGAGAAGAAAAAAAGTCTTGGATGAAAAATAAGTACGCTCTCCGTTGTAATCCGCTAATTGGTCAGTCTCAATCTAGATATATATAATTCACCAGAACAAGCACAAGACCGGTGCAAATTTGCATGATGAATGACCCTCGCTAGGGTCCGCCGATCACAGTTTATGGTTAGCACGCGAGAGTGCTGCAGGGTGGTGAGGGCGGGAAGCAGGTAGCCAACCGCAGTGCGCACGTCTCGAGACCAACAATGCTTCGGTGGTCCCCCCCCCCGACGTTCATTCGCGTTCTAATTTCTTCGTGCTGTAGTTGTTTTTTTTTGGTTCGTTCTTTCCTTCCTTTCTTTGTACTATCGATGAGCAAGTCTGTGGCGTATGCTACGCCGTGGTTCGTATCTGGTATACAAAATATTTGTAAATAAAGTTTAATGAATATAATTAATGATACAAGCAAGTTAAATTTACTAAATAATACCAACTTAAATAATGTTCTCATTTTTTTTTCCTAATTTATTATGCCAAAGTAATGTAATATTATGATGAAGATATCGTAAGCGAAGCTGTACCGTTTCAATTCACTTCATAAGATGTTCCGAAAAAACAAACTGTAGAACCATCATCGGCATTTAATTATATTTAAGGTTTTCTTAAATATTTTTTTTAAAACTCGGCTCAATGTGTAAGAAAAATGCAATATTTGAAACCATGCCTGCATAACTGTTGTGAGAGACGTGTTGTTGTGTTAACATTGTATGAGCATGCAAGGACGTGACCTAGTATGAAACACGTGGTTTGTGATGTGAACTGTAAGCGTGCGTGGTCATGGACTTGGAGGAGAGCTGACTATAAATAGAGGGTTCAAGAGGCAACCGTGGTTTATTACATACGAGCTGCTTAGGTGGTTGATTGTACAGTTGATAGCAGTTGATTGTAGAGAGTGATTAAAGACAGTTGTTAAACAGAACACAGTGCGTGTTAAAGTCTTGTTACTTGACCTATAAGTTCTATTACAACTGTTACTTTTACTCGTTCATTTCCATGTATTATAATATCTAAATAATTACCTATGCTGTTGCTGTCAAAGTAATGAGAGAGTGTTCGTGTCCATTGTTTGTGGCATTGTGAAACAAATAGGTCTTGTCATAATATGGCGGAGAGCTATTAATAGAAATATTAGGGCTATATTTATCTTTTTTAAGGACAGATTTCATAAAAATTTAATAAAAGATGCGAGTCAATATGTAAATATAGGTATATAGAGAAGGCTGTATTTTGTCAGCTATTTGTTAATTCTTCGTTAATTTAAGACAGCACATTGGACTTGAAAAAAGGAAAAAAGTTTCGTAATTTTACTATGCTAACAATTTTGAGAACATAGTGATTCGACTGTATTTATGCTTCAAAACATCGGTGACATGCTTCATTTCCTCCCAGTGGGCCTCAAACCAGTCTGCACTTTTGCGTTCTCTCTTGCCGAATGCCGCAATAGCTGAGCCATATATGGTGTCCCGCAGATGTGACCACTTGGACTCAATAGTGTCTACTGGTGGCATTTGTACAAGAGCTTCTTTTAGTCTCTGGGTGTATTCTGCTGTTCTCTCTGGATTCTTGGTGGAGCAGATGCCTATGCGTGGTTTTCCCTTGTTTTCCAGAAACTCTACATTCCCTTAAGAGCGCCAAGAAAAATGCCCAGCAGGCAGCTCGCCACTACGCTAACACGTACTGGATCAATCTAAGTTCCAGCATACAGTCAGCTGCTGATAGAGGCGATACAAAGGCTATGTACGAGAATATAAAACAAGCAACAGGCCCTCTGACCTCCAAGACAGCACCCTTAATGTCAAAAGCAGGGGAAATTATCACTGATCGGGACAAGCAACTCAAACGGTGGATCGAGCACTACCTGGAATTGTACGCAACTATAAACCATGTCTCAACTGCTGCCCTGGACGATATCCCAGACCTGCCGGTCATGGAAGAGCTCGATAGCCTACCCACAATGGTCGAGCTAAGTAGAGCCATAGATTGCCTAGCCTGCGGGAAAGCCCCTGGTAATGATGGAATTCCACCAGAAGTTCTCAAATGTGGAAAAGAAATACTTTTACAACCTTTGCATGACCTCCTCACTCTGTGCTGGGAACAGGGGCAGATACCACAGGAGTTAAAAGATGCCAACATCGTTACACTGTATAAAAATAAAGGAGACAAGAGTGACTGCAACAACTATCGTGGAATCTCTCTCCTCAGTATAGTTGGAAAGGCCTTCGCCCGAGTTGCATTGACACGCCTGCAGACCCTAGCATCGCGTGTACTCCCAGAATCGCAGTGCGGCTTTCGAGCCGGAAGATCAACCATAGACATGATCTTCTCTCTGCGCCAGCTGCAGGAGAAATGCAGGGAGCAACATATGCCTCTATACATCGCGTTCGTCGACCTAACTAAAGCTTTTGATCTTGTCAGCAGAAGCGGCCTTTTCCAGATCTTAGTAAAAATAGGCTGCCCTACACATCTGCTTAACATCATCAAGCAATTCCACGAAAACATGCAGGGCACAGTGTGCTATAACGGTGCCACCTCCGAGGCTTTCCCAGTAAGTAGTGGAGTAAAGCAAGGCTGCGTGTTGGCACCTACTCTATTCGCAATATTCTTTTCCATCTTACTCCAGTATGCCTTCAAGAACAACAGCGAGGGGATATACATACACACCAGAGCTGACGGGAGATTATTCAATATTGCCCGACTTAAAGCCAAGACCAAAATAAGGAAGATTTTGCTGCGTGAGCTCTTATTTGCAGACGATGCCGCCTTAATATCCCACACAGCAGACGGCCTGCAGAACCTTGTATCCAGCTTCTCCGCTGCCTGCAAAGAGTTTGGCCTGACCATAAGTATAAAGAAAACCAACATTATGGCACAGGATGCTGCCTCTCTCCCGACTATCACCATTGACGACTGCAACTTGGATGCTGTTGACAGTTTTACTTATCTGGGATCAAACATCTCGAGCACCCTCTCACTGGAAGATGAGATAAGTAGTAGGATAGGGAAGGCAGCAACTGTTATGGCTAGACTGTACAAAAGAGTCTGGTCCAATGCCAAACTCACAGCAAGGACTAAGCTGCAGGTATACCAGGCCTGCGTACTGAGCACACTCCTCTATGGATGCGAGTCTTGGACCACCTATACCAGGCATGAAAGAAGGCTCAATAGCTTCCACCTCAGATGCCTGCGCCGCATCCTAGACATCAAATGGCAAGAGAAAGTCCCCAACACAGAGGTCCTGGCTCAAGCAAGCATGAGTAGTATTGCAGCAATACTAAGCCAAAGACGCCTCCGTTGGCTTGGACACGTCAAGAGGATGCAAAGTGGTCGCATACCCAAGGATGTGCTCTACAGCGAGCTGGCGACAGGGAAAAGGTCGGTTGGTCGGCCATGTCTCAGATACGTGGACATATGCAAGAGAGACATGAAAGTAGCCAACATTGATATACAAAACTGGGAAAACCTGGCAGAGGATAGGTCCATGTGGCGGGCTATAGTGAAAGAAGGATCACTAAGAGCAGAGGAGCAAACTAGGGCAGAAGCAGTCGGGAAAAGAGCGAGGAGAAAGAGAAAGGCCAGGAAACACTGCCCCACTGCTTTCGTGTGTGTGTCATGCAGAAGAGACTGCCACTCAAGGATTGGTCTCATCAGCCACACCAAGAGCTGCAGATAATAAAGATAAATCTATCGTCTTTCGTAGACGGACAGATGCCATACATGCTTCAAAACATTGTTCCGCTAAAATGTAATCTAAAAATAGAACATTACTCGTTGAGCTATGATTTTTTTCGGCTTTAGAAATGACCAACCCTATAGTCATCTTCTGCTGCCCATAGTTTTTTCTTCAATTTTTGTTATTTAGTTTTGATTAAAGCAATAAGGCTGATTTAATATAAAGCCAGGAGTGATTTAATGGAGATAATCAGATCATGTAAATATTGAGAGGTTAAAGAGCTGACAATCAAGACAACTTGAGGCCCCTCACTGGTGTCCTTCTGACCGTAATTGGTGTAATACCACCGGAGTCGGATATCACCGAAGTCTGATATCTGATATTACCAGAGTCAGATATCACCGGAGTCTGATATTACCAGAGTCAGATATCACCGGAGTCGGATATCACCGGAGTCGGATATCACCAGAGTCGGATATCACCGGAGTCTGATATTACCGGAGTCGGATATCACTGGAGTCAGATATCACCGTAGTCGGATATCACTGGAGTCGGTTATCACCGGAGTCGGATATCACCGGAGTCGGATATCACCGGAGTCGGATATCACCGTAGTCGGATAACACCGTAGTCGGATATCACTGGAGTTGGATACAATTTCAGCTGAATGAGACATCAGGAAGTGGGTCAACATTAAAATGAAAGAAAGCAACAAAAACACGCAAACACAGGAAATGCCAATTCATTAATACGTCCTACAGAGATCTGCTTACATTACATGGTTTCGTCTTACATAATTCTGCGTAGCCTGCGTCTCATTACATTTTAGTGCTTCCATGACAAAAAGCATTTTTCCAAAACAATTGTTTTAATTGTACGTTGTTTTGGTGTGACTATCTTTAATGACGTTCATATTGAAGTGTGTAATTACACACCAATAACATAAAGTGTCATAGAGGTTGCCTGGGGCGGGAATTAAATTATTGGCGTAAACCAATCATTGGAGGAGGATAATATCCCACACAACAATCATTCGAACAAATGCTAGCACCAGTGGAACAATGCCTAGCGCCAGTGGAACAATGCCAAGCCCCAGTGGAACAATGCCTAGCACCAGTGGAACAATGCCTAGCACCAGTGGAACAATGCCAAGCACCAGTGGAACAATGCCTAGCACCAGTGGAACAATGCCTAGCACCAGTGGAACAATGCCTAGCACCAGTGGAACAATGCCTAGCACCAGTGGAACAATGCCTAGTACCAGTGGAACAATGCCTAGCACCAGTGGAACAATGCCTAGAACCAGTGGAACAATGCCTAGCACCAGTGGAACAATGCCTAGCACCAGTGGAACAATGCCTAGTACCAGTGGAACAATGCCTAGCACCAGTGGAACAATGCCTAGCACCAGAGGAACAATGCCTAGCACCAGTGGAACAATGGCTGCACCAGTGGAACAATGCCTAGCACCAGAGGAACAATGCCTAGCACCAGTGGAACAATGCCTAGCACCAGTGGAACAATGCCTAGCACCAGTGGAACAATGCCTAGAACCAGTGGAACAATGCCTAGCACCAGTGGAACAATGCCTAGAACCAGTGGAACAATGCCTAGAACCAGTGGAACAATGCCTAGCACCAGTGGAACAATGCCTAGAACCAGTGGAACAATGCCTAGCACCAGTGGAACATGCCTAGCACCAGTGGAACAATGCCCAGCACCAGAGGAACAATGCCTAGCACCAGTGGAACAATGCCTAGCACCAGTGGAACAATGCATAGTATCAGTGGAACAATGCCTAGCACCAGTGCAACAATGCCTAGCAACAGATAAGCAGCTCTCATATAACAAAGAGAATCGGAATCACCGCGTTATTTGTTTCAAATCTGTTGTTTTTTTCCAGCGTAGCCTTGAAACCGATCGCTGCAATGGGAATGCGGGAGGCCAGTCCTCTCAGAATCGGAATTAAAACTTCTTCTGCGTTTTTCTTTTATCATTTCATCTCCTGGCATTGTAGTTCTTCGTGCGTTCAGATTTGAATGTACGTGTAGCAATAAAACGAATAATAATAAATCTGGCCGACACATTACACTTAGGTTTCCTTGCCCGCTGCAACAGATTCCGGCCTCTTATTACGGGCAATAGAGTTAGTCTCCGCTGTATCGCACAATGTCATAACCAACAAATTTATATCAGCCACATCTTTTCACAACCGATTGTTGAATGACATTATCTCGTTTATGTTTCGCACTAGTGGGTCTTTCATTTGTGAACCGGCTTAAGACACGTCTGTTGGATTTATGGTTCATGCCGTCTGGTCTTATCGATATTATTATTTGCCCAGCTCGTAGGTAAAACTTCTAAAGCTTGGAGTAAATTTTCACACAACTCTGATCTCGGATGATTTTTTAAAAAATATTCTGAACACAGAACTTGTTGTCCTTGTCCTAGGCTCGAAACACAACCATAAAATACGTACGAAAATAAAAGCAAACTAATAAACTATGTTCCTGTTTCGTAGTTTTATGTATTTTTTAAAAATATTTTGGTTCGGTTTGTTTTTAACCTCTGTTTGGATTGTCCATGCTTCTTGGCCTTTCCGCTTTGACTTCCTGCCAGGGTGTTCATGTTTCGTGTTTTATGTTTAGTTCATTTCTAAATAGCTTTTTTTATGTACCAGACACGTTTTATGTTCCATACGTTTTTCTAATGAAAGGGCTACATCCCGCCCCCCCCCTCTCCGTCTGATGAATTCATTTCCTCAATATCTGCACATGATAGGATTTTTTCCTTGTACGTCTGATTGGTTGTCTTCGCTCTTCATCTTATTTTATAGGTTGTTTTTTTTCTACATCTATTCGGTTGCCTTTCTTTAAGATTTCATTTGCTGTTTTCTTCTGCATATCATTAGCTGTCTCCATTCTACATCAGATAGATTGTCTACTTAATATATCCGAATGATTACTTCTACATTGACCAGTGTTCCCTCTAAGGATTGTTGGTCCGAGTGCAAAGTTAAAAAACCTATTTGCACTGTTGCACAGCATTCATTTTGTGGGCAATATTTTACAAAATTTGCTGCGCGGTAATTCTAAACTGCTGCGCGACGTTGGTCAGATATTTGCGCGGAACGCAGCCGCGCAGCTTAAAGGGAACATTGCATCTGACTGGCTGTCTTACTTTTACATCTGATTTATTTTCTCTTTACTTTTTTGGACAAAATCTAGGCGGAAAAGTTTGGGGGAGGGGGTCGGCTTATGAGCGGGTCATATGTGATTTCTGCATGTACATTGGATATTGGTGTTGTTATTATAGATCATCAAGGTCCTTTTCTACATTCTACAAGATTTGACTGCTCTACAAGAAGATATAAAATATGATTAAACATCTACACTTACCATATTTAATCATTTTATTTATTTTTGTGATTTTTTAAATAAATTATTTACAAATTTTGTTTTCAACAATGAATTTTAATGTACGCGCTTTCACCACTGTTTACAAAGAATTTTTTTAAATACCGGTAGTACAAGGTAAACAATCATAATGACCGATTTAGCTTGTAGTTTTAAAAAATGTTTACCATTTTGTTTAAGCTGTCCTATTATTTTGGGGGGTCGGCTTGCAAGCGGGTTACACACTTTTAATACTTTTCTCTTCCAAAAAAAAAGGGGGGGGGGCGGGTCGGCTTATGAACGAACGGGCTATAGAACGAGTATATACGGTACCCTTTCCCGTATAACAACCTATCTCTATTCATTCAAATAAAGCCATTTTGTTCAATCACCATTCAGATCCATTATTTTAAATAAAGCTTTCAATATCTTTATTAAATACCTTATATTAACTTCACCGGCGTCTCTGTCTGTCGTCATCTCTGTCTTGGGCGGGCTGAAAAACAAAAGTCGAAAATGACCCACTTCCCGTGATCCGATCGAGCTGAAATTTGACACACGGACCCGTCTAACCTAACAATGCATCGTATCAAAATTTCAGATCAATCGAACGTACCGTAAATAATTAATGCATTTTTTAGTTTATCCTTATATAACGTATGTAATTCAAATTCACGGTTTGTTATTGTTTTTTCCCACGTGAGAGTTTGAGTTGACGCTTTGACGTCGACCCATCGAAGTACCGGCTTGCTTTTGTTTACATTTTACGTGTCATGCTGAACTCGGTCCCCCCCTAGGATTATGAAGCAAAGTTCAGTTAAGACAGATTCATTCTGTAAATGCTTGTCGCGTTTGAAAATAATCAAAACTGTTAGTTATTACTCATATATAAGGGATTTATAGTCAAAAACTTTGTTTTACGGGTTTGTTTTATTAAATCCCTTTTATTAACTTCACCGGCGTCTCTGTCTGTCGTCATCTCTGTCTTGGGAGGGCGGAAAAACAAAGGTAAAAAATGACTCACTTTCCGTGAAGCCATCGAGCTTAAATTTGGCACACGGACCCGTGTCACCTAACAATGCATCGTATCAAAATTTCAGATCAATCGAACGTACCGTAAATAATTAATGCATTTTTTAGTTTATCCTTATATAACGTATGTAATTCAAATTCACGGTTTGTTATTGTTTTTTCCCACGTGAGAGTTTGAGTTGACGCTTTGACGTCGACCCATCGAAGTACCGGCTTGCTTTTGTTTACATTTTACGTGTCATGCTGAACTCGGTCCCCCCCTAGGATTATGAAGCAAAGTTCAGTTAAGACAGATTCATTCTGTAAATGCTTGTCGCGTTTGAAAATAATCAAAACTGTTAGTTATTACTCATATATAAGGGATTTATAGTCAAAAACTTTGTTTTACGGGTTTGTTTTATTAAATCCCTTTTATTAACTTCACCGGCGTCTCTGTCTGTCGTCATCTCTGTCTTGGGAGGGCGGAAAAACAAAGGTAAAAAATGACTCACTTTCCGTGAAGCCATCGAGCTTAAATTTGGCACACGGACCCGTGTCACCTAACAATGCATCGTATCAAAATTTCAGATCAATCGAACGTACCGTAATTAAATTAATGCATTTTTAGTTTATCTATATAAAACTATATGTAGAAGTCGCTATTGTTTACATTTTACGGGTCACTTGACTTCACGCCAGCCATCGGTGAACACATCTCGTGTTTTAACCAGGTGTACCGGCGTGCTATTGTTTACAATTTACGTGTCACGCTGAGCTCGGTCCAGCGATCGGTGACCAGCCCTTCCCCTCTCCCAACACCCCCCCCCTGGTTATAAAGCAAAGGGGCGTTAAGACACATTCAGTCTGTAAATATTTGTCGCGTTTGAACATAATCAATACTTTTAGTTATGTCTCATATATAAGGGATTTATAGTCAAAAACTTTGTTTTTACGGCTTTGTTTTATTTCTATGTAAGCTCCATTCGTAAAGCTCTATTCATTAAGTTTCTTTCAGTCATTTATTATCATTTGATTCTTTTTTTTTCTCTGACCATTTATCTCCATAACTTTAACTCTATCCATTCAACTCTCTATATGTTTTAATCTATTTAGCGCAGAGATTATTCCACTTTTAATTAAGCTCTCGGAAAAAGATTTATCAGTTTGAATAGATCTCCACTCACTTTGCTCTAATCTTCCCGTTCATAATGGTTAAGTGAGAACGATCCGCTTATGTTTTTTTTTCCTTTTAACTCCATCCATTTAGCTATTTCCATTTAGCCTCATCTACTTAGCTACAATCACGTGTCATTTCCATGCAGTTCTTTTCTGTGTAGTTTTTCAGCTCCATTGTCTAAAGCTCTTTCCATTTTCCCCATCCTTTTAGCTCCGCCCACTAAGCTCTCTCTACTTAGCTCTGTACATGTAATCCTCCAATTCAAGACGACTCGATTGCACGGCAATACTTTCAACCCTCTGGATAAACATCAATGTGAAATCTGTTCAACAATGGCCCAAGTCCACAAAGGGACCAATGTCCAATAAAGACCTTTAATCAAATCACCCGTGAAGGGCAGACGATCATCTCCGAAAATTCAGACAGTTTCCGGTCCTCTGTGGACCACCAAGTCAGTGGGCATAACATTACCCCTGGTCGCCCCTAGGTCTCTCTGTATCGATGCCATTGGGCAACCTTTTGGCGTTGTGCGACGCGCGTTGGCAATACTCTACGGAGGTTCGTTTGCATTTGAACACAGTAAGGTTGTATCTTGCAATGATAACATTCTACTGATGTGCTTTTGCATTGACAACATTCTATGGTGTTTACTCGAGGCTTGCTGCCCGTGACATAACGACAGTCGCAGTGTCTATCTATACCGCCAGGGGCAGAGTCATTGATCAACTGATCCTTGTAAAAGTTGGCTTGCTTGGGTCGCACGACTACTGTGATAAGGTCCGGCACGATGTTGCAACAAGCTATGGGAATCACACTGAGATGATTTATAAATCATGAACTGGGGGCCTTGCGGCCATCATTAAAATATTTATGCTTCACGAGTTGTCAGAGAGGAGAAAACTGACAGCAAACAAATCAGTTGGCACGATCAAAGTACAGTTGGCACGATCAAAGTACAGTTGGCACGATCAAAGTACAGTTGGCACGATCAAAGTACAGTTGGCACGATCAAAGTACGGTTGGCAGGATCAAAGTACAGTTGGCACGATCAAAGTACAGTTGGCACGATCAAAGTACGGTTGGCACGATCAAAGTACGGTTGGCACGATCAAAGTACAGTTGGCACGATCAAAGTACGGTTGGCACGATCAAAGTACGGTTGGCACGATCAAAGTACAGTTGGCACGATCAAAGTACAGTTGGCACGATCAAAGTACAGTTGGCACGATCAAAGTACGGTTGGCACGATCAAAGTACGGTTGGCACGATCAAAGTACGGTTGGCACGATCAAAGTACGGTTGGTTCCCCATCACCTTCCAAGTCGACTTTCGCGTTCTTTTCTTTCTTTTTCAAATACTGTGCATCCGGTGAAATTTCATCGAAGAAGTGAAAGTGATATACTGACACGGTTTTAAAATGTGGTGAAACCAATCCAATTAACTTACAATAACAATATGATACCTATTTTTTTCTACTGTCTTACTTTTCTCTAATTCTGTATGATATATTATTCACTGGCTGATATCAGGGTTACCATGATCTAACTACGATAATATTTGATTTATGACAAAAATAATCCTACATCTCGGAAATTCAACTATCTTTTTTTTTCTTCTTTTATTTGGTTTTTTTAAATATACTTCGCCTTGCACAGAAAGTCCCCCACTAATTTCGACGCCGCTGATCTTTGTTCGATGACGCGAAAGGGTGAGGCAACTCTTGGTGTCGTCGATGCTTTAAAATTATTTCACTGTTTATTGATTAAATAACTGGGGATCGTCCCCTCCTTGTCGTCCGTGTTTACTTTAACATCCCTGGAATTGTTACGTGGTAGATATCAGGGAGCATCGCTTGTCTCGATATCTTGGGTTGAGTTCTGCCGTGGGAGTCCTGCCGTGGGAGTCCTGCCGTGGGAGTCCTGCCGTGGGAGTCCTGCCGTGGGAGTCCTGCCGTGGGAGTCCTGCCGTGGGAGTCCTGCCGTGGGAGTCCTGCCTTGGGAGTTCTGCCGTGGGAGTTCTGCCGTGGGAGTTCTGCCGTGGGAGTCCTGCCGTGGGAGTCCTGCCGTGGGAGTCCTGCCGTGGGAGTCCTGCCGTGGGAGTCCTGCCGTGGGAGTCCTGCCGTGGGAGTCCTGCCGTGGGAGTTCTGCCGTGGGAGTCCTGCCGTGGGAGTCCTGCCGTGGTAGTCCTGCCGTGGGAGTTCTGCCGTGGGAGTCCTGCCGTGGGAGTTCTGCCGTGGGAGTCCTGCCGTGGGAGTCCTGCCGTGCGAGTTCTGCCGTGGGAGTCCTGCCGTGGGAGTTCTGCCGTGGGAGTCCTGCCGTGGGAGTCCTGCCGTGGGAGTCCTGCCGTGGGAGTTCTGCCGTGGGAGTCCTGCCGTGGGAGTCCTGCCGTGGGAGTCCTGCCGTGGGAGTCCTGCCGTGGGAGTTCTGCCGTGGGAGTCCTGCCGTGGGAGTTCTGCCGTGGGAGTCCTGCCGTGCGAGTTCTGCCGTGGGAGTCCTGCCGTGGGAGTTCTGCCGTGGGAGTCCTGCCGTGGGAGTTCTGTCGTGGGAGTCCTGTCGTGGGAGTCCTGCCGTGGGAGTCCTGCCGTGGGAGTTCTGCCGTGGGAGTTCTGCCGTGGGAGTTATGCCGTGGGAGTCCTGCCGTGGGAGTTCTGCCGTGGGAGTCCTGCCGTGGGAGTCCTGCCGTGGGAGTTCTGCCGTGGGAGTCCTGCCGTGGGAGTCCTGTCATGACACAGGGGGAGGGGTGGATCTTGGAATCGTCGTACCGCTACTCCGGTAATCGCTTCCTTTTTTTTTAAATTACAGTATTCACTCGCTATTGGTGGGGGTCATGTTCTTTATCGCCCAGTCAATGGTGAAAAAAAACGTGAATATCGGATGCAGTTTTAAAACGCCTATGCATGAGATTATATACGGTACTAAATGCTTCCCAAACACTACAGTGTCCATGCAGTTATGTATTTCACTAATGTAGTAATGATGATGTAAACACATTTTAGTTTTGTAATGCAACAATATTTTAATAAAAAAGAAACTAAGGACTGTAACACAGCATAGCATAATTACCCCTACTGTATTACTGTACTGTACCGTAAAGTCATTTTCTATGCGTACAGCATATGTATTAGAATTGACAGAAAATGGAACAAATGTAAAGGCAAACGTAGGCAGATATACATTACGCACACTTAAGGTAATAATAATAATACAGTACAGTACAATTCAGTGATAACCGCGAATAGGTGAGGGTATACTGTATTATTTATTGACTTCGCTAATAAACTCGATTTTCAGAACCCAATCGTGCATTCGGTTGACTGCGGCATTCGTGTCCTGGGAAAGAGCTGAGTACAAGGTGCGACGTTGACACAAGGTAACGTCCGGTAACTCGTGCGACGCTACTGGTAACAATGCGCTTCATCTATTATCCACACATGGCGTTTCCGTAAGGTTATCTATTATCCAGATGGGTTGACAGAGGCAATGGGCTGACCAGGGTCTTGTGAGTTTGTCCAGCAAGTCCCACACCACCATTCCATTGTGTCCTGCTAGTCCTACACCACCATCCCATTGTGTCCTGCGAGTCCTACACCACCATTCCATTGTGTCCTGCGAGTCCTACACCACCATTCCATTGTGTCCTGCGAGTCCTACACCACCATTCCATTGTGTCCTGCGAGTCCTACACCACCATCCCATTGTATCCTGCGAGTCCTACACCACCATCCCATTGTGTCCTGCGAGTCCTACACCACCATTCCATTGTGTCCTGCTAGTCCTACACCACCATCCCATTGTGTCCTGCTAGTCCTACACCACCATTTCATTGTGTCCTGTGAGTCCTACACCACCATTCCATTGTGTCCTGTTAGTCCTACACCACCATTCCATTGTGTCCTGTTAGTCCTACACCACCATCCCATTGTGTCCTGTGAGTCCTACACCACCATCCCATTGTGTCCTGCGAGTCCTACACCACCATCCCATTGTGTCCTGCTAGTCCTACACCACCATTCCATTGTGTCCTGCTAGTCCTACACCACCATCCCATTGTGTCCTGCGAGTCCTACACCACCATCCCATTGTGTCCTGCGAGTCCTACACCACCATCCCATTGTATCCTGCGAGTCCTACACCACCATCCCATTGTGTCCTGCGAGTCCTACACCACCATTCCATTGTGTCCTGCTAGTCCTACACCACCATCCCATTGTGTCCTGCTAGTCCTACACCACCATTTCATTGTGTCCTGTGAGTCCTACACCACCATTCCATTGTGTCCTGCTAGTCCTACACCACCATCCCATTGTGTCCTGTGAGTCCTACACCACCATTCCATTGTGTTCTGCTAGTCCTACACCACCATGCCGCTATGACGAACGGTTACCAGGAAAAAAACAACAGTTCTGTTCTGTTGTGCGTCCGTCGGGTTCGGTGAATCCCACTCTGTACATCCTAAGGATTATGTATGGGCTGTGGCAGTTGGGTGAGTTCACTAGACCAATCTTTTCATGAAAAGTGCTTCTACTAATGTGGCAAGAGATGGTTGGGGCGTTGCTAGGAGGTGTAAGGACACGACTTTTTTAGAGTACGAGAAGCCTACTGTGCAGAAAATAAATGTTTTAAAAAATTTTTGTCGATGAGTTGTTGGGTTTTTTTAGCGTGTGTGTGTGGCATTTTTTCATTCTCTGCCCAAATTGGCCTTATAAAAGTCGTAATAATTTCATTAAAGAGCCCCCAGGACCTAACACGATTAGGGCATGAAGTGCTCATCCATCCGTGTTTCCAAAGCTTGGGAGTGAAGTAAAAAGAAGCACAAGGCGTGCTTAGATAAAAGCCAGGCTACCCTTATTAAATACCCGAGTACTTCAAACAACAGCCTCAGACAGGCTGTGAATAGCTAAAATCGAACTATTGCTTCTATGAGCCCGGACTATCTTTAAGGCAACCATGCGCCTCTGTTTGCCCGTGCAGAATATGATTTTAATTTTTGACGTGCAGTTAGGGTTAAGTCAGAGGTCAAGATTATTTTACCACCCCTCTAACAAAACATAAAGCGCAGTTTTTGTGTGGCTTTTCTTTCAAAAGCCCGTTGCTACACAATATAACTAAAGAATTTTACCCAGCGCAGACCAGCATACCACCTTTTGGGGCATACCACCTTTTGGGGCATACCACCTTTTGGGGCATACCACCTTTTGGGGCATACCACCTTTTGGGGAATACCACCTTTAGGGGCATACCACCTTTTGGGGCATATCACCTTTTGGGGCATACCACCTTTAGGGATACCACCTTTTCGGGCATACCACCCTTTGGAGCATACCACCTTTTGGGGCATACCACATTTTGTGGCCACCGTATTAGGTCTTAAAAACTGAATCTGAGGACACATCTTTTTTTTTCTTTTGTTTTTTTTTCTTTTGCGTTCATATACTCCCAACACGTATGTCGTGTTTTACGTTGTATGAGCACGTGTTACGTTGCTATTTATTATTCGGTGTTCAAAGAATTCACATCAGAGTGTTTATTTTTTTATTTCTTTTGTTTTTAAAACTTCCATTGATCTATGAGTCACGACTCAGTCAAGGGAAATTAAGTGCAGCCAACATACAACATAACTTTAAGTGGAAAAAAAAAGTTATTAAATATTCCCTTTGATGCTCCAGATTACTTTTGAGATTAACTTCTTCGTGAATAACTACATTCATTAACACAAAGCTATAGGGAGAAAGAGTAATTTACCTTCTTTGGGAAGCCATGAAACATCTCTCTTTCTCTCTCTCTTTCTTTCTCTCTCTCTCTCTCTCTCTCTCTCTCTCTCTCTCTCTCTCTCTCTCTCTCTCTCTCTCTCTCTCTCTCTCTCTCTCTCCCCTTCTGTCTACTTATGATTTTTGTTTCCTTTTAAAGCTTGTTCCTTTCATCTTTCTCGGTGTCTCGTCATCCCATATCTATCTCTGTATCTCCTATGGCTATTTCTCTTTTATTGGCTCCTCTGTATATATCTATCTCTTCTCGCTATCCATCTCTTCTCGCTATCTCTCTCTCTCTCTCTCTCTCTCTCTCTCACACACACACACACACACACACACACACACACACACACACTAATGTATATATGCTGATTGAACACCGTTGAGCTCAAATTTCTCATTTAAATAAATTTTGTCGGGAAGTAATCATCGAGAGTCAACTGAAGGGCGGTAATAGATTGTCTCTCAGCAGAATTGAAACGCTCGTCCCTGATTGGCCAGTTCATCCTTACAAGTCTAAGGCGTCAATCATTGAGTCCTCAGAGTGCTATCAAATGTGTCTTGGGGTTCAATTTTACATTGAAACTTAGATTGAATGTCTTCTAT
Source organism: Ampullaceana balthica (assembly GCA_944989445.1). Classification (NCBI taxonomy): domain Eukaryota; kingdom Metazoa; phylum Mollusca; class Gastropoda; family Lymnaeidae; genus Ampullaceana; species Ampullaceana balthica. The sequence goes on along the minus strand of CALYLW010000320.1, from coordinate 907,516 downwards.
CTATTATAAGCTGATGGAATACTTTCATCCATTTATCAAAACTACGTACATGTACTAATTGTCCAAGTATTGTTTTATTTATTTATTTAATTTTGTTTGTAGTGAAACGTCAAATGAGCAACTTAAAAAGTGCCAAAAATTCCGTTTAACCCGGAGGTTCTCGGCATGTTTACGACAGGGAATTTTTTGTTAATTAGACGAATATGATGACGTATCCAAGTTTTAAATCTACATCCACAGAAATGCAAGTTACTAACTGTCCAAAATATTTTAATCACACAATATGATCCCATCCCCATATTTAACGATTAGTTTAATAACAGCGCATTAACTTTTGTATAGAAAGTATGTCCACATTTCATATCGATAAATACGGACAACTATTCTAATTGAATGAGAAATCATGTTTACGGTTAATTTTTTTTTAGGGGCACGGTGGTCGAGTGGCATTCGCGCTCGGATAGTTCGAATATCCGTGAAGGTAAGGATTTGTTCCCAGGGCCAAGGGTGTTCCTGGGCCCACCCAGCTCCGAATGGGTTGGGTACCTGACACTAGTTAGGGAAACAAAGGCGGCTGGGTAATGCGTGAAACCCTCATAGCCTTGACCTGAAAACGCTGCGTCACTTGCCAACAGACCAGCATGGTATGTGGACGCAATAATCTTCTGTATAGAAGGGGCGTCTGTACAGATAAGACAAGATAAGAACTTTTTTATAAATTCCTTTCTTGTCAGTGTCCGAAACAAATCTTCTAAATTGGACTTTACTGACTTCTCGTTTTTTATTTAGTTGCCCGCGTTGAAAGCCTTGTCGATAACTTCAAGGCACTGCCGTAATGGGCGACCCACTCCCAAACTCGATACTGGTAGTCATGACTTTATTTTCTAAATAATTATTATTCCACATGCCTTTGACATAATTGCCGCATTTTTTATTGTATCATTTGCATTCTAGAATCAATGTCGACAATATAAGCACCCGTATAGACAGGTGCTCGACAATATAAGCACCCGTATAGACAGGTGCTCGACAATATAAGCACCCGTATAGACAGGTGCTCGACAATATAAGCACCCGTATAGACAGACCACAAAATCGACCACTTATAATTAACCCACCACAAGCCGGTCCCCATAATTAGCTTCTTGTAGTCAGGTTATTAATAGTTCTCGCTTATATGTCTTGTTGGAAGGAATGCCTCGTGCACATGTGTTGTTAACGTGGTTAATTCAACTTTAAAAATAACCATGTGTTGTTTTTACATGTCCTAGCATAAAATATTTTTTAGAAATCAAGATACTAAAACAATTATTTTTTTATTAAAATTGACGGCTGAGATAAAGTGTGTAACTTGATTTTCAGCAGAAGACCTCACTACAAAGACCGGAAGCAGACGATGACAACCTCACAAGAAAGCGTTTCTGCTTAGGCGCGCCAAGGGTCGCCATCATGAGGTCGCCAGTAACCATGACAACGGCGGTTTTCTACTTGACTTTGGCGCTCACAGAAGGTAAGGGGTGGGGCAATGGAGCAGACTCGTTAATAAAATTATATATAAACATTAGACAGAATCAATTATGTTTAATAAACCATCTAGAATCGAAGTCGTAATCTGGAAAAGTAATCAAGGATATTAAAGGATTTCACCTGCACAGTCATACAATTGAGAATTCTGTAGGTTATTTCGGAACGTGTCAACTTTCGAGTACTTACCTCGTGAACTGATAACCTATTGTTTCCGGTTTCGGCCAATCTGTCTTCTTAGCGCTACGTCCAACTCTCCGAACAACTTCCTAAGTCATGTGGTGACATCGTGCCCTCCACCCCGCTCTCCGAACAAAGTCCTAAGTCATGTGGGGACATCGTGCCTTCCGCCCCGCTCTCCGAACAAAGTCCCAAGTCATGTGGTGACATCGTTCCCTCCACCCCACTCTCCGAACAAAGTCCCAAGTCATGTGGTGACATCGTGCCCTCCACCCCGCTCTCCGAACAAAGTCCTAAGTCATGTGGTGACATCGTGCCCTCCACATCGCTCTCAGAACAAAGTCCCAAGTCATGTGGTGACATCGTGTCCCTCCACCCCGCTCTCCGAACAAAGTCCCAAGTCAAGTGCTGACATCGTGCCTTCAGCTCTCCCACCCCACTCTCCAGTCAACTTTCAAGACTTCAATCAGCTCACAAAAATATCTTGTCAACTAGAAAAAAAAATCCCCTACGTTCACAAAACGTAAGGTCTCTCCTCAAAAACCCCAGTAAACTCTCAAAAACCCCAGTAAACTCTCAAAAACCCCAGTAAACTCTCAAAATCACCAAGTCAATTATAAATGTATACAAGCAAAATTACCATGTTTTCCTTTATTGATAGTTGGATTTTTCGGTATAAAATTTTAATATGGGAAAATTGGTGCATTCCATTGTCGTAAATATAAAATAGTCTTTCAAAAAATGTTTATATTTTAAGATCATAATCAACACTTGGCACATGTTTTTCTGCGAATCTCATTGTAGAAAAGGTTTCTCTCGATAAAGATAGATAAGAGCTTTCAGTTTGACGAACAATTTCACACTCCTGTGTCACTCCGACCTCATTAGAGTGATTATATGTTCATGGTAAATTAAAGTTAATGGAATTGGGTTTTCCCGATCACCGCTCTCATCTCATTACACTCACCCCGAAAAGCACTAAAAACGCATTAATTTTACAATTTTCCCAAATGAGATTCATTCAATGCAAGATTATTTATTACGCACTTGAGCTCATACGAGCCAGAAAAAGGAATTTTATACTTTTTTTCCCCTTTTTAATTAATAAATGGAAAAATAAAGAAACTAAAAATGGTTGGTCCATCAGATTTTTACAAAAAAATCAATGTCATCTCTCCATTTCCATCGTGGTTGAACTTGATTTATCTTTTAAATGTATTCACCGATTGTTCATCGATAAGCAACAACAAAAAAGAACTTTATGACATTACTTCAGCTATGTAAGTGATTTCATAGGACTACCTCACCTGTATAAATGATTTCTTTAGATTAGCTCAGAAATGTAACTGATTTCATAAGATACCTCAGCAATATAATTGATTTCGTATCTCACCCATATGAGTGATTTCATAAAGATACCTCAGCTTTTAAAATGATTTCGTAATTTCAGACATTAATATGTATATATATTATATAGAATCAAATTTCGACACCTCATCGAGATTACGCTAAGATTTGGTGTCTGTTGTATTTTACTTCCCACGGCCATTATAATAGGTCTGTCGAAAGAATATTAAGAAAATGATTCATAATATATAAAGTATTCTTATAAGGTAATTTATAAAATATCAAAATATGTTCATGAAATCTTGAGAACCGCTTGACCTGTACAATAAGTTTTCGTTACCTGCCTGATGTCAAAGACAAGAGCGAATGGTCTCCGGTTCATTAGGTACAGATCATTTTGATGCTGAAGAGCTCCACCGTAGCTGTCTGTCATTACGTCAACACAAAAACACAATTAAATAGAAACTTGATTGCAATCCATTGGCCGCCATCACTTGAATGCAGGGCGTATTGATTCCTGTTTCCGGGACGATCTCTGACGCTTTCAATCAAACAAGGGAGGAACAAACACAGATAATGGGGGAAAAAACTAAACAAAACAAAAAAACATGAAAGAAAAACTTTAAACATTACGTGCACTCTATGAATATGAAAACCCTCACAAATCACAACAAAAGAAAAAATAATTTAATTACATCCTCTTGTTCAAATATATATTTTTTTGTCAACCTAATTTTCATTGCTTTTTTTAATTATTTTTTTTCATTTTAGATTGAAGTTTGTTTGTTTTTTCTCCAAAAAATTATTAAAGTAAAATAATGATTTTTTTTTAATTACACATTCTAGTTTTGGACTTTTGTATTTGCTTTATGAGGACAGCCAGTTTTTTTTTAATGTAACGCCACATATTTCCTGGGTAATAAACAACCCACTTACGCTTTTAGATAACACAAACAAAAAACATGTTTTCTTCCTTTCTTCATATTTAATAATATTTCTGTTTTCGATTTTGCCATCTAATTATTATTGCTTTACTCTTGTACAAATCTACACGGCTTTACACTGATGACAAGTATTATGATTTTGGGAAAAAACAACTTTATATTAGTTCAGAGCGCCTCTATCCTTCGATTCCCAAACCAAAATCATTTCTCCTTGTGTGTGACTAGCTTTCTGGTAGTATATCAGTGTAAGGACAACCTTATCACCGCCACCCGTCTCTCCCATCTTTACGTCTGTGCAAACCCAGCATTAAACTTTAATACTCTCGGACACGAATGGCTTCATTGTGGAGGCCTCCCTGGCCGCTTGCTTATCAATACACTGTCAAACATACTCAGCTTTCCGATCGATTCACAACAAATGAAGGCTATTTATAAAATGTCTGCTTCAAAACGCGGATGAATCGAAGCCTTCGTGTGTTGAATTGGTGCCTCGTCCGGTTAAATTAGTTCGGCTTTAATAATGTTTTCCTTTTTTTTTGCAAGTCAAGTTTGTCTCTTTTTCTGGAGATTCGTGTGAAGTCATAGAGTATCTTATATATATGATGCGTAAATATGATTTTACTTTTAAGTTAATAAAAAGCAGTTCAATTTTGCTTTTTAAATCCCTTATATTAACTTCACTGCCGTCTCTGTCGTTCGTCGTCGTGCGGAAAAATAAAAATTAAAAATGACCCACTTCCCGTAATTCCATCGAGCTGAAATTTAGCACATAGACTTGTGTCACCTAACAATGCATCGTATCAAAATTTCAGATCGATCGAACGTACCATATTCAAATTAATGCATTTTTAGTTTATCTCTATGTAACATATGTAATTCAAAGTCACGATTTGTTATTGTTTTTCTTTCACGTGCCATTTGATTTCACGCGTTGACACCACCCGTCGATGTCCACACCCCCTCACGTCCCTTCCCAGGGGATATCACTCGGTGTCAGTCTGTAAATGTTTGTCGCGTTTGAACATAATCAATACTTTTAGTTATGTCTCATATATAAGGGATTTATAGTCAAAAACTTTGTTTTTACGGGTTTGTTTTATTACTTTGTCTAGAGTAATTTGTGTCTCACAGTTAGGGAGGCATAATGATCAGAACAGCTAGAGTGCGCTCGCCTCACAAGCTGAGGGATCTAGCCCACGTTAAAGCCACAATAAAATTTTTGATGAATGACTATCGCTAAAAAGTCCTCCGCTGACCTGGAGAGGAGATGGGCGCCCCCAAGGTCTACCAAGCCCCGAGAAAGTTCTAATACAAACCCCTTACGACCACGAGGTTATGGGACATACACACACACACACACACACACACAATGATCAGAACAATGATCGTGGGCTATGTTCATATTATATTTCATTGTAATTCGAATGCATCTATGTGTTTCTGTTGTTTGAAGTAGCACGTTAATAATTCATGACGTTGTTGGTTGAGTTGTTTACCCCCTTTCCAGTCAATGACGGACTATGGGGCAAGTGAAGTAGCGTTCACAAGATAACGAGCAGGGGAATGTGTTGCCAGCACAATGCCCCAGGGGCCTTGTCAGTACCTGGGCTCGCGATCTGCCTCGGATCGATGATCCAATGCGCTACCACTTAGACCATCGCTCCCCTATACGTTATTGCGTTCACAAAAAGCAAGGCGTTGTATGGTCCTATTATTATCATGAATGTGTGTTGTCAATTGTCATCACTATCAACTTATCCGGCGGGATCACGTGACTTACATCTAGTTCACATTACTAATAATACATCTAGGTCACGTGACTTACTGACTTCCATATTTTGTTTGGCTCAGCCATACACTTACACTCCTTAAAGTTGTACTTCGAAACATTCCCCATCTTCTGGGTAGTGTCCCAGCTGGAAACTCTGCGAACTCCTTTGCCTTCTAGATTCTAGGCAGTGTCATGAAACACTTACAACGTCTTACACAGTACACAATCTCAGAATCATTTAAAGAAATAACTGCCATGGGAATACGCTCTTAGTGACTGAAAGGATCCGTGTTTGTAAGGGTACATTTCCTACACGAACTAATATTTACCTGCTTTTTTACCCGACTCCCCCACAATAAAATAATAAATACCGATCTTTTTAAATAAAATAATAAATACCGATCTTTTTTAAAAATGATTTTATTCAAAGTTATAGATCTGAACGGGAACAAAAAAATTGATGACAAGTTTAGAAATATTTGGAACAAGTTTAACTAGTAATTATATCATCACGTGGCCTTCTTTTAACACTGGTCCTAGGTTACGGAACGATTCCATGCGATTATGTTGTTAGATTTCGAGAACCTTTGTTTGATATGTTCATTAGTGTTATATTTAAAGAATATTAAATATCCCCTAAGTCTAAGTACCGGAAATTTCGTTATCCTATCTTTATCCAAAAGTCTCTCTCTCTCCTTCTCTCTCTCTCTCTCTCTCGCTCGCTCGCTCTCTCTCTCTCTCTCTCTCTCTCTCTCTCTCTCTCTCTCTCTCTCTCTCTCTCTCTCTTTCGCTCTCGCTCTCTCTCTCGCTCTTTCTCTCTCTCTCTGTCTATCTTTGTCTCGATCTCCACCTGCCACTCATATCTCATTCTATCTCATATTTATATATTCGTACATGTATATTACATTCATACTCCGCCCATAGACGATGGTATTATGCATGAGCCAGGATCCTGTCCTGATGTTACCTCGGACATCAAGACTATTTGCCGACAAAATGCCACGTTAGCAGACAGCGAGCGATGGTGTGCCGACTTGGTTAATGAGTTTGTTTTGTATAAGAAAGGGGGGGGCGTAGTGTCCACGTCCTTATTTTGGCCTGAAGCTACCCCGATTGGTACCCCGATTGGTACCCCGATTGGTACCCCGATTGGTACCCCGATTGGTACCCCGATTGGTACCCCGATTGGTACCCCGATTGCCATTTTGGTTTGACAGATGCGGTCCGACACCAGTCTTTATAGGACATGTCGTTAAGATAAAGCGGTTAAAGCCTCTATAGAATACACGATACAGAATGAAGTTGTTTTTTTTATTAAATATCATTTAGTCCAGTGGTTCCTAACCATTTGGGGTCCATGCACCCCTTCAGATGCCCCAAAAAGTTCATGCACCCCCTCGTGAAACTTTCAGAAAATGTATAATAAACTATGTTTATTTTAGGAACACAATAGTTTTGACCATAGGTAACGGGGGAATTTAGTGAGAGATCTGCTGCTTCTTATGATCAATCAGCGATTCAAATCTGGGCACTGTTTTGGACAAAGCAACTCTCATGTCATCTTCTGCATTCAACTTATTCCTTGCCTTGGTTTTAATCGTCAAAGATTTGGAGAATCCTGCTTCACAGAGATAGGTTGTGGCAAATGGAGGGAGAGTCAATACTGCCCTCTTGTCTAGTTGTGGGTAGGAATCTAGCTGGGCGCACCAAAATTCAATCAAGGTATTGCAACCAACTGAAGGCACTCCTCAGTACTTCTCTGGTTCTCAAATCAATCAGGTCATCTTTAGCAAGGTCACTGTCATCAATGTTGTCCAAGTCACAGAGAAAAGGATTGCGAATCCAAAGGTCTTTCCTAGCAATTTCTTGACAGAAATACCCATCAGACCTTTGCAATGTTGAAAGGTGCTCTGAAATTTCCCCTTTGATTTTGTCAGGCAGTGATCCCTCAGGGCTTCCTTCTGCACCAGATATTACAATTTCATCCAAGAGTGGAAAGTTGGTCAAGTTGTACTTTTCTAGTCGTCATTGGAATAGTGGCAGTTTGTTTAGGAAAGCTGTCAATCTCTCAGTAGCATTCATTACAGTCACAGCAGGTCCTTTGTATTCAACTCATTCAAGATGGTGAAGATGTCAGCCAGGTATGCCAAGTAATGAATGGAATTTGGACAGTCAAACTTGTCAGCAAGGTCACTCTCTTTTTCTCGCAAGAAAATGGCAAGCTCCACTCTCAGTTCTACTAACCAAGAAAGTATCCGTCCCCTGGACAACCAGGGCACCTCAGTGCGGTAGAGCAGAACTTCATGCTCAGAGACCACCTCCTGACAGAACAACTTGAAGAGGCAGTGGTTCAAGGCATGTGAGCGGATAAAATTTACAACTATATGACTGCAGTAGAAAGAACTGACTTCAAGGTTGGAGGTAGAGTTTTGCATGCCAGGGCCTGAAGATGAAGGATACAGTGTGTAGTGACAATATCTGGAACTTCTTTCTTTATCAGTGCTGAAAATCCTGACTTATTACCGAGCATGGAGGGAGCACCACTTGTGCAAATTGAAGAAATTCTTGAAGTCCAGTCAACTGGTTTTCAGTGAAGAATGCCCTGACTAGCTGCAGCACATCAGCAGCTTTGGTAGTAGCTAGGAGTGGCTTACAAAAGAGAAATTCCTCCTTCAGCAATCCACTGAGATATCTCAGAAATACAACAATCTAACTGCATTGTGCTACATCAGTGGATTCATCCAGCTGCATGCTAAATGGAAAAGGACTGCTTCTCATCTCGCACAAGACAATGTCTGCAGCCATGTCACTAATCCTGGAATGAATAGTGTCATTGGACAAAGGAACTTTCTCAACCTGCTTCCTCTGCTGGTGACCACACATCAGTTCCATCATCTCCAGAGCACAAGGCTTCACCAAAGTTCTCCAATGGTGTGGGTCTTCTTGTTCTTTGCAATACGATATACAACCTTGAATGATGCCTCCAGTGCAGGTTTCTGTGACAAAGAAAATCCAAGCTTGGGAAAGGTACCTGAGGTCAAGAAGTGAGCTCTCTTCTGCTTGAAGACCTCAACACTGTCCTGGAATTGGATGGATGGACTTTCTCCAAGTGCTCTTGGAGTCAAACAGGCTTCATGTTGTTATTGTACAGGATTTTTCCACAGAGGAAGCACTGAGGCGTTTGTGTTCCATCACTCTCTCTTTTTAATTATTTATTTTACGATTTTGAAGGGGTGATGACAATCGGAAAGTCGTACCAGTCACAGGCAAATTTTTAAATGACAAAGTTGATGTTTGTAATGACCAGAATTGGATGCTCAAGTCAAGATTTTAGGTTTCAAATTGAAATTCAATGAGGAATAATGGCTTAAAATAAACGTTTTTAAGACCTTTGCAGCGTACCGAGCAATAAAAGTGAAGGAAAAAAATCCCAACGTACACATCCTCTCAAAACAGTTAGAGAGTCACCGAAAGACGTATTTGATGACAAATTTAAATTATTTTAAGAAAAATGTGACTTAAAACACGAAATTCAGAGGAACACGTAAAGCGAACCATTCATTTTGCGGAAAAGTTTTTTCCATCCATTTTCGACATGCGCAAAACGATGCGCGAACGAATATCAAAAAGGTTGTATATGGGCGCCCTTTAACTTGGCATGCCTTGCTTATGGTTTACATTTTCAGATTATCAGTCTTTCTTTCTTTTTTTTTCCTTGTTTTTTTTCTTCCTCTTTTTCTTTTTTTTCCTTCTCTGAATGGTTTATGCACCCCCTGGAACCTGCTCATGCACCCCCTAAAGGGTGCATGCACCACTGGTTAGGAACCCCTGATTTAGTCCAACACAAATACAAATTTATCAACTATCTGTGTATTCTAGGAGGAATATTCTCAAATGAGAATTGTTAATTTTACGTTAATCTTAGTCAGCTTTGCTGAATTAGCTTACAGAAAAAAAATCTTTAGAAATGTAATATACTTATTAAAACAAGTAATAAAAACTCGGATGCGTATTAAAACGCAATTACCAACAAAGAATTTCAAGGGCAATCATTCTAGGTTACATTTTTTAAAAAAGTCTTTTAAATCAATAATTCTGAAAGTAGACAAAACAATTGCTATATACAATTGCTATATACAAATTGCTGCTAAAATTACAGGAGTCGAACAAAAAGAGATTTTTCAAAAATTCCTTCTCCAACATTGTTCTAAATATTTGTAGCTTTAGTTTGGCGTTTGTTGCAGCCCGATTGCAAAAGACCCGAACCCTCTATCTGTTATGGTTCAGGATGCTGCGTCCTGTCAGGCTCACTCATACCCTGTTTACATGTTATCCATCTATTAATCTATACTCCTGATTGCAGTCTCACCCACAATATTGCTCTCATGCTCTGAGGTGCAGTGGTTTATTTGTATACTTTAATAGTAATAATACCGATGTACTATTTTACAAGATGCCATTGCAAAGCTAATGGAAACATTTTTTTAATCATACTTAGCACACAACAAAAACGTAATCAACTGTTTTTGTAAATGTGAGAATATTCCACTGGGATGCTACACACACGTGGGTTTTGAAATTGGTCTGTAATTACTGATCAACTAGTTCTAGTCGTGTGCCTTAAACTTCAACATCTTCAATTCCATGCATATCTTCCCAACGTGTCTTCCCTACGTGAAAAGCACGTGACTTCATCCCATGATTAGGCCACCAAATATTAACTTGCGTGATCACCTTCTGACATGCCCACATATTGATGGCCTCATTAACTCATGTATCACCCCGGCAGAGTAGGCTTTTCGGCAACGACACACGTGGTTAGGGAAAAGCTGCGCTTAGCAATAAAGGCGAATGGTTGCCAGAAAGTCATTGCCAGCGAACGTAAACAGATTGCAAGGGAAGACGCAGCAACAACAAACAACAACAGAATCAAATGCGTCTAGCCCTAAAGTGGTCTCGACCAAATCCCTAAGAATTCTACGAGATTGTTGATATTCAAATTATTATGGATGAACTTATTTTGAACGTAGGGTCGATGGAGACCTTAAAATGTATAAGTAAAATGTTTATCATTGATGAACATGTCTTCATTTCTGAGTTTGCCCAAGATGATATCCCCAAGATGATATGCCCAAGATGGTATGGCCAAGATGGTATGCCCAAGATGATATGCCCAAGATGGTATGCCCAAGATGGTATGGCCAAGATGGTAATCCCAAGATGGTATGTAAAAGATGGTATGCCCACGATGGTATGCCCAAGATGATATGTCCAAGATGGTATGGCCAAGATGGTAATCCCAAGATGGTATGCCCACGATGGTATACCCAAGATAGTATCTTGCTAAAGATCATGCTGTTAGTGAGAGATACCAATCCATCATATACCAAATAACATCGCATGGCATAGACTTTGATACCATCGTTTGGCTGCACATTGACCATGGGGCTCCATTCTGCACATACCTTTTAAATTAAGACAGAGTTGTAATGCCACGGGTTCGTGTTGTTTGACGTTGAATTTCTCAACGATCTGATTGCCATAACATCATGAGTTTGATGGGCCGGCTCAGTGCCGAGATTCACTGCTTCAGTCACGGGTTGGTCTGTTGGTTTGTACAGGTCAATCGGTGGCATTTTAAGTCTCGTTCCGAGAATCATTTCATTTTCAGGAACCTACCGAGGCGAATAGAGGTTTTCTAGTGCACTTTCTACTATATAAAAACTAGGGGTTGTAGGGCGCCTACGGCGCCCACCTTTTTTTGTTGTCAAAAGCCAAAGTAAATTATCCTTGTATGATAAATACGAAATATTAAACTTCCTGAAATGTACACAAAGTATTATATAATTATAAATCCTCAAATCCTCTTTTTACATCGCTCTCTTTTCCAAAATTAAAATATAAGCTAAAACAATGACGTCATAAAGTTATTTTTTTACGCCGAGAATGTTTTAATTTATAATTATTTTGCACACCTCCTGATGCGCGCCTTGTATATATATTTAAATATAAGCTCAAAAAATGACATCATAGCGCTACGGATACATACTCCAACCCAAACCTGTGACTTGGGCTATCTATATATATAATTCTCTTCGTGGTCGGACCCTGCGAGACACCAAGCTGCAAGTATGTTCAACAGATAGTAATTTTAGAAAAAGTACTGGGGGTGAGACTGCAATCAGGCTTTTAAAAAGGTAAATGCATAAAATAAAAACAGGGTATTAGTAGGCCTGACAGGACGTAACACAACACCGAACGTTTCGGCAAAGAGCCTTCTTCAACGGACAAATAGTACACAAATGAAACGAATAAAACGAAATAATAGAAAAAAACACTTAGCTGCGGTGAAATCCAAGTAGTCCAGTAAAGATAAAGCTTTATCTTTACTGGACTACTTGGATTTCACCGCAGCTAAGTGTTTTTTTCTATTATTTCGTTTTATTCGTTTCATTTGTGTACTATTTGTCCGTTGAAGAAGGCTCTTTGCCGAAACGTTCGCTGTTGTGTTACGTCCTGTCAGGCCTACTAATACCCTGTTTTTATTTTATGCATTTACCTAATTTTAGAAAAGCAGCGCACCAAATTACTGCACCAATGCATCAAAAGGTGTGCAAATTAAATATGCGCTGTAAAAAAAATTATATGACGTCATTGTTTTCGCTGAAATTTTATTTTTGTAAAAAGGGGAACAATGTAAAAAGTTATAAAATACTTTGTGTACAATTCAGAAAGTTAAATATTTCGTATTGATCAAACAAGGACAAGTTAGTTGGGGATATTGAAAAAGGTGGGCGCCGTAGGCGTCGTAAAAAAGTGCATTTTTTCCAAATAAATAGATTTCAGCTGAACACTTCCGTCATTTTTTACGGGTGATACGCCGCGGGTCTCTCCAGAGTTCCTTCTTTTCATTCACTCACAGTCGTTTGCCCAAACCCACCCCATTTTGACAGCCGTGTCTTTCAGGAAGTCTTCACCCGTCACTAAATCATTAGCGGCGTATGCTACGCCGCGGGTCAGCTAGTTTATATATAAAAATGCTGATTTAATTATTAGACGAATTTCATTAAGATATAAATTAAATGATACCCATCGACATTGGATAGGGCAGATGCGTCGCCGGCGCGAAGGCCATGCGATCAGCACAAAGTTACCAGAGATATCAAGTGGGGACGCCACGCACCCCACGAAGGGCACATGGCGATTGGGTTGAAAATTATAAAGCGCTCTATCCAATAAATGTCAGAGCTTGTTAAGCATGTATCAGCTCTAGAATGGCCACATTTATCCAAGTAGGATCATGTCATCCAAGGCAGTGCTTCTCAAAGTGGTGGTCCGCGGACCGGTGCCGGTCTGTGGACCATCAGCTGCCGGTCCACGGAATTTATCAAGAAATGAAAAAGAAATCTAATTATAATCCTTAAGGTTTTCCTTAAGTTTGAGAACCAATAAGAGAATGTGTAACATTGTCAACCTGCGTCGTTTGATCCTACATGTGGAAGAAAATCAGAAGCCCCGAGCCTAGTGCTCTTCATGGGTCTTCCTGGAAGACCCTCCCAGTTATCTGGCCCCCTCCCCCAGAAAAGGACGTGACAGCTGGGAAACCCCCCCCCCGGAGCGACCGCTTCTGAAGCGGCCACCTGGGAATCCAGGACAGAAAGTCGAAGATGCCTCCCACTAAGTTGGCCTCACAAGGAGGGGTGGAAATTTCCTATTATGACCCGCTACCACTTTGGCGCCACCCCGGAAAAGCATACGAGTCTCAATGGTTAGGACCGCCACTATGCGGGGGATCATCAATGACCTACCTAGGGTGCAACCCCCACTGGAAGGTTTCGTCAGAGCTGGCGTCCGCTGCGTTCTTCGCGGTTCCTTTTGCTAATCCGTACTGGCGCTCCTGGCCCTAAACCGGCACCGCTCATTGGCGTTGCTAGTAAAATTGAGGGGGACGAAACGGTCGCTTCGGATTTACCCCACCCTCAACGGGTACTTTGGTTTTCATCATCGACAATGCATATAAGATGCTTTGTCTAAGATCCGTACAGCGTCGTTTGATAACAATATGTTATATTATAAGGATGACTTGAAGGAAGAGTATTTCTTTTCTACTTTATTACCAACTAATACAACTAATTCTGCAATAATCAAGGCCATTCACGATTACATTTTTGTAAAATTTCAGATAGAATTTCAATATTGTGTTTGTGTGTGTACGGATGGCGATGCGGTCATATCTGGGCGGCGTTCCGTAGTTGTCAACAAGATTAATGAAATAGCACCAGAATACAAGTTAACCCACTGTTTTATTCACCGCGAAACTTGAGCCACCAAGCAAATGTCAACAGAACTAAACAACCTGGTCAGCGAAGTTGTAAAAATTGTGAAATATTTAAAGGCAAATGCTTTAAATTTAAGATTACTTGCTGCATTATGTGACGAAATTAATGCGAAACACAAACTTACTGTATGTTGATGTGCGTTGGTTGTCTCGAAGCAAAGTACTGTCAAGAGTTTTTTGAATTGCGAAGAGAGCTCGACCAGTTTCTACAGGAGAAAAAGCCAGATTATTCTCAACTATTTCGAAATGTAAATTGGACAGCCAAGATGGCTTACCTGCATGTCTGATATCTTTGCCAGTTTTAATGAGCTCAATATCTCCATGCAAGGAAGGATGACTCCATTATTTACAATTACAGACAAAATTGATGGACAGAAACGAAAGATAGCAACATGGAAGAGTCGAATGTCAACAGTTTGTTTTTCAATAATGAGCCTCATTAAGACAAAGTACAGGAACAGTGTGGATGTTTGTTCTCCATTGCGTGTAGCATTGTCGTCAATCGAGCCAAGACTTGTTAAATTTGCAACAAATAAGCAGGCTCACCTGAGCCATTAGTTTTAAATTAAAGTTTGAGCATAAACTTACACATGTACTTAATATAGTTGCTATATTATTTTTTTAAATAAATATACCTGACTTTTTATATATAAATTGTATGTTCTCTTTAATATAACGTAAACTTAAGTCAGTATAAAAATTTATTAAAGTACTATCAACTTAAAAACAGTTGAAACAAAAACGATATCAACACATTTTTATACAAATTGAAGACGATCGTAAATGAGAATTAACAAATCAATGCTTAAGTTTATTGTTTTTCAAAATTGTTCGATGACATGTGACATAAAACAAGTCGAATTCATGTTTAATATCATAGGGCTTTATGCCATTTAAGGGACTCATTTCGCAATCACGTCAGTACATGGGAAAATCACGTCAGAGCGGGAAAATAGTGCATCTTTAGTACACCGGTCCGTGATGCAATGGGAAAAATTCCTGCCGGTCCGTCATAAGAACAAGTTTCAGAAGCACTGATCTAAGGAACCTTGACTAATTTAATGAGCCATTCGCGGTTTCGACCGTAAAACAGTGTGAATTTAGACATGTATGGCTTAATCTTCGAGACAAGCATATGACTACTGGCAGGATCAACCAGATGGCTAGCGTTCGGTACATTTCTCAATCTTCAAACTAATTTTGAGGAAGGGAGTCAGCACCATCAACCTCGCAATTATTTTTTTGTATTCGTTGCCGCCCACAGATCATTTCCTTGATCTGATTTTTTTTTCACGGCCTCCCACAACAATGTCGCCCCACCTAAGCAAACATATCCGCGAACATGCGAACGCATTAGCCGCGTGGCTAATCGACACGTGGATGTCACCGCTTCATGCCAGGTTACTTTCCCAAAGGAATTTGGCGAGACAGACATTCCACATATAGCAGGTGTCGGTGAACAGTGGTAAATTACCCCATTTGGGGTAACAAGGGAACTATTGGGGGTAATGGAGACTCATTTGGAGCCTATATAATCCACTAAAATCTTCTCCTTTGGGGTAATGACAACATACAATTTTATAATATTGGGGTATCGGGCAAAAAAAGTTCGCCAACCCCTGAATATAGTTTTTAGCCGTATAGCTGTGCCCAAAATCGTCCATAGAGCTCTATGTTAAACTGAAATGCGAGGAGATTTGTTGCGATAACTGGGAATCTGTTTCTCTCTGGGTTGTCCCTAAGGTCTGCCGCTAGTCTAATCGAAGCGCCGGTTCGTTCCTACCGAAGACCTCTTCATCGGATCGGAGTACCGTAATATACGATGGTCTACCGCTATCTCAGATCGAGACTCCGGGCCATTCCCACAGTCTTCAGCAATGTTTAATCGGCGACTACTTCATTAAAATATATAATAATATATATTTCTAATCTAATATTATAATATATGATATGATGGGTTGAATTACCTTCCAATATAATATTATCAAACTGATGTGATAGGTGGAAGTAATTTGTTTATTTCTCAGCCTTCAACTGCAAGTTTCCTAACGAGGGTTGTGAGTCCAACAGCGAGTGCTGCAGTGGAAAGTGTATTGATGCTCATCCGGGGACGAACCCAAGATGTACGAAACTGAGGTAATATGCCCTTTACTATGGGCGAACTATTTAAAATTGGGCGTGAAGGTATTCTCTGATCTGTTGCATTCGGATATTTCTCATGAAATAACGCACTTATCAGCAACTTTGACGACAGTCCCATGCACACTATCAAAAACTTTAACAACTGTCACATGCACACTATTACCAACTTTAAAGACTGTCACATGCAGTCTATCACCAAGTCTGACGACTGTCACTCGCACACTATCACCACCTCTGATGAATGACACATGCACACTATCACCAAGTCTGAAGACTGTCACATGCACACTATCACCAAGTCTGACGACTGTCACACGCACACTATCACTACCTCTGACAACTGTCACACGCACACTATCACCACCTCTGATGAATGACACATGCACACTATCACTAAGTCTGACGACTGTCACACGCACACTATCACCACCTCTGATGAATGACACATGCACACTATCACCAAGTCTGACGACTGTCACACGCACACTATCAGCACCTCTGATGAATGACACATGCACACTATCACCAAGTCTGACGACTGTCACATGCACACTATCACCACCTCAGAAGACTGTCACACGCACACTATCACCACCTCAGACGACTGTCACAAGCACACTATCACCACCTCTGACGACTGTCACACGCACACTATCACCACCTCAGACGACTGTCACACGCACACTATCCCCACCTCAGACGACTGTCACATGCACACTATCACCACCTCAGCCGACTGTCACATGCACACTATCACCAAGTCTGACGACTGTCACACGCACACTATCACCACCTCTGACGACTGTCACATGCACACTATCACCACCTCAGACGACTGTCACACGCACACTATCACCACCTCTGACGACTGTCACATGCACACTATCACCAAGTCTGACGACTGTCACAAGCACACTATCACCACCTCTGACGACTGTCACATGCACACTATCACCACCTCTGACGACTGTCTTATAACATGTCTCCATCATGTCCCCCCACCAGCATACACAAGCCTTGTCTCTACACCTACCAGTGTGAGGAGCGACTGAGGTGTGGCACCAAGAACACATGTTGTGCCAAGTACTGGGGGATCTGTAACGAGGCAAGAGACTGCTGCGACCCGGCCCACAGGTGCTTCTCGGTATGCATTCAGCAAGTCAAACTAATCGGTCAGCGTCTCTAGAATCAATGGACAATACGCGCTATACAAGAAATCATCATCACCATCATAATTGTTGTCCATTTAATAACTAGATCCTTGGATTACCGTATATACTCGTTCGCAAGCCGACCTTTTTGGGGGGGACAAAATCTAGGGGGAAAAGATGGGGGTTCGGCTTATGAACGAACGGGCTATAGAACGAGTATATACGGTAGTTGTTTGAAACTGGTGTATGAGCCACCCCCACCCCCCTCACCCCCGAATAGCAAATATTGAGTGTTTTTTTATTCTCCATTGAATTGTCAGCTCATTGCAAGAATAAATGTCAGATAAAAACCAATTCCAATCCTAAAATACCCTTTCTTACCCTGATGTTTTCCTTAACCAAACAAGTTCTGCTAGAATCTGTCGCAAATGTCACGTTATGAATTCATGAAACTATTGATATCACGGCCCACCATGCAATTATTATTTTCTTTGAACCGCCGCAGGATAACTTGGATGCCATTGATTTTTAACGCAGTGTTTATTTTTATTGCCTTCCATGCTCTCCGTTACTCAGATCACTCGCATTAATAATGAGTCTGGTGCGGGAAATTAGATTGAAACCAAATGAGATATTTCTTATGTTCAAATCGAAAAGCTTGATTCCTCTACCGCCAGCCCCCTTCCCTCCACTTAAGCTTCAATCATCGGGGCTATTCCTGATGTAACTTTTATATTAATTAAACGTTTCATTTTTAAAAAAAAATTATTATTATTTTAGACGTTAGTAAATTGGAGTTATACACAAAACCTATGGAGAGCTTTGCGTGCCCTTTTTTATGGCTTCTACAATAATTTTAGTTTTTATGGAGAGCTTTGCGTGCCTTTTTTATGGCTTCTACAGTAATTTTAGTTTTTATGGAGAACTTTGCGTGCCTTTTTTATGGCTTATACAGTAATTTTAGTTTTTATGGAGAGCTTTGCGTGCCTTTTTTATGGCTTCTACAGTAATTTTAGTTTTTATGGAGAGCTTTGCGTGCCTTTTTTATGGCTTCTACAGTAATTTTAGTTTTTATGGAGAGCTTTGCGTGCCTTTCTTATGGCTTCTACAGTAATTTTAGTTTTTATGGAGAGCTTTACGTGCCCTTTTTTATGGCTTCTACAGCAATTTTAGTTTTTATCGAGAGCTTTGCGTGCCCTTTTTATGGCTTCTACAGTAATTTTAGTTTTTATGGAGAGCTTTGCGTGCCTTTTTTATGGCTTCTACAGTAATTTTAGTTTTTATGGAGA
The DNA here is from genome assembly GCA_944989445.1 of Ampullaceana balthica. Classification (NCBI taxonomy): domain Eukaryota; kingdom Metazoa; phylum Mollusca; class Gastropoda; family Lymnaeidae; genus Ampullaceana; species Ampullaceana balthica. The sequence continues at coordinate 888,830 of CALYLW010000320.1, read as the reverse complement.
ACTTTGCGTGCCCTTTTTTATGGCTTCTACAGTAATTTTAGTTTTTTATGGAGAGCTTTGCGTGCCTTTTTTATGGCTTCTACAGTAATTTTAGTTTTTATGGAGAGTTTTGCGTGCCCTTTTTATGGCTTCTACAGTAATTTTAGTTTTTATGGAGAGCTTTGCGTGCCTTTTTTATGGCTTCTACAGTAATTTTAGTTTTTATGGAGAGCTTTGCGTGCCTTTTTTATGGCTTCTACAGCAATTTTAGTTTTTATGGAGAGCTTTGCGTGCCTTTTTTATGGCTTCTACAGTAATTTTAGTTTTTTATGGAGAGCTTTGCGTGCCTTTTTTATGGCTTCTACGGTAATTTTAGTTTTTATGGAGAGCTTTGCGTGCCTTTTTTATGGCTTCTACGGTAATTTTAGTTTTTATGGAGAGATGAATTATCTTTAGTGGAAAGGTTTCTGGAGAAGTGCCATGAAGGTGTCTGAGTCCCTAAGACCTGCTTGAGCTTTCGTGCCATTGATAGTGATGATGGATTACTTGGCTGGACAAGAAAAGTGACCAGTTATGTGGCTCCTTAAACTGATCGTGTGCCTGGACATTTGGATGAATTGCATTTTTTTTGGTTAATGAGTAGAAAACTTCGGGAAAAATATTAGGCATCTCGGAAGATCTTAAAATGATTCCGAAAGGTTAAGAAAACGATTTTCAGATTTGACATGCGTTTTAACACATGGCGTCTCGATATCTTAAAATCAATTTTAACAAACAAACAAAAACACAAACAAACAACAACAAAAAAACAGTAAGAAAAGATCTGGACATGATGACATACAAATCACTTCTTAAAATTGTTTTGAATCTCTACCCGTTCCTAAAATGTTATTTATGTACCTGATTTTCCACGACAAATTTGCACCATTCGCGTTCTGGGCAAACGTACTGCGATGAACGCATTGGAAACACCATAGTCTACAGCTAAACAGTTTTTGTGTGTGCGTGTGTACACTTTGTAGGTTTTTTTTTGTTTCCAGTTTGTTTGTTTTTTCGTTGTTTTTTTTTGTTGTTGTTGTCATATGTACACTGTACAGTGTTTCTAAATAAGTAAGCAATTCTAAAACTGATATATATATTTACCTCTAGGTTGACGGGTTCTACTACAAAAGATGTCTGTACTCCAACAACTTGAACCTCAACCATGGTGTCATGTACAGAACCTCATTATTTCAATACGTGACGCTCCCTGCTGTGATATGTTCCATGCTGGCTGGAAGTTAGCAGCAGTGGTTGCGAGCTGGGGAGATTCGAACATAACGTGCCGCCATCTAAAACCATGTGATATTCTTATGCGTGATGCGCAATATTTACAAACAGTGTTTCCACCTTCTACCCCCCCCCCACCAACATTACCATTTTTGTTAACTGGTGCGTCGAAATGTGACCATGTCCAATGCGTGCCAAGAGTTGTGTGATCTTACATTGAGAGCACACATCCACCAATGTGGCACTGATTCCGTGTGCAGCGTCGGTGTGATGTTGCACGTACACGGACAAAACCTGGGAGGTGACGCCGTGAGGCATGTGGGCGTGGTTTCTATTACTTCCTTCGTGACATTCAGAATGCCCAGACGTATAAAGTATAAAAGATAATTCTTGTGGATGAAATCAGCAACACGAAGTTATCTGCCATGGAAATCCCTGGAGATTTTAGCGCGTGTATCTTTCAGCTGCCTGCCGATCCTTAACGATATTTTTTTTTCATTAATAGTTCGAGAGAAAACTTTCTGTTTAGAATGAAGTAAGTTAGTGACAGATCTGCAATACACCCGGCACGCCATTGGGGGGGGGGTGCTTGGGACTCACCGGACTAAGTCTGGCGCTCTAGTGGAATGGGGCCCCGTCATGCCTGGTTTACTGATGCTGTTGTTGTGTGGGTAGAAGACACAGGGGTCAACAAGTGCCCAGTTTGTCAGGGACATGGGACAGTGAATGTTGATTGTGGCGGGCATGGGGCGTGAACATAGCACTCAAAAAGAAAAACAAACGTTGAGGGTTTCAGTTATATTAGATTTCTTGCATTCAAAATTACCAGAAGGAAAGTTTATAATTTATAGATAATATAATATTATGCTGAATCACATAAAGTACTTTTTACCTCGTCTGTTTTTCCCACAGTTACAAACGCGATTGTGATTTTTTAAAACATAATTTTCAATATTTATTTTACTGTACATAAAGTTTCCAATCATCTTATTAACACAACAGTTCAAGATTATTTATGTAATAATTTTTAAATAAAATTTTAACTTCAAGCATTTGTTGGCATCAGACAGAAAAATAAATAGTTTCCTGCTTCCAGTTCTACCAGGGATAATTTCTTATTTTCTATTAATTTATTTTTTTATTATTTTCTTTTTTTTTGTGGAAAACTTTTGCGCTCATGGTAAAGGTAAATTTTAAATCGTTTCAAGGACCTTTACCCCCACCCCCCCCCCACCCCCAATGGTTTAATGTTTATGATCACATCAGAAATACTTATGACTTAAAAGTTAAACATTTTAACGAATTTGTTGTAGTTGTAGAATTAATAATAATGCAGTAACGAGGTATAAATAAAAAAATACACTACGTTTTATTTATCCCTACCACAGACCACCCATCGTTTTCCATTTAAGTCTTAACATTTTTCAGTTATCCAGGTAGTGGGATTTTGTTTTTATATTCTTTACCATTTAGATGCGAACATTGCAAAATCTTGTAATCGTTTTTCACCCTCCATATGTCTTCGATCTGAGGTCCAAATGTTTTCCATTGAGATATTGCCACTCTACAAATCGGATAACAGTGAACAGAAACTTTACATACATAGACACTTCTCCTTAATTCTTGAAAATATTATTAATCACTGTGACTTTATAATTAAGTTTCATTGAAAGAAAACGACAAAGTATTAAATTCTACTAGCGTTCGCCTACTGGGAATTGAACTCGATTATCTGGTTCAGAACGTTTACATTCCCAGAAGGCAAAAAATAAATAAAGGTAAAAAAAATTGATTTTTAAAAACCACGTTTTTATAAGTGGACTAAAAAGAAGAAAATAATTTAAAACTTATAAGTTCCAAGTGATTTTTTAAATATGACTAAAAGCGTGGGGTGGGCGCTTATGAGGTTTAACATATGCGGTTCACTCATTCTCTCACTTATAGTTATAGATCTCTCTTTTGACTTCTAAATTAGAAATCTTTAATTTTTTTACCAAACACCCGCCCCACGTTTTTAGTCATATTAAATCGAAGTACTTGAACTAATAAGTTGTAAATTATTTTCTTCTTTTTAGGCCACTTATAAAAACGTGGTTTTTAAAAATCATTTTTTTTACCTTTATTTATTTTATTCTTTTTAGTCCACTAATAAAAACATGTTTTCAAAAATATTTTTTTACCTCTATTTATTTTATTCTTTTTAGTCCACTAATAAAAGCGTGGTTTTTAAAAATATTTTTGTACCTCTATTTATTTTACCAAACACCTCAACAGCGCCCGCCCAAAGTTTAATAACAAAGCGATGAGGTCACGGTGTGAACTCGCCACGTGAAATTAAACTACGGCAGGTGGGTAGTGATGCTTAAATAAAGATAAACTAAGAAATGCATTAATTTAATTACGGTACATTCAATCGATCTGAAATTTTGATACAATGTATTGTCATCCAAGATCTATCTGTGGTAAAATTTTGAGCTCTCTAGGACCATCAGAAGTGGTTTAATTTTACGTTGGCAGATTTGAAAAATTGTGGACAGACAAACCACAAACAACAATGCCACAGGAACGAAAGCGAGTTAATAAAAACGTGGTTAATAAAAAATACTACAACTTATTAATACAGAGGGTTAAAAGGTAACATTGTTAAAATGAATTAATTTTTAAAAATTCGTTTACCATTCTTAACTGATCAATTCATGTCATGTATCCTTATCAGAAATGAATATGAATGCAAAATTTCATCTCCAACGGAACACGGAAAGTTTGTGAAATATTGATTAAATATTGATTACAAGTAACAAAATTTAGACATAGACTAACGGATGGATAGAGAAAGTTTATTTATTTATTTTTTATAATTATTTTAAAAACCTGTAAAGAATAAATAATTGGTTTCCAATTGCAATTTACTTTCATTTGATTAACTTATATGTTTAAACACACACCCAAACGATACTCAACACCTTTGACTCTGAAGAGATGAAGATATGGAGCACGTGACCAATTTTTATTTGCTTTTATGATATTATCGATGTAATATTGTTTCGTATTCGAACTTTTGTCATGTTAAGATTTTAGACCCCTTCTGGTATTCTTTTACGATATGTTCTTGTATTATATACGATATTTTCTAAGCGGGAAGAGTAAAGACAGATTTAATTAATCTATTATGATGACTGCAAACTACAATGGGCAATCCATCTGGAAAGAATGCAGATTTAGACAGGATGCGAGTGGTAGAAGACTAACTCAACAGCTCGACCGAGAATCAGATGAGGGCGGTTGAGAAAGACATACAGCTGCTTGGGGCCAGGCCATGAAGACGAAAGGCCACGGGTAGTTCGGAGTGGAGGAGATGGACTGAGCCTTTAATTACGCCTGCTGACGTCCTAATCATACATTTCTCGACCAATAACGCTTTCATTTCCTTATTCTAATAGAGTTGCTCTGGAAATATATCCCAATTAAAACCTCAGTTAATATTTCTAAAACTTTATCTCTAGCCTTTTTTTTTCGACTTATCTGTCATGAAGTCAATGATAGAAGTTCGGAAAAGTGAACATTCACAAAACAACATCCTCATCTGTTTTAAAGGGAAGTAACTAAAACACTAATTGAACGAATATGATTGAGCATAGTGGTTGCGTCCCTTATAAATATAAAGTAATTCTTAATAATCATGAAATTACAAGTTCAATGTAAATGTAAGAGCAATGAAACCTCTTACATTTTTTTCATTTTAAAGAAAAATTCTTTTAATATAAATATGTATATGTCATATATTTATTTACCTTTTATAGAAGATATATGTATAGAAGGAGCGTCTGTAAACAGATAAGATATTTCTGTGTCTATTTTATTATTAACAATTTTCAATATTTAATGAGTCATAATATTCACTTATATGTTAATGTTATTTTACAATACTGGTAAGTCTGCTCTGTGTTGTAATTGTAGTTTCCAAAAATGTGAAAGGATAAACTTCTAATTTATTTTAAAAAATAATACAGAATTTGCAGTGGCACAAAAAATGTGGTTTTTGGTGTTTGGTACCTTACCGCTGCATTGGGGTAGGAGTGCGGGATTTTTGAGACAAGTCAAATGAAAGTAACTTGATAAATCAAGGCAAGAAATATTTCTATCTTAAAATGAACTATAATATATCATTAATGTTATAGTACTTAAAAGTAATTCTCTCAGTATTGTCCAAACTTTATCAAAATCTCATGATTGGGTTAGAAAATAAGAAGGTGGTTGCTTTACAATTCTTTCTCGAGTTGGTGAATATCACAAGTTGTTTATACTTATTACCTGTATGTGCTACTTTTGCCATCACCTTAACATAATAAAATTGTACCGTGTTCATCCCTCACTCTTGCACAACCCTATTTAACTTGTTCCATGTAACATGACAATACATTTCCATGAAACTATAACTAAATACATTGTGTCAGTTTCATTTTGCTTGTGTCACATATACAGTACTAGTAATCTTTAATGTCAAATATACTGTGCCTTCAAACCTTAAAGAACCATAGCCTTGCCCTCGGCCCTCAGTACACAAAAACCTTACCAAATATGTTAAAACATTTCTTTTAAAGAATGATTTTTCAAGAGAGTCAAGAGAGAAAAATTACATTTCAAGTTGAAGGAAGAATATTGGCAATGTAACATTCTTTGTCATCTTTATAATAATAATAATGAGATTAATTTTGCTCCGTTATACTAGTGCATGTATATTTATGTGTGCTATGACACTGTTAATAATATACAATTGATTATTAATTAGAAATCATTTTAAAGTTAATATAATAGTTTTAACTAGCATTGATGTTTGCTACCACGTCAAAACATAAAAATTCAACACAGTAGAGGGTAACGAAACAATTTGTATAAAATATTAATTGTAATAAATTATATATGCTCAGAAAGAAATGGAACCCCCCACCTCTTTTTTTTTCTTTTTTAACAATGTCATTGTGTGGATCACAATTTTTTATCATTCACGTGTTCTTGGGTTACTAAAATAGCAATGTAATAATCCAGATTGAGTAATAGTAGTAATAAGGAACCAAATGATTCTTTATGTGTCAGACAATTACATGTACAGGGTTTTTGTGTGTGTGCCCCACTTTAACTGAAAATATTTTCTTATACTTAATACCAGGGATATGAAAGTCAACAAACGATGATTTATCACAGGAGTGATTTATTGACCAGGCAGTTAAATATTTACGATTGTTTCAAAATTCAGCCTACATACAGTCTTAGTGACTAAAAGAAAGCAGTTCATGAGAAAAGAGTGTTTCTGAGAATCACTCAAATATGTAGACAAATATTTGTAGCTGTTAGTAAACTAGATAGCCAAAAACTTCAATACATCAACATTCACATCTGTAAAGTGAGGTAAAAAAAATATTTAAAAAGTTGCGTCTTGTTTGTATATTGAATATCTTTAAAGTAAAGACTGATGAATATGGAGGTAAATTTTTCCTAAGTTTACTTTCCATAAACTCTGTTAGCAATCTTACAACTAGACCAACAGACAGCTTTTGACACTGTAGGCATACAAATGCAAACCAAAAACTTATTTATTCTTATTCAAGTTAACAAATGTTTTTAACTGTTGTTTGAAATCAGTGAGTAAAGAACAAAGAGAGCATTTCAATTTTATAATATTTGTTTTAATCACAATTTCTCTCATTTTTCAATAGCCTAATTGGATCACAACTAGCACACTGAAAGATACTTACCTTTAAAAGTTTCACCAGCATTTAGCAGTAGAAATATTGTTTACAAATAAGTTGCTCAAATGACAAGAAATTAGAAATTGTGATATAACAAAGAAGCAACAAACACCCATTTGCCAATGAATAACAGTACACACAACTGCTGAATAAGGTGCACTTCCATCAATTCATACATAAGATTTCTACCAACTGTTACAAAAACTATTGAAAAATGTGTAATGATGATATAGCAATTAAAAACAAGCCTCTGGGGTGGTTAAAATATTATGTTAATTTATCCCTTAAAGGAGATTCAGCATAAAACAAGGTTTTATGGAAAATTAACTCCATTTTGAACATCTAGTGTGAGGTTAAAAATTTATTTTGCAATATTTACAATGTTTAAAAAAATAATGTAAATAGTGGAAATGCACCAAAATTCAAAGAACTATACAATAGAGAAGTAACAATTACTCATTCTTTAGTGCCCACTGCTGTTCTAAAGAGTACACATAATTAGGGCATGTAACAAAATAACCCTCTTTCTTCATCCACACTTCGAGTTTAACATTAATTTTAATCCTACTTTCTTCTTGACTAAATAGGCAATGGTCTTCTCACGGAGCAAATCAAAAGAGCTTCAACTTATTAAAAAAATATTATTTTTGTTAAACATATCCTCACACCACAACTAATCAGTTGTCTATTTAGATGAAGGATACAACATATTTAAAAAAATGTTCCTACATTTTAGGTGTTCCAACTCCTATGCCAATGAGGTTGAGCATTGCCTTTACAAAATGACTGAAAGGTTACTATAAAGATTTTGTCTAAACTTGCATGAACTCACATGAAAACCATCCAAACAAGAGAGACAAAAAACAAAATCAATCCTCCACACATATAAAGCCAACTCAGAAGGTGCTCATCAACATTGTGTCTTAGACATTCCTATCACTATCAAATATAATCTCATTCTTTAAGCAGCATAACCCCCAAGTGTTATACATTTATTCACTAAGTCTAAGACTGCAACTCATGTAACTTAGGAGATAAAAAGAGCACAGTACGCAATATCAAGGCAATAGTTACCTTTCAACACCTTTCATGTAATTGGTATCATTTAATGATGACATAATTGATCACAGTTCCACTCGATATCTTCTAATTACCTACACTAAATTGTATGTGGCTAAGTCAGAGGTAAGGGGGCTTAAATATTACATATCTACCAGATGTTTCCCAGAAAAACACCAGTAAATTAAAGGACAGTAATAACATCAAAAAAAAATAACCCACATCAAAAAGATTAAGTTGGAAGAAGTTGAGTAAATAAAATATGGGCATGAAGTACTTTTTCAGAGTTTTAGCTTATATAGAGAATTTTTTTAAATATTAAAAGATGCTTTGAGAAAGAATAATGATGCACAAGCAAAAAATTAAAGAAAAGGGTTGTTTTTTTTAAAATTCTATTTGCTGTGCACAGCATTTGCATCAGGTGATAAAAAAAATAACAGACATAAAAAGTAAAAAGACTTACTATAAACAACTTGTGAAAAGACACATAAATGGCTTTTCACCAAGAGATGAATGAAGGATTTGCTTGAAGTGGGAAGACTATCAAACCTATGTGTTGTTACATGAACCGTACAATGCATTTTACTTACAGTTATAGAGGACGTGTTCTTAATTGGTTCAGAAGACCAGGTATAAAACATAGACAGTAGCATGAGACTGTTTATCTACATACTTACCTGTAATAAGTTGTACTGCAATATGAAGAGCATTTAACTAACTATAGTTGCGATTGGCTTTTGAATTAAATAGATGAGCTTGAGGTTTCATAAGCTATAGATTTGTTAGAACACAGATGCCTAGTATTTTGAAGCATTACTTTTAGGAAAAATAAGTTTAACATGAAATATAGTCAGATCTATTGATTGTAAAGTTAAAAATTACTTTTCACTAAAAAAAAACCTAATCATTCAATTGGTCTTATGATAAGATAATGAATTATGCTTTTAACTAAAAATATCAAAACCGATACATTTAATTATAGGATCAAACCATATCCTGCGCAAAATTTGAATATCCAGAACACAAAAGATCTGACTTTCAAATTCAGTCAAGGGCAACAAATGTTCAAATAATAGAGTCTTCAGATTATGCAAACGCTCCAGCTCAGCACATTAATCAATGCCAGTGCTCTCCTCAAATTCATTGGTAATTCCTTATTTTGGTTAAATAAATTACAGGTGCTGTTAAATGCTCTTAAATTACAATATGAATTTAAAACATTTATCGCACTTTACACTTTCATACCGAGAGATGCTGTGTGATCTCTACATCAGTATAAGTATAAAAACCTTCTCAATAAAAAGTCAATTATGCACAAACATCTCTGCCAGCGATTCTTCAAAGAGATCAATCAACCTTAAGAACTTCAATAGCCAATAGTGGGTTTGAAGATGGTGACACAATGAAATCTCCAAAGCAGATAAGAGACACACTTGAGCACACAAAGTTCCAATTGATGTGCACCAACATCTGGCAGTAGATGATTGAATCAATGTATAGGAAATTGCAAGGTTTGCTGGAAAGACATAATCTAACGATGCTATTTTCCTCCTAATGAAAATGAAAGCTTTGGTCTTGCATTTTTCTTATTTAGTATAATCTCCTGATCCTTTTTAGATCGTTTCTTTTCTTCTTCTTCCATCCTTTGCTTTTCTTCTAACATCTTTCGTTGCTCTTCCACAAGTTTCAATTGCTCTTCAGCCTAGAATAAAAAGTCAAATATCCATTTAAACTTAAGTATTGAGTTTGGCGGGACGGGTATTGTGACAGTCTATTCACAATCTGAACACAAGAGTATTTATAACTCTTAGGAGCAATGGTTATGGAATGATTACTTTGGTCAGTATATATTTATTTTTTAATTGTATCATTTTGTATACATTTTTTTAACTTCATTAAGCTGCATATTTCCTGAGAAAGAACTATTTATAAAACAAGTTTACCAATTTTCGCTGAGCTTCTTCAATTTTCTTGTTATTCTCTATCATTATTCTCTCCAGTTCTTCTCTTTTCTTCCGTTCCTCTTCCTGAAAAAGTGATAAGATGCAGTTAGATTAGGTTACAAAAATGTTTCTTTTAAAGTTAATGAAAACTAGAGAGCATACCATAATCATTCAAACTAAAGACCAGTAGGAAAAAAAGTATTTATTTAAATGAAGTACTGGAAAATACAATGTACGTAAAAAAGATGATTAGATTAGTAACATCAAATTTTAAAATGGCTACAAAGATAAATTTGTAGTTATAAATTCAAGAAAGAACCAATCTGTAAACATGTATAACAAGATTTACTACTTTATATTTTAAATTTTGTCTGCCACCAATAATTAAAGAATGTATTTTTTTTAACTGCCTATTTCAGAATATCTAAATCACTTCAAGAGTCTTACAAAATTGCTAAGGATAAAAAAATATTATCTCCTAATGGATTTAATGTTTTTTTTTATTGAATAAAATATATTTCAACGTAACTTTTACAGCAAAAATAAACTCATGACTAATTTGAAACAATTATTACTTAGATTGGTTAAATATAGAAAATTCAGTACATAAAACAGAATAATAGATTTTATATAGGTTTGGTAAGATGAAAAACACAAAATATGATAAAAAGATAAGAAATTGAGTTCAGCTTCTGAAGGTTGGCTGAAAAATATATATTAATGAGACAAGTCATATTCATACCTGTGGGAAGCAGAAATTATTTAAAGAGATAAATTAACTTTTGCATCCTCTCATAACAAATTGACTAAATCTGTTTATTATCTGTGCATCATTTTCTTTTACAAAAAATATTGATGTACAAGCATAACAATTTTTTAAACTTCTATTTCTATTATATTTTGAAAACTATGTTGTTGTCAATCATTCTGAGGTTCATTTTATGCATATGAGAGGACAAACAAAAGTGCAATAATATGAAAAACATGATTAATGAGCCTGATGTGAAATGTTGAAATGTACAACTACAGACTTTTTTTTTAATTAAAAAAAAATCTTAGCAAAGACTTCAGCAGACATAATCTACATACCGAAAATATGGCGTACCTTGAGTAGTTAATGATTCCAATCCTGGAGGGGCTGCAAACTTGGCAACAAATTTAACACACCTGCTCTTCAGGGCTATGATAGTTAACCATTAAATGACAAACTACCCCAACTTACAGAGGGTAATTTTCATGCTATGGGGAGTTTGCTAAGTTTTAAAACAAATTCTGTGATTCCCAATAAATGAGGATAAAGCAACTACGCCTTTTTTAAAATAAATAGTTAAATCAATGAGCATTAAAAAGGGGGATAAGTGAATTCACTCCCCTTGAAATCCATTTGAAACTGTAAACAGATATTTGTTTTTATGCTGAGATCAAGTATAGCATTTTTATTCAAGACACAAATAGTAGTTCTGCTATATTGATCTATGTTAATAAAAAATCTATCAGCTTCTATTTTATAACAAAAAAGGCCGCTTCCTGGCAAAGAGACTATTACATTCTTTAAAAAAACATGGACGAATTAATTTTTTTGGTATTAAGTTCACTTTTTTTTTCCCTAATTACTGCCCCCTCCTTTGATATAATAAAAAAATCTTATTTGAAACAAATAGTGGGATCTATTTATTTACAAAGGGAAAAAACTTTTATTAAGTAACATATATGATGCTCCCATAGAAATCAAGATATTGTTAAAGGGAGAAAAGGAGATTTTAGAGAGCAGAGGCTGATGAAATGAAAGTAAATCGTGAAAATTAGCTGGATGAAATCTCTGGCAGGCTCAGACATCTGCATAACAATAAATTGTCAATGCCTTTTATAGTCAAACAGTCTTAAACTGACTATTATAATAAGTTGGTATGGGCTGCGCTGCCACTTTGAATGGCTATTTGATGGGTTTATTTTAAAACATTATATGACTCATCTGGGAACATCAGTGTTCTAGGAGGATCAACTTATTATAACATTATTTAAATTAAGAGATCCAACCCCCTTTTCATGTGATGCAAAGCGTAACGTAGAAAATTGAAATACTTGACTAAAAAAGCTATTTTCTACAATATAGATATGTCTCATAGGTGTCAGTGGATGACAATATTGTGTACCACATAGCAATATGCACATATCGGATTCAATCGTCTATAAAAAAAAAGCAATGCATTTTTAAGTTAAAATATGGTTCTTCCATTCCAAAATCATACCCAACCTCAAGCCTGCCAATAGATCTAATCCTACAGTTAAGGACAGTGACAATCCTACCTCCTTTAACCGCTGGGCCTCCATTTCAGATTCCCTCTGTTTTTCTAACTCCTCAAGCATCTGTTTCTCCATTATCTTTTTTGCCTCCTCTACTCGACGCAAAACCTCGGCTTCAATTTCATCTTTGCGTTTTTCAAGTTCCTCTTCAACCCGTTGCTTGACAAGAGCTTCAACTCTACGAGCAACTTCTTCTTCTATCAACTTTTCTTCTAGTTCCTTCTGGCGACTGCAATAAATAATGAGCTTCAAATTAAATTATATTTATCACACAAAATATTACCTAATGGCATTGAAGTGTAATCCACAAGGGGGAGAGTTCATAGGAAGACTTTAAAAAGGGGAAAATAGACCTCCATTGGGTGTTGTGGGCCACATAGATATCAAGAAAATATAGATAAACATAGCAATAGCAAGATGATGCATTGAAAAATATACTTAAAATTTCATGTTATTTTTTTTTATCTGAATAGTCTTAAGCAAACAGTGAATAAAAGCACTCTTATTATGATTTTTAAAAAATAATAATTAAATGCTAGTTATGAGCTTAATTTTAATGTCATGTATACTTACATAAATGAAAATTCTTAATACATGTTCTTTATAGTAAGATTGATCTAACTGTGAATGTTCTATTACTGTAATGCCATACTGCTATTCCACACTGAAATTGCGTGGTTCCAGATTTTAGAGAGAAAGGTTAAAGGAAGTAAGGAATAAAAATGGATGTCGATTATGAATCACCCAAGTTTTTGTTTGTTTTTTTTTCAATCTTTTTCAAGGTTTTAAGTATACCAATATATCCAGTTTGTAAAAAACAAAAACAATATTATTTAAATTTAATATTTCCTTTTATTAAAAATAAATAGAAAGTAAAAGATATGGAATAAAAATTAATATTTGACTTCATACTCTTAAATTTTAGAATTGTATAATGCTTACAGAAGACGTTGACGTTCAATTTCAGCCTTTTTCTCTTCCTCCTCTCTTTTTTTTGCCCTTAGTATAAGGTCATCATCACTGTCAGAACTGCTTGATGAAAATGATCTTTTTCTGTTGGAGAAAAATTTAATAAATCTATATACATATTTCACCTAAACGAGTATGTGCAAGTAACAATGATGAATGACCCTCGCTGGGGTCGACAGATCACTGCTGGCAAGCGTAGTGGGATGAAAAGAAAGAAGAAAAAAAAAGGGGGGGGGGATGGCAATGATACTTCTTGCGTGCATGTTGTTCCTTCTCAGAATAACATATTCGTAGTGTAGTGGTTATCACGTCCGCCTAGCACGCGGAAAGTCCTGAGTTTAAGCCCCAGTGTGAACATTTTATTTGTTTAATTTTTTTAAATGTTTTGTTTCTGCTTTTTTTTTCCATTACTTCGTGCTGCTGTTTGTGTCCTTTCTCTCACTTAGTTTTTTCGAAGTGTCTACTGTTAAGACTAGTCGTAGCACTAGCAACATCCCGTCGAATCGTCTGCTGCTCCGACAGTCGTAGCATCAGTTTCCTAGCTATTTAAAATCCTATTAAAGTACCTATTTTAACCCTACCAGGTCCGAGCTCCCCCAGCTAATTTGCCCCTATACCTGGCCTCCCCAGCAAAAAATAAATAAATGTACATGGGTTATGAAATTGCTAGTATCATGAAAACCAGGTCAGAATGAGCTCAAACTTTTAGATTTAGCAGGAAATATGCCTACATTATATCCAATGTTCCATTTAAGCTGAGTGGCTGCGCGGCTACTCATAGATCTAACAGACGCCGCGCAGCAGTTTATAATTACCGCACATCACATTTAGTAAAAAAAATTATTTAAAAATGGATGCTGTGCAACTTTGCACCTATGTTCCCTCTGAGCTGCGAAACCATGTGGCCGCGAAGGTTTTCGAACAACACCGCGCAGCAGTTAAGAATTACCGAGCAGCAAATTTTATTTTTTTAAATTTTATTTTAGAAGATAATTGTTTAATTAGTTGAACAGTGCTTCCATCTAACGCCAGTATTGCGCATTGGAGTGGTAGTCTTCCCAGCAGGGTGAGCCATGCTTTACACAGAGGTATTTTTGCACATAGAGCACCTGTCGTTGCTCTTGACCTTCTTATGTGGGTTGTACTTGTATGCTACACTAGGGTGTGCTCTGTTGTATTGAAGGTTTTTTTCCATGCAGACAGTGCAGACATGTTTGGAAGAAGTTGCTTCTGGAATTTCAGGCCAGTGGTTGCCTGGTGTGTGGCGTTGGGGGCATGGTACCATTTGTCCTGGGCGAATGGCTGTTGAGCAAAAATTGCCAATCAGGTCTATGCAGAGTTTCTGGATATATTTAGTGCAAAACATGGGCTTTTTGTCAGCTGCTTCTAGTTTAGACACATAGATAACAAATGAATTGTAGCAGGCCCACATAAAGAATTTGATGAAAAGGCGACGGGGCCACCGGTAAAGACGGCATGAGCGATGGAGGCGCGTCATTTGATTTTTGTCACAACCGTCTATGTGGCGATTGTAGTCCTGGACGAGCTGTGGCATCGGAACTTCATCAAGTGTTCCATCTTTGTTTCTTCTGTTTGCTACTCCTATTTTTTTTTGGGTCATGAAAGTTTGAGATGAATGTAATTGGTCTCCGATTCTGCCATACCATACAGTAGGTACTTTGGTATGACAAGGGAGACTACTAATTTTTTTGTATCGGAAATTGGATTCGGCGCAGGAGGATCCGAGTTTTTAATTTTCCGATGAGTGTGGAAAACTATTAATAAATAGTTACTTTCCACACATATTTCAGTTCCTTTTCCGGTCTGCAGCTCTTGGCGACATGTTGGCCTACATTTTAATAGGTCTCAATCGTATTTTCAATCGATAGGTAATTTGGAATATCAAAGCTTATATAGACAAATTCACCTCAAAAACTTTTGCAGAAATTCAAAGTCTTTAGCTTTCATATTAAATCTTGTCTAGCTTTATCAATCGATTGATATGTGTGCCAATTTTCAACGAGCTAGGACGTCTAGAACATTTTAAAAATAATTTTTTAAATTTTCCCAAGCACTGACCATTCATTATTATGAAGTGACACGCCCCCTTTTTAATGGCGGAAGTCTCCGATGCTTATAAAATATTCAATTATTTTGACTTTTGTATTAAAATATTTGATGATTGAACTTTAAAGATGATCTAATATGGACTTAGTTCAATAATATAATTAATTTAGATGGCTAAACCCTGCAGAGTTGATATGAAATTTCATAATTTACTGTGTGCAGACTAGTTGTCCTTGGCAACCATTACTATTCACTCAACCTCATTTTGACTCCTACTATTACAATGTCTTTAATAGTTTCATTCATTAATTGTGGCTGTGTGCAAAAACCTTTTAACCATTGGTCAGGGTTTAATTAATTAGTCATGAGCAAAAGTTGAAGGGTCAAAAGAAGATCCTAATATTATTTCTAAATTAATATAGAGGCAGAGGGAAGTTCACTTTGACATATGTAGGTCATGATAGTTGTGTGAATTGGAACTTGTAAACACAACAGAAACTTCGTTTAAATGAAAGATAAATTTACTGTTATACAAATTGAAATAATTTATTAATAAAGAATATTTTAAAAAACAAAATAAAGAACTAATAATTTCAATTATAGCATTGATACTGAAAATAAAATCATTATTAAAATGAGAAAAAGTGCGTGACGCAAACAGCGGAATTGAGGTCACAAAATGTGTGGAAAAAATGCATTGGGGATTGGGACAATTTGAACCACACTTTAAAAATTCATAACTTTAAAACTATAAGTCATAAAATTATAATTTTGGTGTTAAAATTTACTTAAAAATACGCTCTATTTAACTATGCTATTAGTTATTTATATTTTTAAAGTTTATTTTTTTTACCAAAGTGCCTACATACAGGTTATGCTGCCCTGAAATCGATAGCGACTTTCACCTCTCGCAAGCTTGCCCAACTTCTTCAAGGACACTAAAAATCAACGTATCACTAACTCACTGCTTTATTCAAGGAAAAACCATTTGTAAACACTACTAATCTTGCAGCAAATGTGAGATTTAATGATGATTGGCTGTTATTTTAAGTACTTCTTCAAGGGATATCCCAAAAACCTAGAATTCGGTAACTCATATAGTAATTAAATCTATTACCTAAAATTCGGTAACTCGACCTGGTAGGGTTAAGTCAATTGTCTTTGAGCCCTGTGACATGAACGTACTTGGCAGGAAAACTGTCACAATAAGACATAAGTAGGTACTTTGACAGAAAATTTAAATGTAGTCCAATAGGCTTAAATAATATATCATTTTAAAGGGCTTGCCAAGACCTTTTCAAAACCACTTGTTTTGTCTTTCTATCTTTTATAGAAGTGGAGTTATGATTTTTTTGTCAATTTTTTTAACCCTTATATAACCTATATTATTTATGAAAAAACTTGTGACCCAAATTTCAAAATTCTGTACTCTTTCCCTCACAACTTTTTTAATTTTAGAGATAAAGGTATCAAATTTTCAGGAGACATTCACAATCCAATTTACAAAACAATGAACAAGAAATGTTAAAACTATATCAAGACTTTGAATTTTGTAAAAATATATTTAAAGGCTTATTGAAAAAATCATAGCGAAAATTATTAATTTATATATATATATTATCATATATATATATATACAAATCAGAACAAACAGTTGCATGCCTAATGTATTTTAATTAATTATATGGTAAATTTAAATGAATAGCTATATTTAAATGTTTGAAGGGTAAGTATTTGACTTTTAAAATAAAACTGATTGCAATTTATAATAAATTATTTTTGGAAATATCCCACACCCTCTATGTCTGATTACTGAAATTTCAAATTAAAATTAAATTCAATTAGTATTTGAAGATTTAAGTATCTCATATTTAATATATATGATCACTGACACTAATAGGCTTATTTAAAAATCTTTATATGATGATAATTTAACTGTAATTATTGATTGTTATGAGTTTTATTTATTTATTTAAAGTTGAAATGTACGTAGCCCTGCTGCAACAGATAGTAGTAATATTACTATTATTACTGTTGACTATTATTAAGTATTAAGTTTCGTTTAGAATTAAATTTACTAATACTATTATTAAAACTAATTAAACAATACTAGAAGTAGCAGTGTATATTATCAGTAATTTATTTTTAAATATTTAGATGTTTAGAGATTGAAAAATGATTGAGAATCCTATCGGGAACCCCATCAACTCAATGAAGAAAATATGATCGGCGCCATTTTTTTTTAAAACGATGTTGAGGGGGTGATGGCTTTGTAAAAATTTTAAAAGGTCTTGTAAAAAGTGTAAGCTGACGATGTTGATGTTTTTTACAACAAAAATTGGATGCGGATCATGTATTTTTAGGTTTCATTAGTGTATTTTTACTAACACCAGTATGGTTAAGACATTTGTAAGCCAACCGAGTCGTAACAGTGAAGTAAAAAAAAATCCCAATGTTTACAACCACTGAAAACAGTGAGAGAGTAACCGGAAACCACTTATCTGACATTTTCGAATACAAAATTGAATTATTTTTAGAAAACAGTGACATAAACACAACAATTCTGAGGCACACGTAGAGTACCCAATAGCGAACCGTCAAATTTGTTTAAAAAGTTGTCTGGATCCTATTTACGTGGCCAAGATGGTGGCGAGTCATTTCCGGGCGAAGTGACCGAGTGATTTCCGGGCGAAGTGACGTCACTTCGACGCTATACACAAGTTACAATTTTGTTTTTCATGGATTGGCTCCCCTTGTAAAGTATCTTGTCCGTTGGTCTTCATACGCGTCATTTATTAGTTTCGAATAAAATTTAATGATTAGACTAGTGCAAAACCGGCATTACACAAGTAGGCGAGGGCCGCAGGCCCGAGCGCAGGGGCTAAAATGAAGCAATTCGGCGGATAATCTAGTTTTTATTTCAATGGTACAAAAAACATGCGGCACTATATGCTTGATGTGCATGTAGATGCACAACAGTCCGCGAAATTCCTGGCGGGCAAATTCTTTTCACCTGAAATACCGGGTGCAGTCGTATCGCGTTTGAAAGTTTTCTGAATTTTTGTGTAAAATTGTTCAAAAAGGAAAGTTAATTTTTCAAACTGGAAGTGTCAGGGTTAGGTTTAGCTATAGAATTTTAGGGTTAAGGTTAGGTTTAGCTTTATAGTTTTTAAAAAGTGTACCCTTCCCAGTCTTCCAATATTCGTGATTCAGATGTATGACCAGTAAGTATCATTTTTTTTGCTTACTATTTTTCGCTGTTTTCCAAACTCGGCAGGTTGCTAAAATAGCCTATAATTTTTTTAGTAACATTTTGCTGTTTTCCAAAATTGTAATGTTTCTAAAAAAAGCTAAAAATTTGAGAATCCCCTGGTCCCCCCACCCCCCTAAATTCCAATGCTATGCAATACTTTCCAGGGGTCACGTGGCTTAGCAACAGCAGTGGCAGCCCGGAAATGACTAGCCGCCATCTTGGCAACGTAAATCCGAATTTACCAAAAAGTTTTTCCGTGAATTTTCGACATGCGCAGAATGATGCGCGAATGAGTATAGAAGTGCCTAACATAAGACTATCGGACCAACATTGAATTTCGTATATTTCCTCTTTTAATATAATTAGTAACACTTGGGGCGTTGACACCTATTCACATTTTGACATCTCCACTGCACTGTGTATTAGTTCTCCTACTAAGCCTTCTCTTTAATCCCCAGGCATAGGGGAAAGTTAGTTTAGGATTCAGGCATTTCAGGGGAGGGTCTTGGTTCAGAAGTCAGAAGGGTTAAATTTTCCTCTTGTGCTTTTCAAAATATCATTTATGCCTAATGGATTTCGTTGCAGTGATAAAAAATAATTTTAAATTGTAATTCAATGTATACTTTAAATCTACCTTGCTGGTCGTTTGCGATCACGAGATCTAGATCGCATTCGACTACTTCGACTCTGTCGTGATTTGGACGCTCTGTCTTTAGAAGCTGACCGAGATTTTGAGCGGTTCTTTTTCCTCTTCGATCGATGCCTCTGACGACTTGATGATCTGCTTCGACTTCGAGATCTTCCCATTCTATACTTTATATATTAGAGTAAAGTAAAGTATTGAGTTATAACTTTGCCAATCTATTTTCCGTTAATGCAATGAGAAATTATATTGACATTCACATTGTATTTTTATCAACGTCGTTATTTTCACCAAAATGGCCGATTATTAGTCTTGTCCAGATTTTTATCATCTATAAGGCCTAAAATTAGGATATGTTTACTTACTTAGATAATTTTTATTTCCGTTTATCAAAGTCAGTCTTACTTGTTATCAATTTCATAAGTTTTATCAAAATAATTAATATTTAAAATGTACAAATTTAATTTTTAAGAATATAGTATGAATATGAGAGTAATAGATAGGTGTGTTGCTAAACCAGGACACATTTTATATTAGCTATTACGAATGTGCTTGTAAAAATTAAATGTAAAACTTTTATTTGCATAATTCATATTTTTTTATATTTCAAAATGCACAATCTTAATTTTACATATAAAGCATGTGGTGGAAACATGTGTTTTAAATTAAATGGCAACAACCATCTTTGCGAAAATTGACAGGGTGTATTGTTTGTAAAGACAATCGGTTATTTTAAACTTTAAACCATTAAATTGATGATTAATATTCGCAAAATTATTATTTTTTTAAAAACCAAAAAAAACCCACCTAATAATTAATTATTCAGTTGCGTTAAGTTTACCCGAGAAAAACCTTACTCTACAAATTGGGACCAATGTTCCCTTTAAGCTGCGCGGCCTCGCATATATCTGACCGACTCTGCGCAGCAGTTTAGAATTACCGCGCAGCAAATTTTGTGAAATATTGCACTAAAAATGGATGCTGTGCAACTTTGCTCGCCATTTTTTCTACTTTGCACATGGACCAACGATCTTAAGAGGGAAAATTGATTGGGACCCTTGCAGAATAAACTCTGACTAACTCGTACTTAAGGACCCACACAGTGTAGATTCCATCACAAGACCCCAACTGTCTAATGAAAGTGAACTTTTTGGGAGATGACAGTACTGGGTTGTTCTTTTTATGGAAAATATTTTTCGAATCATCCATCATCACTGTCTAGTACAGTCTACGTGAATCAACGGCAGTGTAAAATATTCTGGAAATCTTATATTTTCTGGAGCCTATTACTACTTTACTGTTGAGAAGAAATGTCATTCGTCGTTACAGACATTTCAACAAATTTTTTTTACTCTTATCCACTGTCACCATTAAAAGCCAGACTTTGACAAAAAATGTTAAATTGATAAGAGTAAGGCAGCTTTTTCTAAGCATTTATAGGATTTTCAACAGGATCAGCCTCTCTGCGATCCACAGATCTGATCCGAACGAAGGGCGTTAGCTATGAATGTTTCACTTTTGATGTTAAAGGCAAACGTATACTTGTGTCAAACTTACTGAAATTTCTATATAATGATACAAAGAAATCCGCATTTTATTGTATCGATAAGATTAGGCCCCACTCGTAGGCTACTGCCATTTGCGCAATGCACAAAGTTATTTAAAAAATCAAACAAAACCTTAGGCTTTATAAAAAGAAACTTTTACAAATGTAATATAGAGATATAAAACTAAAATGCTATCTGCACTTGGTGAGACCTGTACTAGAATATGCATCTTCTGTATGGGAGCCCATCCACAAAAGAAAACATTGATAAACTAGTACAAATTCAAAAAAGAGCTGCCATATTCATTACTGCAGAATATTCAAAACTGACAAGAATAACAACATTAGTTAAATCATTAAACCTTGAAACACTAGAGGATAGAAGAACCAAGGGTAAAGTAGTAATGATACATAAAGCATTAATTCTAATTTAGAAATACAACACAAAGATGACTTAATACAACCCTCAAATAGACATAAGGATAAAAACACTTTTTCTTATTCTGTATGCAAGAACAAACGCATACAAAATTTCGTATTACCGTCTGGTTTTCGCGTGTGGAATGGGTTGCCTGAAGAAACCAGGAAAACCAACACTTTATCAACATTTAAAACTCTGATAAGAATGAAGGACTAAACACAAACCATAGATAAGCGTAGGAAGCAATAATCTTATTTATATAATGAGCGTCTGTAACAGATAAGATAAATTAATGCAATGGAAAAAAGTATTACATTCTTTTCACGTTTCACAGTATAAAACATTTAAAGAACAAAACAAGTCATTTGAAGGTCAGAAGGAAAACGTATCTATGAACTTTAACCTGTTGTTACAAACATTTTTACATACAGTTTATTTATTTTAATTTTCCCTCTTTTGGTTTTTGAAACTAAAAACCCTGTATCAATTCATCGAAAAAACACACACACAAAAACCCCACCTTAATCATCACTTTCAATTGACAGACCCGTATCAAAAGTCCTCGATATATATATATATATATATATATATATATATATGTATATATATATATATATACATATATATGTGATGTTACTGCCAAGGTAGGTAAAATCATCGACGACATCCAAGGTATTTCCCTCAATGGAGATTGCTGGGAAGCAGTCAGTTCCTTGTCTCATAATGTTGGTCTTTTTGAAGCTTATCGTTAGACCAAAATCTTTGCATGCCTCTGAGAACTTGTCGACCAAAAGTTGGAGACCTATCTCTGAATGTGAGGTAAGGGCTGCGTCATCCGCGAAGAGCAGCTCTCTAAATTAAAACATTTTCCACTTTTCTCTTTGCACGGAGACGGCTGATGTTGCACAGATTTCCATTCGCCCTGGTATGGATGTTTACACCCTCGAAACAGTCCTCGAATGCATGACGCAGTAGCATCGAGAAAAAGATACCGAAGAGTGTTGGAGCCAGTACACAACCCTGTTTGACTCCGCTACAGACTGGGAAGGGTTCTGAGGTGGCACCATCGAAGAGCACTGTGCTGTGCATATTGGTGTGGAAGGACTCGATGATGGAGAGAAGCCGCGGCGGGCATCCTATTTTTTCCAATATACGTAGCAGACCCTCGCGGCTGACCAGGTCAAATGCCTTTGTTAGATCTATGAAGGCAACAAAGAGGGCTTTCTGTTGTTCCCGACATTTCTCTTGTAGCTGACGGAGTGAGAAGATCATGTCCATTGTTGACCGGCCAGCCCGAAAACCGCATTGTGATTCTGGGTAGACATTTTGCGCCAGAATTTGCAGGCGTGCAAGGATCACTCTGGCAAAAGCCTTTCCCACAATACTCAGTAAGGAGATACCACGATAGTTATTGCAATCGCTGCGATCTCCTTTGTTCTTATAAAGCGTAACTATTTTGGCGTCACGCATGTCCTGTGGGATGTGACCGCGTTCCCAGCAATCGCATATGAGTTCGTGCAGAGGCTTCAGTAGTGCTGGCTGGCCGTGCTTAAGGACTTCTGCAGGAATGCCATCGTTGCCTGGGGCCTTTCCATTTCTCAGATGATCGATAGCCCTACCAAGCTCCTCTATTGACGGTGGAGCATCAAGCTGATCTAGAACTGGTAGATCTGGTATTCTTTCTATGGCAGAGTCAGATACTACATTCTGTGTCGCATAGAGTTCTAGATAGTGCTCAGTCCAGCGCCGCATCTGCTTGTCTCGTTCTGTGATCATCTCACCTGATTTTGTCTTGATTGGAGCTGACTTTGAAGTTGTGGGCCCAGTGGCCTTTTTTATGCCTTCGTACATTTGTTTTATATCTCCCTGATCAGCAGCAGATTGAATGCTTTTGCATAATTCCACCCAATAAGTGTTAGCGCAAAAACGTGCAGTCTTCCGGGCTGTGTTTCTGGCACTTCTGAGACATTTCAGGGTGTCAGGTCCTGGGGAAGCTTTGTAGGCCAGTAGAGCTTTTCTTTTTGTCTCCGTCACGGGATTCATTGTAACCCAGTGGGCTTCAAACCAATCTGCATTTTTTCTTTCCTTCCTCCCGAGGACGGCAAGAGAGGTGTTGTAAATAGTGTCTCGAATATGGAGCCAATTCGCATCGATTTGTTCTGTCCCTATAGCATCATGCGGATTGGGGATTTCTTTCTGCGAGGTGTTGGCTTTAAGAGCACACTCTCCCTGGAAAAGGAAATTGAAACCAGAATCGGCAAGGCTTCATCATTAATGGCTAGGTTGAATAAAAGAGTGTGGAACAATGCACAGCTCACTGCTAGGACAAAAATCACTGTGTACCAGGCCTGCGTGCTCAGCACACTCCTCTATGGCAGCGAGTGCTGGACGACCTATGCCAAACAAACAAAGCAACTCAACAGCTTCAACTTACGATGCGTGCGCAGGATTCTGCACATCAAGTGGCAGGACAAGATAACGAATGTCGAGGTACTCAGAAGGAGTCATATGCTGAGCATGCACTCAATCCTGAGTGAGAGGCGCCTGCGGTGGTTGGGACATGTCCGCAGGATGAACTCGGAGCGCATTCCAAGAGCCCTGCTTTACGGTGAGCTGGCAACTGGTGTGCGGAAGAGAGGACGCCCCTGCTTGCGCTTCAAGGATGTCTGCAAGAAAGACATGAGTCTGGCGCAGATAGAACATAAAACGTGGGAAACCATTGCTGAGGAACGCACCTCCTGGCGGGCTAAAGTACGCGAGGGCATCCAAGTCGCGGAAGCTTCCCTTACAGTCAAGAGCGAGGAGAAAAGGGCCAGGAGAAAGGGGAAGGGGGGGCAGAGGAGCAGGAGGAAACGCCATCATCCCATGAGGATGGACGGATGCCATAGATCATAGATATATATATATAATATATATATATATATATATATATATATATATATATATATATATATATATATATATATATATATATATATATATATATATATATACAGTTGGACCTCGCTAAGTCGAACTTCCTTAAGTCGAAAACCTCCCTATATCGAATTAATTATTAGGTCCCGGCAAAATTCCATAAGACTAATGTATTTTAGATCTCCTTAGCTCGAATATTTTAGACTTCCAACCTCCCTTAGTCGAATTTTCCAAGGCGTTTGGGTTATTATTATGAGGAGACATTTCAGAATAAGGGAGGGAGTTAAGTGTTGGGGGTGGGGCTTTCTCAGTGGTGTCGGTATTTCAAAGCTAAGTCGGCTTCCTTTCATATAAAACATCATACACCGCCTGTCCTTCCTGTCAAGCCTTCTCGCTGGTGTGTCTGTCCCCCCGCCCCTTCTCAATATCAACATTGTCGTTGATTAATCTTCGCCTATTACGCCATTTTCCCTAACTCGAAAACTCCCTAAGTCAAATTTTTCGGGTCCCTTTAAGTTCGACTTAGAGAGGTCTGACTATATATATATATATTGGGGATGTGGAAATTAACGATTAATTTCTCGATTAATCGTTAACATTTTTAACGATTAAATTATTTTTAACGATTAATCGACCCACAACTTACTAATTAATGGAAGTAAAAAGTTTAAAAAAAAATAATAATAATAGCGGGCGATAAATTAAAAACATTCCTGACGATTACACGAACATTTTTGTTTTAAACTATTGACAGACGGGAATGTTCAAGATCTTCTGCAGACACACGCGTTCTCTCTGTTCCTACGACACGCACCAAAACGTTTGGTGAAAGGTCATTCTCTTTTTGTGCAGCAAAACAATGGAATTCTCTACCATTACACATACGTAGTATTCAAACAACCAAGTCTTTCAAGACTGCACTTAAGACACATCTTTTCACAACTTATTTTTAAAATTGATGAAACAATATTTCTTGTAAATGATTAACGTAGCTTATGTATAATGTATTGTAATTTTTTGTGTTTGTTGTGATATGAAAGTTAATTTAATACTTATAAGTATGTTATTTCTTTCATGTAAAGCGCTGTGAGCCCAGTTCCTTACTGGGATACAGCGCTATATAAATAATCAATTTATTATTATTATTATTATTAACCATGGTTCTAACTTATCAAACCAAATGAAAAGCTTATTAAGCTAATGGAAGTAATGGAGTCTGACTCAGAGACAGAAAATGACGTCAGCTCTTCTGATGAATTACTGCGTTACAAAATGGAGATGAATGAAAGTTCCTGAATTCATTTACTCTCTACAATGGTGGAAAATAAATGAACACCCCTATCCTATAATGTCATTCCTTGCCAAGACCTATTGTGCATACTACATACCAGTTACCTCAGTTCCATGTAAATGATTGTTCAGCTCGGCTGGTTATATCATCAATTAGACCCGCTCATCACTTGAACCAAATAATTTCAACACACTTGTCTTTTTGCGCAGTTGGTTAAAAGAGGACATATAAAGGATACATTCCAATGTTATTTACATTTTCAACAAGAACGTTTAATAAGTGTTACATATGACATAATAAATTTTAATTTTTGCTTTAATCGAAATTAACGATTAATTAATCGTTAATTTTTCAAAAGTTAACGATTAAATTTTAATTAATCGTTAACAGCCTTATATATATATATATATATATATATATATATATATATATATATATATTAGGGTCAGAGGCGTCACTAGGGTTGTTGTCAACCGGGGCGGTAGCTCATGGTGTCACCCCTTCACAACTGAAGGGGCCGTCCATAAATGACGTCACGCGAGGTTGCCGATTTTTACCCCCCCCCCAGCGTCATACTTTGTCATAAAAACTTAGACCCCACCCCTTTTTTACGATATGACGTCACAAAGCTTTGACACCCCTCCCCCAAGCCGTATTTTCTCAATAAAAATTTGCATGTTGCAAATTATTTTTTGTCATTTAAATATGTATTTAGGGTAAGTCTGCACTGTAATATCGTAACACGCGTGAAGTCATTGAAAACGTAATTAAATAAATGGTAAACAATCAAATATTTAAGTGGAACTTTTATTTAAAGTTGCGCGTTTTTTATGTGACGTCACATTTCTTTAAACACCCCCCTCCTCGTACAACATCGTCACAGATGCTTGGAACCCCCCCCTATGGCGGATTAAAAGGTTAAAAGGGGGTGCTGAACGGGCTAAAGCCCCCACTAATTTAAGGGCCCCCAAACTTTTTATGAATTATAGTGTATAATAAAGATGCAGGCCATTATGTTTGTACGAATCCCTGAAAATGCCTTGGACAGTCATATGGCAATGCTGCAAATGAGTAGGAAGTATAACGGAAACCAGGCTATTCTTCGCGAGAAGTGCATTGTAGCTCATATGTGCCGTGCACACCTCATTCCTTTAATTTGGTTTGGAAAAGAGCAGCAGGTTGTCCTACTGCGGTCAGATTTTTTTGTCTTCAGCAAAATCTTTATACCCGACTTGTTGCATCTACTTATCGTTGACAGGTACTTCAAAAACATATGAAACTGATACATGCTGAGCTAACAAAGCCTTGTCTGACACAAGATGGTCAGCCTGACATTATGCTGTAAGGTCTGTTAATAGCTCATACCATGAGAATATCGCAGCACTTGAAGAATTAGCAACGATTGAAAATCAGCCACGTGACTGCCGACTTGAAGAAGAAGGATTGCTAAAAGAAATTGAACAACTGAAATTTACTATTTTACTTGAAATTTGGGAAACAATTTTAGAAAGGAAGTCTCTCATTGAGTTTGTTAAAAAATAGCATTCTTATTTTTATTAAATCCTATATATTAACTCGTGGTGTCTGCGGCCGACCGACCGACCGACCGACCGCCCTTGTCGCCAAAACTTTTGAGCGATTTTTAACCCACTTGCTCGTAAGCTAGCGAGCTGAAATTTTGCAGGCAGTTTTGTACCGATAATAAAAACAATGTATCAAAATTTCAGATCGATCGCAGGTACCGTAATTGAATTATTGATTTTTTATATTATTTTATTTATTCCTATGTATCATGCTATTTTTTGAGAAAGAGCGTCGCGGTGCGTATTATATTAAACAACCTTTCTGTCGCGCAATAAGGTGCGTATTTTATTGACAACTCTTTTTATAAACATATTCCTGATCGGTGCGCATTATATTAAACATGTTTTACGACACAACTGCAATTTTGTATTTCTGGATGGTCTGGCGCTGCGTATTATAATGAACATTCTTTTAGTTACTTCTCGTACATAAAGGATTTATAGTCAAAAACTTGGTTTTTTACGGGTTTTTCTTATTCCTATGAAGACAAAGGAAAGGAAAAGTCAGTGGTAAAACAGTGTAAACAATTTTCAATACTATCAAACAAAAAAGAAAGCGTCAGTTTGATAAAGGGACATCAAGAAAACAGTATTCTCCTGGTGAAAAAAATTCAAGATTGAGGTATTTCTGGTAATCATTGACAAACTTTCTTAAGCCCTACAACATGGTTAGGTGCATATAAATACATCCATGAGAAATTTGGCTTTCTTACAAACCTAACTGAGCTCAGCACTTTCGCCACCCAATGGGCAGCAGCCAAGTTAATGGAAGAACATTCAAGTGATTTCGAAGAAGGGGTCGGGTAAATCCAAAGCAACCGTTTCGCCCCCCTCAATTTACTAGCAACTCCATCGAGCGGTGCCGGGTTAGGGCCAGGATCGCCTGTACGGATTAGCAAAAAGTGCCGCGAAGAACGCATTGGACGCCAGCTCTAAGGAAACATTCCAGTGGGGGTTGCACCCTAGGTAGGTCTTTGATGATCCCCCGGTCAGCGGCGGCCCTAACCATGGAGACCCGTGTGCTTTGCCGGGATGGCGCCAAAGTGGTAGCGGGTCGTAGTAGGAAATTCCACCACCTCCTTGTGAGGGCAACTTAGTGGGAGGCATCTTCGACTGGATGCACAGGTGGCCGCTTCAGAAGCGACCGCTTGGGGGGGGGGTCCTCAGCTGTAAGTCCCTTTGGTGGCCAGATGGCTAAGGGGGTCTTCCGGGAAGACACATAAAGAGCACTTGGCTCGGGGCTTCTGATTTTCTTCCACATGTAGGTTCATGAGTGATTTCGAAGAATGCTTACCTTCAGAATTAGTGCAATTTTCCGAACTCTTTAAAAAGTTATTGTCCAGCTCCAGGCTCAGGGTAAGGAAAAGGAATTAGCACAAAGCGAAACTCAAAAAACTTGCACAGAGCTAAAATTTTTGCTGCTTTTGAATGAGCTATATTTTCACAGTCCTTCACAAATGTACACATCGCACTTCGCATCTATCTTTCAATGATGACATCAAACTGCAGACGAGAGCGATCCTTTTCAAAGTTGAAAAGAATATATAATGAGTTAGAATTTGCATCGGACGAAAAAGGCTGACAATGCTCTCTCTAATGAGCATTGAAAAGGAACTTGTAAGCTTACTCAGCTTTATTATATTGACTTGATTGAAAACTTCGCCATTTGAAAAATTCGCAAACGAAAGTTGTAGGTTGAAATAATAATCATACATATTTTTCAATAATTTTTGTTATTTCAAATAGAGAAAAGAATTCGTTACCTCATGAATTTTTTTAAATTTTAAATACGGAATAACGCGTAATACAAATCTTTACGGGGGCGAGTTCGTAAGCACTAAACAGCGTAAGTTGGGATGGGACCGTCGTAACCGGAGGACTACCTGTATATAAACATGCATATCTATGCTTTCACGCCTTTAATAAATATATATATATATAAAATATTAACTCAAAGACATTGAAATCATAATTTTCCTCAAGAAAAACATCAACAAAGAAAACCCATCTTTTGATTTTTTTTCTTTGGTGGTGATAAAAATCGTATTCCCCCCCCCCACCCCACTGTGGTGGAGGGAGTCGTGAGGTGGGATTCGTTCATGCTGTCGGTGTGTCAAAGCCCAAATGGCTTTATATCTTTTAAAACAGAAGACACTGTCTCTTTCATTCCAGCCTTTTTTTTTAAAGATCTCACTACTGCGACTATTTCTTTTCTTTTTTTCCTAATTTGTTTTAATGTTGTTCGTGTGTTGGGACTGTTTTATTATTGCAAGTTAACTGATATTTTTTTAATAAGAATTTTCGCGTTTAACGTATTTCATTGTATTTGTTAATTTGTTTCTAGATAAAAAAATTGTCATCTTTTGTTTTCTGACATAAAATCGTACACAGTAAAATGTTAGGCTCGGGTGTCACCCCCTGATGGGTGTCACCCAGGGCGGCCCGCCCCCCCCCTTGTGACGCCACTGATTAGGGTTGTTATCGACTAATTTCAAACAAAATATTAAGGTCATAGCCGGAGTATCGAAAACTATTCTAGTCCCAGTCATCTATGGCTTTCAATTATCTGACCAGTCTATGACAGTAAAATTCCATATCAGCTTCTTTTAGGTTTCACCTAAAACTCTGTATTTCTTTTTAAATATCATCTTTGGATAACTTAACGTAGAATCACGTTTATTTTGGAACGGACACCAACCACTAAGTCTTTATTTATTCACGTTTATTAAGATATTTAGGCTTGAGTTTACCCTGCCTAATAGAGTATAATGTTAACAATTCAAACATTGCTTACAAATTTCATATGAAACGCCATCTGCGAGAGAAGCTCTTTAAAATTAAGTTAATGATAAAATAATTACGATCAATAATGAATATACCAAGATTTACCAATAAATAGCTATTTTGGTTATTGAGTATGGCATGGCTGACAACATTGATTCATTGATACACCAAAGATTGGGCCATATGAGGAAAAGCAGCAAAGTTAAATTTTATTAAAGAAATGAAAGCGTTTCTATTTATTTTAAAAATGTATAGTGTCCTCATTAATTTGTGATAAAATTATTTTATAGCATCAAAATGAGGGGGTGCGGTAAACCTGGGTTTTGTCTCGAGCTACACATACCCACGCTAAGCTGATGTCCTAGCTACGCCACTGCTACCCCGCATTAAGTAATTAGTTTACAGGTTCTACATTGTTACATTTAAATTAACATACTATATATTAAGTTTATATTTAATAATTATTTGAGTAATTTTGGGTTCATTAACTTAGCGCGTACACATAAAAAATATATATTAAGAAATCGGTTATCCTCCTTTCAGACATGGGAATTAAAATAAAAATCCAAAGAGAATTAATAAATTTGACTACAAATTCGACGCAATTGGCCAGATTGTTCAAAAACACGTGTGACAGAAAACAAGAATGGCTGCCGAAGGTAAACACATTTTTATTAAACATGGGTCTGTTTTCAAACAACAATTTTATTTTATTTCATTATTATTTTATTTCAGAAAGGAAATTTTACCGAAATTTGATAGCATACGGATAAGTTGGTGAGACCTGCACTAGAATATGCATCTTCTGTATGGGACCCATCCACCAAAGAAAACATTGATAAACTAGAACAAATTCAAAAAAGAGCTGCCAGATTCATTACTGGAGAATATTCGAAACTGACAAGAGTAACACCATTAGTTAAATCATTAAACCTTGAAACACTAGAGGATAGAAGAACCAAGAGCAAAGTAGTAATCATACATAAAGCAATTAATTCTAATTTAGAAATACAACACAAAGATAACTTAATACAACCCTCAGATAGACATAAGGATAAAAACACCTTTCTTATTCCGTATGCAAGAACAAACACATACAAGTTTTCCTTCTTCCCGTCCGGAATTCGGGCGTGGAATGGGTTGCCTGAAGAATCCAGGAAAACCAACACTTTATCAACATTTAAATCTCTAATAAAAATGCAGGACTAAACACAAACCATAGATAAGCGTAGGACGCAATAATCTTCTGTATAGAAGGAGCGTCTGTAAACAGATAAGATAAGTTATTAAATGAATAATTACTTTATTAAACTAAAGACTTTAAATTTAAAATACGGTACAGTTTAATTTTGGCAGGAGACGTGAAACAACGTTAATTAATTATTTAAAATTATTATTTATTATTATTGAAAATCATTGAATTAAATGAATAGTAATAATTAATACATGTAATACTATTATTATTAATAGTTGTATATATTATATATAAATATATACATTCATTCATACATGCCATGCACAGTGCAGCACTGGCACTGTACAGTTCAGTAACTTTCAGTTAGAGTTAGAGTTCTTACGACATTTAGTTACATCTAAATCTAAGTAAACTAAGTTTAAAATTTAAGTCTAAATGTATTAATTTTATAACTTAATACTAATAATACTGTATACTATTTAACTATTTAATACTTCACTAACTAATGTTAATACATTCATGTAAACTAAGACTAAGAGTACTAGTACTAAGACTAAGACTCTTAGTAAGACAGTTAAAGTTTAATTTAAACTACATTAGTGATTACTGTACTATAACACTATAAGTATAAGACATAATAAGACTTAAGATAAGTTGTTACACTTATTTGTGTCTTTAGTTAAAAAAAACACAAATATTATTAGGCAAATACAGTGACAATCTGACAGTGATACCTCGAGATACAAGTTTAATTCGTTCCGTAACCTTGCTCATATGTCAATTTGCTCGTACTCGTATCTCAAAGCAATTTCCCCCATTGAAATTAATTGCAATTTAATTGAAATGCCATTAATCATGATTAATCCGTTCCATCCCGAAAAATGCAACCCCTAATTGTTTTTGCTACATGTTTTTGAATAAGAAAAATGTATTTATAAATGACAAATATTGTTAAAAAAAACAATAAAAGTTAATAAAAGAGAATATAAAGCAAAAAAAAACTGGTTTTATAGTGTACATACATATTTGTATTTTGGTCACTTAAATGTAACTTACACACAACTTAAATACTACTGTATGCTTGATTTTAGTCACTGCTTTTCTCTTCACTGGTCTTTGCCTTAGCTGGCGTTATACCCTTTATCGAATCCTTCTGTTTAAGAAAAGTGCATATTGTTAAAGTTCTACGCCCATACTGCCTCACCAAGTCAGCTACTCGCACACCTTGCTCATTTTTTCCCTACGATTTCACGCTTTAATTCAATAGACATCATCTTCTTCTGAGCACTGACCTTTCCACTCACTTTCTTCGGACCCATGGTTATAGAAAAAAAAATGTGATAAAGTATGTAAATGCACAAAAAGCGCAAAGCCTT
Organism: Ampullaceana balthica; assembly: GCA_944989445.1. Classification (NCBI taxonomy): domain Eukaryota; kingdom Metazoa; phylum Mollusca; class Gastropoda; family Lymnaeidae; genus Ampullaceana; species Ampullaceana balthica. The sequence goes on along the minus strand of CALYLW010000320.1, from coordinate 856,485 downwards.
AGAGAAACTTAGCAAAGATGCTTCGATAGCGAGGTAAACAAATTGGTTGTTCTTCATAGAACAGCAACTATAATCTTTATACAACTCCTGACTCACTCGTAGTATATTCAACAGTCTCATCACAGGTACAGCATAGGATTAGGGCTCTTTACACAACTCGTTGTACAACTCGACATACTCTTATTTCACAATCGTAGCCCTTGGTCCGACTGGGCCCTGCTCAAGTCTCAACTCTCACTGACTGTCTGACCCAACTGGTCTCTACTGCCACAACTGGTCTCTCTGGAGCTCTTGTATGTCCTCTGACCACACACTCACGTAATCAGAGTTTACTAAAACATTATTCCCGTGAACTCGTGTTCACTCAGTCAACACGCATTCACCCACAGTGATTCTCATACCCCTGACAGTCAGTGCAAACACAACATCTTTTGTAATAGGAAGGATATTTTCAGAATTAAGAAAATTTTTTTACTAATACTAATGAGTAGTTATTTATTTTTTTCATTTGCATGCGCACTAAAACAATTGAGTACCGTTATAATAATAATATTGACATCAAAAGAAGAATTTTAACTTTTAAATTGATATTGATAATAGTGGGAATAGAAGGCAGTAAATTCTGTCAATAGCACTTGAAGCTTGAAACCGAAAATTTGCGATTTTGCTATACTGTCAATTATTAGATTCCTTATTGTTAAGTAATTAGTACAGTAACTCAAGCCTTTAATCACCCCACCAATGTAGGTCCCACTAATAATAAATTTGAAAACTTTTTAGTTTGATTAAATTAATTAAACTAATGAAATATTTGTTTTATATTCTCAACAATAAACTTGCAGATAACAAGAAGAAAAAGAAACTTTCAAATGCTGATGTTGGGGTAAGCTTAAAATATAGGCTGGACCTGGGTTTGACTTACTAATAATTTAAATAACATTAGCCATAAGCTAACAGTAATTAAGCACTATTTTTAAAAAATTATTATTTTTTTTTAAATACTGAGACCAGAGCCAAGTCAAAGAAGCATTCATTTCATTTTAGCTTTAACCATGTCAGCATATAATGAAAGTTTTTAAAAATTTGAAATATCAATTCAAGGATTAGGTTTTGATTGTAAGGTGTAGTTTTAACACAAGGCTCAATACTATATGTTTTCTTAGGAGCTCCAGCGTTCAGAAAACTTTTTACTTGGTCCCTCGGCAAAAGCAGAGCAGCTTGATACTTCTCACTGGCCTCTCTTATTAAAAGTAGGTATTTGAAGTATATTAGATGCTAAATTTACAAACATAAAATATACAGTATAGTTGGGATTAGTTGGATGAAAGCAAAATAAATCCTTTAAAATTAAACCTAGCAAGCAATTAAAATTAAAGAGGTTTTAAATAGCATAGTTTTAGGAATCAATGTTGTTATATTCAATATCAAGCCTAGGCTATAACAAAATTATTTTTGAATTAGACAAACTTTTTATTTATATTCTACGCCTTATACTGATATACCAGAGAATATTGAAGTTGTTAACGTTTCGAATCGACTTAACCAACATTTTTTTCCTTTGCATTTTAGCTCGAAGTTATACACAGTTAGTTAATCTTCTCTTAAATGAAATTATCATTTACTCTTTGCTTCCTTAGAATTTTGACAAATTAAACAAAAGAACAAGCCATTATACACCAGTGCCATCAGGCTCTTCCCCTCTTAAAAGAAACACTGAAGATTATGTGAGGTTAGTTATGTTTGCACTACACCTTTGGTAGGAATACTTTAATAACAAAATGATGTTTATTACAATTTATTAGTTAGTCATGCCTCAAACCCTGGGAAGAGAAAACTTTATCATTTTTAAAAGCTAAATAAGAGTTCTCAAATGCTTGTATCAAGGTTTGCTTAGTTGATAATTTATATTTGTTTATAAAAGTCATATACTCTTAATTTCTTTTATTAAAATATATTCTGATTTTAAAAATGTCGAATTCTATTTCAGGTCTGGCTTCATAAATTTGGATAAACCATCTAATCCTTCATCTCACGAAGTTGTGGCATGGATCAAGCGTATCCTAAGAGTTGAAAAAACTGGACATAGTGGAACTCTTGACCCAAAAGTCACTGGGTGTCTTATTGTTTGTGTTGAGCGTGCAACAAGGCTTGTGAAATCACAACAGGGTGCTGGTAAAGAGTATGTTTGCATATTTGAACTCCATAACCCAGTTACAGATGAAAAGAAAGTCAGACTGGTAAGAATCTGTTGTGATAATATTTTAGAGATTATGTACATATTTAATTATTTAAATTGCAGATACTGTTTTATATGAAATCTCTACAATATTACAAGTTAACCCAAATTTATGTCTTATAATTATTTATCATGAAACTAATTTTTTATATTGTTAACCAGTCATGACATACTTGAATATAGGCTTGGGGGGGGGTTGCTCCAGAAAATAAATTAGCAAGAATTACAGCTGTTTTTTTAGGGCTGTAAATATCTGGGTAGTTCAATTTTGAACTGGTAACTGTACACCGCTGTTGTAAGGAGACAGATAGAGATCAAGTCACTCTTGCAAAATATGAAAGAACTGTTCAACCGACCCTGTTCCATCTGAAAAATTGTGGATAGTGTCACAAAGAAATAAGATCTAATTATGGACTTATTATCACTAATCAGCCAAATTCACTCTCTTCCCCTGTGTTGGTGTTTGTTGTGTTATAGTTAATTTGTAGGAATAAGACTTCAGTTTCTAATTATTAAAAAAAAATGTAATATGGTTTTTGTTTGTGTAACATAAAACCAACCATTACATTTTTACAATTAAAATATCATCCAGAGAGTTGATAACTGAAAATAATATGGAGTTTTTTTAAATATAAAAATCTATCACTGTTTCTTTTTAGTTCGCCAAACAAGTGGAAATTATTAACACACACCCCACTCAATTTACAGAGTTGACAGGCTTCTCATACATTAGCTAAATTTAGCATTTGCAACATGACAAGTCTTTTATGTAAAGGACAGTTGATGCCAGCAAGAGCTGTTTTGCTTGCTTTGATGCAAGAGGGGGGGGGGAGATACCTCGCTAACTAGCAGTCTTAACATGGCAAAATGCAATCTTTGTGATTAAATTCTGAATTGGCAAATGTCATTTGACCACAATACTGTACATAAATTGCCAGTAATCGTAACTGTTAACATTCGAAGTTCTTATTTATAGTTGGTAGAATTAAAAGGAAGAAAACAATTAAATGATAGATGTCATGTCATGAAGATTATCATAAGCCTGTTAAATTTTACCTCAATGTCTTTTGGGAACTCTTTCAAACTGGATGTTAAACTGATTGTTGAGAAAGTGTTTTAGTTTCCCCTATGTAATATGATATACATTATTTATATCCAAATTTTTAAAACATTTCAGTGCCTAGAAGGCATAAAAGGTGCCATGTTTCAAAGACCTCCATTAATATCAGCTGTTAAGCGTCAATTACGTATTAGAACAGTATATGATGTTAAAACCTTAGAATATGATGCAAACAAAAGTTTAGGTGAGTCCACTATTAAAAGTCAATTTATATTAAAACTGTTGTTTTACGTAAAAAAATTATGATCCGTTACTAAGTGAAAAATTGTGATTAGTTACAAAGTGTTATTATTTTCTATTTATTTTTAAAATGAATAATAAAGTGATCATGTAAGATCATACATTAAAAAAAATATGCTCAATTTGTCTCCTCGTTTACTCCAGGCATTTTCTGGGTGAGCTGTGAGGCAGGCACATACATTCGGACCATGTGTGTCCATCTAGGGCTTTTCCTTGGGGTTGGGGGTCACATGAAAGAACTTAGGAGAGTGCGGTCCGGCATTCAGAGTGAAAAGGTGATGCTTTGATTTAATAGAACTTATTTTATAATAAATATATTTATTTGTTTAGTCATTTTCTTTTTAAATGCAAAGAATAAAAATTTAAAAGATCTGATCTATCTTTCTATTAATTTGTCTGTTCAATTAGGCATGTTATAATTTAAAGATTGTATTCCAAACAGGATGGAATGGCTACCATGCATGACATACTTGATGCACAGTGGATGTATGACAACCAAAAGGATGACACATATTTGCGCTGTGTGATACAACCTCTCGAGGCTTTGCTGGTTGGGCATAAACGAATCATTATTAAAGATTCTGCCGTGAGTCCTCTTTTTTTTTAGATACGTTGCAATACTTTTTTGTTTGTTTGATCTACACTGTAATCATTACACAAGCGTTAATTATTTATTTAGTTTCTTGAATAAATTGTATTTTGTATTCATGATTTTGTAATATCTTTTAGGTAAATGCCATTTGTCATGGTGCACAAGTTCTGATCCCTGGTGTCCTTAGATATGAAGATGGAATTGAAATCGGCATGGAGATTGTTATTGTTTCAACAAAGGGCGAGGCTATAGCCTTAGGTAAGAAGAGTTTTAAGTTTATAATGAGCCAAGTTATGCCATAAGTGAATGAAAGCTAAGCTCTGGGAAGAAAATCACTTGCTTGTTTGTTAATTATTTGAAGTATGAAATACAACTTTGACCAAGTTACATACATTTTTGAGTATTTGCGTGAATCTGTCTTTTACCAGCCATTGCTCAAATGACAACAGCGGTCATGTCATCTGTTGACCATGGTGTTTGTGCAAAACTTAAGCGTGTCATCATGGAAAGAGATACATACCCAAGGAAGTGGGGCTTGGGTCCTAAGGTAAACTTTTCGGTCTTTATATCTGATACATTTATATTTTGTTAAAAATTCATACCACAAATCTGTTAATCCAGATTCTAGATATTAAAATGAAAGCTGCTTATTAAAAGAAAAAAAGTCTACTCTAAGCTTATTTTCTGTTCTATAGTAGAGATTCATTCACTCTAATTAAAGAAATTCTAATTTTTATTTACATGTATTGACATTCCAGGCAAGCAACAAAAAGAATTTGATAAAACAAGGTCTCCTCAGCAAATATGGTAAACCAAATGAAAAAACTCCTAAAAACTGGAATCCAGCTATAGATGATTTCAAGTAAGTTAGTGCATTAAAAATAATATGAATGTTGATGAGTTGCAGTGTACTTTAAACTGAATTTTTAATATTATATTATTGAATCAGAAAATATCAGTTTATCAAATTTACTTTTCAGTGCTGATGGCCAAGGAAAAGGAGTGGCATCACCAAATTTGGCATCTGGCGTGAAAGTGGAACAAGTGTATGTACTTTTTTCCCAGACTGTTAACTTTGATATTTAATGGGAACTAGACGCCCCGCTGCGTATCATACGCCGCAGACTTGCTCGTGGAGAGTGCAAAGAAAGTTGAGAAAGAACGGACACAAATGGCTTGCAAACCATAAACTGTGATTGGCCGACCCTAGCGAGGATCATTCGTCATGCTTGTTTGCTCGCGTCATGTGCTTGTCCTAATTTCTGGTGAATTTTATATGTACTAGGGGTTGCAGGCGCCCACTTTTTTCTAAAGCCCAAGTAACTTATCCTTGTTTGATAAATACGAAATATTAAACTTCCTGAAATGTACACAAAGTATTTTATAACTAGACGCCCCGCGGCGTAGCATACGCCGCAGGCTTGCTCATGGAGAGTGCAAAGAAAGTGGAGTAATAATGGACACAAACTACAGCACGAAGAAATCAAAACAACGCGAGTGAACGTCGGTTGGGGGAGGGGGACTGCCAACTCATTGTTTATTTTCGAGACATTTGCAGGCGAAATTCGGTACACCCCTAACTTCTATGAAGTCAGCTGTAAAACAATAATTGGTTTAAAATCGGAGTTACATAATCGATAATCGGTTTTCCAAAATTAAAACCAAAAAACATGCAATTATCAACCCTAAATATGACTAACCCCCGCTAGGATCGGCCAAACAAAGTTTATGTTTAAGGGATGGTAGTAATAAATGGGAGGCGAGTAACAACAACCTAAGTGTGCATGTCTTCACCTTTGCTCGCTATTTTTTATTTACTTGGTGCTGCTTTTTGTGTCTGTACTCAACCGTTCTTTGCACTGTCTATGATGAGCCAGTCTGCGGCGTATGCTAAGCAATAAAGAGGTAAAAGAATGGCACAAACAGACATTTAAAAAAAACAACAATATATTCGCCGGGGCTTGAACCTAGGACCTTCCTCGCATGAGGCGAACGTGTTAACCAGTACACTACGAATCTCACGTTTTCTGTGAAGGAACAGTGCAAGTGAAACGCAAGGGCCATTGTTGGTCACCCCTCCACTACCTTCGCTTGTCAACCGTTAACTGTTTAGTTGACCCCAGCGAGGGTCATTCGTCATACTCTGTTGCACATACTTGCAGCTTCTTGCCTCGCATGGTTTGACCATGAAGAGAATTATATATATAGAAGATTGCTATTATTTTTTATTTTAGAAAAACCTTAGAATGCAGTTTGCAATAAATATTTTAAATTAAGGATTGAAAGAGAAAAAAGTTCAGGCCCCTAAAAAATTTTTTGAAAATTTGGTGCAAAACATTAAGAAAACTCATCCCTGTGCGTGAAAATTGAAAATGTTTTATGCATGCTTTTTTTTAGAGAAATATTAGTTGACAGTCAAGGATGAAAAGTAAATTAATTGTCATAAGCTACTGATGCTGCAAATATCATAAAATAACATTCTTACGTTGTTTATTTATATATATATATATATGTATATATAATTTATAATATATACTTCAGTACTCCTGTTGCTACTGGTCGTAAGCGCCAACGTGAAGCAAGTGGTTCTGGCAGTGATGCAGACACAACAGTTAATACAACAGCTGAGATCACTACAGCAGGTGGAGATGCAACAGAGAAGAAGAAAAAGAAGAAGAAGAAGAAGGACAAACAGAATGATCTGGAAGAAACTACTGACCCAGTTGTTGAGGTAAGTTCTTGCTTGTTTTTAATTTTTGTTAATTTCTAAGAAATGTATCGTTTTTAGTATAATTTAAGAAATTTTTTGATCTGCCATTGTTCATGTGTTCTTGACTCAAGATGTTAAACTTGGATTCAAGAAATAAGGGGATATTTGTTACTGAAACTAATTTGTGAAAATAAAATTGTATTAACTTGAATAACAGTAATAAATTAATTTAATTTTCAGGTTTCTGAAAAGAAAAAGAAGAAGAAAAAGAAACACAAGAAAGATGATTCTGATTAAAGAACCAATACTGAAATATATATTTTTTTCCACTGCCAATTGTGTTTGTGTGGATGGGGTATGAATATGTTGAATGGAATGGGAAGGTTTAACTCATTGTCTCTTTAAGTTCAATGCTGTATTGACCAAAAGGTAATTTTCATTGAAATTGAATTACAATTAACAATATTTTGTACCGCTTGAAAAACAGAATGGTAATTAGCTAAGAATAGTAAATTGTATAGTAAATAATAATATATAGGGTTGATGCATTTTACAAATGCTATTGGAATATTTATAGAGTAATATTTTTCAAAACTTAAAGATGGATTCTTAACATGGGAAGCTGGTTATGAAAAGTGAGAGGGTTTTGTATTAATTGAGCCACCAGTGTTAAAATCTTAAGGGTCACATGATAGTTTTCCTGTAATTTGTTTTTTTAATGTGTTCCATTTGTTGATGTAACTAAGGCATTAAAATAAAGTCATTATCAATTGCTTTTAATTTTTAACGGTTTTTCTGTTTGTGTACATTAAGATCCTTGTATTAAATACTTAAAGATGTATAATAAAATGGTTTTGTAAATAGAACTAAGTGATCAAATCACTTACAGCAAATCCACCAGCATTTGTTGTCATCCCACCAGGGGAAGCAAATGAAGGATTTACTTTAGACTTGTTTCAAGTTCTGTAATTTTCTCGTGTAATACAGTAATAGTACTGATGTATGATGTAGCAAACCGTAACCAAATTTTTTTCAAAACTCCATAAGGAAAACAGAAGTATGAAAAACCAGAGAGAAAAATTATCAATGTTTGTTAATTTGCCCATTAATACTAGTAATAACTGTTCATCTGTTAAGTTAAATCCATCTCTTATGCGCTTGGATTCCTTACTTCTGATTACTAATTTCATTCGCAAATGGCATTGATTTATGGTAGGGGTCCCCAAAAATTCACAGGAGCTGGTCAACTACTATAAAAATAATAATTTTGTACCATACTTGCAAACCAGAGAAAGAGGACAAAAAACCAACATTAGCATTTCCCAATTACTCTTGTTTGGCTTTCAAAATATTGTTTGATTTGGAATTGCTGCATCCAATCAAGAGCATTTAAAAAAAATGTATTTGCTAACAGTCAGTCTCGCTCCATGTGTTTGCTTCACATAAAGAAGCAGCAAGCACAGATTTCTTTTAAATTTTCATGGCATCTCTAACCCTTTAACAACTGTTTCAGATAAGTTGAATACAAATGAGATGTATGATGTAGTTACCAAAGATCTATAGAACTCGGAACAACCATGAAAATATTTTAATCTTAAAGAAAGCAAAGTATCTAGTTGGAGTTGGTGTCGAGGTGGCCTTGATATGGAGTTTTCTGGCTTTTTATTTCTACAAAGAAGTAGTTTACTCCCAATTCTTCAAAGAAACTGACTTGTGTTAACAGCTGTGACGCATCTACGGGCAGGAAAGATACTTGTTTATGTCATAGCATAGACAGAGCTGAGGAAGGACTTTGGTTGGTGCAAAATATAGAAACATTACTATAATAGATGTAGATGATTTTAAGTGAAAACACTAAAGGCACATAGCAGCCAGGCATTTTCCACAGGTTTATAGGTATCTAGTCATGTTAGGCCATGGGGCAAGTGAAGCAACATTCACAAGTTTCATTAGCCACGACACAATTCCCAACTGCCTTTACTTAACCCAACTAATGTCATGTACCCATCAAATTGGGATGGACTCAGACACGCACTTAACCTCCGTCTTTACGGAGATCTGAACACTGTGACTCTCAGTACTCTAGCCAGGCGCGCTGCTGCTCAATCATCTCGCCCCTTTAAATATTTATTAGAATTTCAATTCATATGTATATTGTGTTCCATGTGTTTTATCAAGAATGTATGAGTACTACTACCACCAGGGTGCCTAATGAAATTACATTGCAGGTCGGATCTGACCCACAAGCTGTAGCGACCCACTGATATAAGGTGAGGTCAGTCAAGAGTTAGTTTCAGAAATCTAAGCTTGCAACAAAGAAGTATAGGATGTGATTAAAGGATAAAACACGTATGGGTGTTTTCAATTACAATATGCTACACATACTGGGCATTGTAAAGAAGATATGCATGACAACTATCTACAGCAGGGGTCTCCAAACTACGGCCTGTGGGTCAGATGCGGCCCCCGATGTCCTCTCATCCGGCCCCTGGAGACCTTTTAATTTCCAAAAATAGATACTATTGTTACCTGGTGGGGCTGCCCATTAAGAATATCCACAGAAATTATCATCCAACTGCACCAATGATGCAGATTGGCATTTTGTTGTTTCCTATGTTTATGTAAATAATAATAAAAGTACCCATAATATTTAGACCTAACTTCTCCGTCTTATTTCTCTAAAACAAAATTATGATAAAGTTGATAGTTTCATCAATTTTAAATGATGGGTACCATATTGTAAATTAATTATTAATATGAATAAAACCTTTCATCAGGATTGACAAACTTAGATCTTAAATTTACTCCAACTCTAAACAGTCTGAAGAAAGTTTCCCTAATCTACAACTGATGAAGATGGTGCAGAAAGACAAATCTGAAATCAAAATTCATTTAATTCCTTTATTAACCTGTAACACTTCATCATCAAATTTGAACACTTTATATCACACATTTCTCACAAATAAATCATATTATTTTGCAGCATAAGTCCATTAATAATGTTAAACAATTTCATCAACATAAGCATTTGCACCGCAAACATTCAAAACAATTTATAAAAATAAAATGTAAATCCTTTTTTTATCAAAGACCCAACTGATACATATTTTAACCAAAAAAAATTCAACACCTTTCAGTTAAGTATGTGAGTGAGCATAACATAGTTTTTAACCGATTGTGGCAGAGGCAATGATTCAACTCGACAAACTAAACTCCCTCGAAGACACCTCCGAATGGCAGCCACAGCTTCGTCTCTCAGCATTCTTGGGTTGCACGCCATCTCAATGAACCACTGCAGTGTGTTCTTATAATCCACTGGGAGATTTGGGCAGTGATGTAAGGTCAACCCTGTGTCAGAAGCTGTGGTGTGGGGTGATTTTTCCAGGTCTCTTGCAAAAATGGGACATTTCCCATGAACCCTGTAACCCACCCTGACCATCAGCACACACGCATCCAAGTAGCCCTCCATGTACGCCAGCTCAAAGGGGTCTAAGGTAAACTCGGTTCTCCGCCTTTTCTTGTAGACGTTGCCTTTGATGGTGAGGTCACAGTTGTAGTAGAGCAGAGTCCTGAGAGAAGCCAAGTCGCCTGTACTTGCACAAACCAAGGCAGGAGTTACTCCAGATGGAACTGTTAATGTTATCAGTTTCAAAAAGTTTGAATTCGCATTTCTTTAAATTAATAATATATATGCAAATTAAATTAACATTATTTTTTTCATGCAGGGTTGGTGGAACTTTAGGATTGGGGAGAATTTAAATTAAGAAATTTGATAATGATGTCATTAGTGGGTTTAGGGTATATAAATGAAAAATTTCATCTGATGTAATTGTTTTGCTGGAATTTTAATAAAATTAATAACAATTTTCTAGACCTAAGAACTTGCTGAAAGACCCTGTATTTTATTCTTAATTCAAAACAATATGTTGAAGAAATAGTTTTTGTCATTACTAAAAACAAAAGTGGTGAAGAACCGTTAATCAGCATATAAAAAGAAGCTTATTAATAATAATAAGACTAAAAATTAACGTTACATAATAATAATTTTTTCCTTTTTTATGGTCCTAGAGAGGAAAAGGCATTTTAGTTATGTTGTTACAAAACTGCAATGTCTGAATTCCACTGGCTCTTTATCAGCAATGAATCTACACTCACATCTAATATTACTGTCCACACCGAGGGAAAGAAAGTAGCGGACCATTGCATCAGACCTGAGTAAGGCAGACGACATCAAGGGGTTGCAGCTTTCACTAATGGAGATATTAAGCTGGGCGCCGGCAGATACCAGGAGGGAGATGATCCTCATGAAGTTCTCATTGAGGGAAGGTCCTCTGACCCCAGTGACCAGGGCCAGGGTCAGTGGGGTGTGCAGTGTTTTGTCTATGTTGTTTACATCTGCCCCAGCACCAATGAGCAGCTCCACTGCATGGGCATTTCCTGACACAACAGCAACCTGGGTAAGAGAAACAAAATAAAGAATCATGCACTTGGCTTAATAAAGGAAATGTTTATTACTTGTGTCTTTAATTAACTCAATCTTACTTATCCAGCTAGGACACAGTTTTGGAATGATGCACATACATAGCAGATTCTTTGAATGAAAATTGGAAAAAATATCTGTGAATGAAATGTGGCTTTTACGTATGTGTGTTCACTCCAAAGTGTGCTTACATGTAAGGCTGTCCTCTTTCCTCGGTAGTCAGTCAAATCAATAATAGCGCCTGCTTCAAGAAGGATTCTCATGACCCCTGTCCTCTCCCCATCTGGATCTTGAATGCAACAGTTCATTAGAGGAGTGAGTCCTTCATGACATCTGACATTGACATCTGCACCATACTCCAGAAGGAGCCTTACGAGCTCTTCACTCCCTGCTTCCACAGCACAGTGTAAGGGGGACTTTCCGAATTTGTCCTGGCACCTGACAAGCTCAGCATCAGCTTCCAGCAATACCTGGGGAAAATTTTATGATGTTTTTGTTAAATCTTTATTGAAAGTTTCATTTGTGGCTCAACTTTGGGAAGCTTTTTCAAAATGTAACATCTAGTTTTTATTTTTTTTTAAAAAGAACAGACTAAAAATATTTTGTTTATAATAACTGGATGGAATGAAATACAATAATATATAGTAGATCTAGTAGTTTTTTAAAAAAAAGTGTTTTTTTTTAACGTGTTTCCAGGCATGACATAAAACAAGTAAAAGAGCATAAGAATTAACAAATTAGAAGGTTAACATTAAATACTAATTTAAGTGATTTATTATTTAGAATATGACACCTTGGCTATTTCCGGGAACTGTATAGACACACTGTACATTAACGGTGTCTGTCCCCATTTGTCTCTGACAGTAAGCTGAGCTCCACGTTGAATGAGTACTCTAAACGGTAACAAATTTGAAAGTTTCAGTATGCAATGTAACAATGAAAATCATCAGCAAAAAAAAAGTAGGCGCTGTAGGCGCCCTACAACCCCTATTATAAAATACTTTGTGTACAGTTCAGGAAGTTTAATATTACGTATTTATCATACAAGGACAAGTTAGCTGGGCTTTTGAAAAAGGTGGGCGCCGTAGGTGCCTTAAAACAAGTTGGCGCCCCAGCACAACCTAGTCAGAAATATTATAATACATTTTTTCTTCTAATAAAATTATATATGAATTTTGGATTTATAGCCTAATTGTGTTACATGTATATTAATACAATTACAAAGTCTCATAATTTGAAGATCTTAAAAAGTGCTTTTTGCTAAAAGTACTTATGAGTTTTTCTCCTGAAATCTTAAGTGAGCCAAGTGATGTTGATAAATATATCATTATCAGTCCAGAAAATATTTAATTTATTATCTGATTTATAACTAGGATGTATTGCTTTTAAATTAATAATTAAAGAAATGTTTAACCATGAATTTTTGGTTATCTTGATTTATCCCTAAAAGACATCATTAGTGTTTATTTATAGACTTCCTGTTTAGTGCCAAACAAGTCAAACGCTATGATTATAACTTGATAATGAAGAAGTTAAACCTTACTTTGAAAGGCTTTTATATTATGAATTTTGTATGGTTTTTCAAAAGATTAAGATAAGTGAATTTTTTTTTACAGGGAAAATTCTTAGACGTGCCATAAAGTAAACCAAAGAAAGCTGGAATACCTATTGGTAGTAGAGAGGGAGACGGCTCACAGGACTGGCAGAAAAAAAAGAACAACAAGGTATGTTAAGGCATGAAAAATTTGTTAAACCAAACAGGAATGTCCTTGTCAACAAACCACAACCAAAGAAACAAAAAAACTTTGCTACAACTTTTTATTTACCTATCATGATCGACAAGGACCAATCTCTACATTCTATCTATGTGCTGTGGCAGATTAATGTGTTTGTTTGTGGCCTATAAGACCAATCTTTGGCTAAAAGCTACATGCGGGGGACGGACAAGAGATGGTCGGAATGTCATCAGGAGGGTTAGTGCTTGATCTTTCCTGGCCTTCTTCTGGACTTGAAAGCCTGCTGTCCGTTTGCTGCACAATTCCGTATAGTAAAGCTACAGGATACTCGGTAGTTGGCTGCTGCGTCCCAGAAGTCGGGCTTAATGCAAAAGATTTTAAGTGGATTTTTAAAGTGTTTCCTTGTAACCCCCCCACTTTTTTTTTACCTTTGCGGGCTCTCTTTCCGTATTTCAGCTCAACATAGAAGGGCCTTTTGGTGAGTCGATGGTCTGACACGACTTGCCCCACCCAGTGTAGTTGGGACTGCATCAGGCATGTATAGAAGCTTTGAAGTCCTGCCTTCCTAAGTACATTTGTACTTCAAAGTCTGTAACTTTTTCCTGTCATTTGTTATTATTATGTGAATATGGTTCAGCATTCTTGCATGGTGTTGGTATACAGTCCATGTTTCACATCTGTCTGAGACTTTGACTTAACCTTTGTTTTTGCTTTTAGCTTTCTGAGATTGAAAAAATGATTATCAGTGCAATACTTAATGTCCAATCCCTCATTCTCTTTGAAGGCCTCTGTTAGCATGACGAGAATATGAGACTAACAATAGGCTGCAATGTAATATCTGGGAGGACAGCAAGAGGAATGTGAAATCCTTTTATTCTGTTCAAAATGACAGTTGCAAAACGTTTTTGTCCAATATCTGAGATTGGTAAACTATCTATCTGGTTTGATTAGCAAACCATGATGATTACAGATCTCTTTGTGTTATTATTATAAAATCCCTATTAAAACTTTTCTCCTTTGATAAAAAATTACAGCTGTAAAAAATGTTCAACATAATAACTTTGTCATGAGAGACAAAATGCTATTACTTTAATCAAATTAAAACAGTAATCAGTGTTGTTAATGATAACATAATCAACTGAATTAACCGATTGTTATGCCTTACTACAACTCTATTGTTTTTACTAAAATTGCAAATTCATCATCTAAGTCGATGTGTAATTAATTTTCTAATATTAATAATAATAATAAACACAAGATCACATCGCCACAAAGGTAATCATGTTAAAATAGGAGCACAGAGCAGGGGACATAATTTTTAAATAATTGACTTATCATGAAGGCAAAGTTTGGAAGCATTAAAAACATTGACAATTTAATGATAGAAAAATAATAATTCACCCTTTCCTATACATTTCATAGTGTTGCACAGATTTTAGGGTACTTTGGTATACTTTTAGATCCTAAAAGGTTAGCATGAATTTTATTTCACCCTTTTTCATTAGTTTATATTAATTTTTTTTATATAATTAATCATAATAATCAAAGGCGTTTTGTAATTGGGAGGCCCTGACAACTAAAAGATTCATTTTTGCTTTTATAATATATTAGTTGCTTGTGAATCCAGTATCTCTGTAATTATAGAGATGTCTAATGGGTTCTAAAAATGAACAATGTAAGATTTTATATTCAAAGTACCTTCAATGATTCAGTAAGATGTCAGTTTCGAAATTCATGCATGCACTCAGTAACTCCATGCAGGGGGGAAAGACAGCCCCTTACTTGAGGCATGCTGTGTGTCCTTTACCACAGCATACATGCAGCAAAGACTTGGAGCTGATATTCATTGTGTCTTCATAGAATTCATCAACATTTCCTCCTTGATCTAACAGCTCGGTTAATCGTTGGACATTGTTTTCAATGACAGCATGATACAAACTACCTGACTCCATCTTTATTGAAAAACACAACAAAACTTAAACAGTTAAATATCTTCACGCAAGTTTAAGTTTCCAAAGCATATTGAAACGTGGATGATGTTGCTTTCAATTTTGAGGATTTAAGTACGTATAGCTCTCTAGTCACGACACACTCCAAAAACAAAAAGGCTAAAAGGATTATAATAATAATCTAATATTAATATGAATATGAGTCATTAAAACATTAATATGAGCGTAATGACAAAGTCTTGTACTTTTTTTAATTAAGCTCTCCCAAAAAGAAAATTATTAATAATTTTCGCTTAGATTTTTTGTGAAAGAGATGTATTTAAAACTGTTTAAATTCCAAGACATATTTAATAAAGCAGTACAAATTAAATGAGTTATATAATAGAGTCTTTAAATGTGTCTTTATTAATAATTACTCTTTACTTCACTCTTTTAATTTTATGTAAAGTTTTATTACTTTATTAAGCCAAGGACTTAAAAAATTTATAACTCTGCTTCTATTCAAGCTAGAAAGATGAATTGGTGTTTTTAAAAGCTTAGAGCTAACCCTTTCAAATAATATTATGTTTTAAAGTGATATGACAACATTTACATTTTGATTTTGTGTCATTGACTAGTCTACTCAGTACAGTAGTAACAGTACAGTGTACAGTGAGGGCTATTTATTGTTATACCGGACAAGATGGTGGCTGATGCTAGTGACATCACTTCGATGCTGCTGTGTTGCTTACCTAGTTACCTCCCCTCAAGGAATTTTTGGGAATTCTCAGTTGTCTCCCCTTACCACCCCAGACCCTGCAATTACTGAATGATTTATGGGTTTGTGTTCTGCGCCCATAGTGACAACTACAGGAAACACAGGGGAGGAGGCACCCTCCCCAATATAATTTCCTCAAATATAGACACTTAATCCTCAAATTAAGACACTTAATATATTTTAAAAAATGAAAAGAGGGAGGGGTTGAAGGGAGGGTATCCATCCACTTTTTAACCTCTAATATTGCTGCAAAATGCGTAACTTGTTGGTATGCAACTTGACGATATGGGGTACTGCAAAATTGCCCCGGAAGATTTGCAGTACAGCGTTCATTTGACCAGTGGCTTCTTGGTAGAAAGTTTTGTTAATTTTTGTGTAAACTTTTTCAAAATGAAATGTACATTTTCCAAAATGGAAGGTGTTAGGTTTAGAATTTTTCTTTGTGAATTTAGGGTTAGGGTAAGGCTATGTTTAGTTATAGAATATTGAATTTAGGGTTAGGTTTATCATTTTAATAGTTGAATTTTCCAAAATGGAAGGTTTTAGGGTTAGGGTTAGTTGTAGTGATTCAGACGCATCCACTGTGAGTACCATTTCCCCCCTCATTTTTTGTTGTTTTTACAAAATCGGCATGTTGTTAAAATAACCTAACATTTAAGAATCGCACCCCCCCCCCTTTTTTTCTGTGCATTTTTGCCTATTTTAAAAATCACCGCCTCGCTAAAAACACTGAAATTTGAAAATCTCCATTTCCCCCACCCCCCTAAATTCCCGTGTTTGGCATTACTTTTTCCTTAGGTCACGTGCTTTAGCGACAAAGATGCCGATGGCACCCGGAAATGACCTTATTTTAAGTCCGTACTGCATAACGCTAATTTACCTAGTTTTATTACTTTAACTTTCTTAAGCAGAGGGAAAGGACTTAAAAAATGTATAACCTGGCTTCTATTCAAGCTAGAACTAGAAGGATGAATTGGTGCTTTTAAAAGCTTAGACTTAGACTAACCCTTTCAAATAATATTATTATTATGTTTTAAAGTGATATTACATTTTGATTTTGTGTCATTGACTACTCTACTCAGTACAGTACTATCAGTACGTACAGTGAGTACTTTGATCACTCAAATAACTGTGAATCTGTGAACTTTTCTTATTGTCTGATACCGAGACGATTGTTAATGTTGACGTTGTGAAATAATTCACCAATGAGAATGACAAATAATTCACCAATGAGAATGACAATGACATTAACCAATACATGAATTTTGTTTATAATTTCTAGTCTATTACTCTTGCGTATACCCAGTGCTTCTTCTCCCTATGCTACTTAAGAAAAATATCCATTATTGAGGATTTTCTAAATTTTGCAATGTCTTTTACAAGTAAAATAGAATGGACATGATATTGATAACAACACTAACGATGCGGAAACAGATGATTTTCTTTGTTGGTAAACTTTGGATAGTGTAATTCTGCGCATGACTCAAAATCTATTCCGAGGCTCCAAACGTGGCTACTGACTGACTTCCTGCCAGACTGTACAGGAATCCATTACTCATTCACAAAGTTTTTAGACTTAAGTTACGGTTACAATTAAGGCTTAATTATTGATATTTATTTTGTTAGTAATCATAACAAGGTCTGGCAGCTGACGAGAACGTAGATTTCTTCAAGATGAGTGCGTCAGGAGAATTCGGTAACCCCCTAAGAAAATTCAAGCTTGTATTTCTAGGAGAACAGAGTGGTAAGTACTTGTACTTGTAGTGTAGCTACGACAACTGTTACTAATACTGAATTACTGTTTTTGAAAGTTCATTTTCTCTAATAGAACTGCGATGTTACAGCGAACCTCAACTTAAATAGACTCAGTACTATCGCTAACCACTGTCTGTCGAGGACAACACACAACTGAAATATTATTTATTATATTACAAGGATACTTGCACTTTCACTTATCACTTGTGTTAGTTTAAGTTTAGCTTAACTCAAGTTACAAGTAAACTTCAAACTAAAACTTAATTTACACTTAATCACTTAATCGTCTTAACTGATCACTGACTGACGAATGACCGAGTTTTAAAATACAACAAAATATACCTACTTGCCACTACTTGGTAACATCAGTAGAAGTCTTGGACCTAACCTGAACATTTTTAATTTTAATTTTTTTTATATTTTAAACTATACTTGGACTTGACTTGATTATACTTGATAAAATTAAAAATGGGCAAATGTCAATTCAATTGATTGGGGCTGCAATCAATCAGGCTTGATTGAAAAAAGTTGGATAAAAAAAGTTATTGAATGGGGTATTGGCATGGGTAAGCTTGTAGAAGACTAGGCTACAAAACAACAAAGGTAATTATCAAAAAGCCTTTTTTGCCCTGCCTTAATTAAGCTGAATGCTGTTACTGTTTACTTTTCCGATAGTGATTGTTGTTTTATTGTGTATAGTAAATATGCATAGTCTTATTCTTATTTTATAGTATTTTTCAGGCTTATGATTATGGTCCATACTCATACCCCATTCAATAACTTACTTCAGTGCAGTGTCAGTATCGTAGTGATTGTGGTAGAGCAAACTTGAAATTAAAATGTAAACTTTTTAAATATTAGACTTTCTATTTTGGGGAGTTCTTACACATGCTGTGACCCTCTCTGCTGAGTGCTCAACACTAAACTATATCTCTCGTTTTATACTAATAATTAGTGATGGGACGATACCAAAATTTTTAACAATTCTGATTCTACCCAATTATCCTGATTCCCGATATGATTCTGATTCCCAATCCTGGCCATTTAGATATATGTAATATTGTGTCCAGGTATCAATAAATTTAATTAATATAAAAGTTGAGAATTGATTAGAAAATTTTATGAACTTGCTATTGAAAGCTTTACAATATGCTAGATAACAATGTATTGGAAAGGTTTAATATAAACACATCTCCCTTTGATCCCTTTTTTGGCTAGGTTTGGCCATTTTATGATAATCTATTAGATAAAGTTGGAGAGACAGAGATATCAAATATCAATTTAATTACATTTATTTTAAAACTAAAACTTGTTTTTTTGTTTTTGGTTTTCTATTGGATAAATTTAAAGGGGCGATACCAAATTTCATTGCAATCACGTCTATTTTTAATTTTGCAATATTAAATACATTGTATTTGTATTTCACTTTTTTTGGGGGTATTTTAGTAATCAAGGAATTATTAAGAAAGCAGTGTTGTTTACATTCAAAACACATCATCATCATCAGTCCCGTGACCGTTGCGATCGTTGGGGGAGCGCATGGACACATCAACAGACAACGATCTCCACATTTGCCTATCTTGAGCGGCGTCCAATAATTCGTTAAATCTCATCCCTGTCCATTCCTTTATGTTGTCAAGCCAGTTTTTTCGCTGTCGACCTCTTCACCGGCCCCCTTCCACAGGGCCTTGAAGGATAATTTTTGTCAGGGTATCATGTCGCAGTACATGACCAAACCATGCCATCTTACGTCTCTTAATTGTTGTTATAATGGTTTCTTGGCGACCCGCAACAGAGTTTATTTATTCCCAGACATATTCATTGGTCTTGTGTTCTAAATAGGAGATCAAGAGAATTTTCCTCATGCATTTGTTTTCAAATGCCTGCAGCTTGATTTCAGTGGTTGCCAATAGTGTCCAGGTCTCACATCCATAAAGGACAATGGTTTATGTAGAAATTAAACTACTTTTCACATTTTGATGTTTTAGTACAATTTTTTTTTAAAGATATTTTTTAATAAGAAAAAATGTTTCATATAGATGTCAAATTTCGTTAATTATATACATTCACAATTTTTGAGTTTTATTTGATTCAAGAGTTCATCAATAAAAGACTGCTTTAATCTATGAAATCATTAAATTCAAAAATAGTTTGTGATTATTATTTGAAGCATAAATCCAGTCCTGTCATTGTCCTTATTATTGATACCCTGAGGCCTGAATTGTGTTAGAATTTCACAAACCTGTTTTTCTCTAAATATTATTGTTTCCACTTAATTAAAGTAATTATTGATTGTCTTTATATTATTTCAGTTGGAAAGACTTCTCTCATTACCAGGTTTATGTACGACAGTTTTGATAATACTTATCAGGTAAACAACTCCTTTTAAATTAGATATTAAAAAATTTCAGAATAAGTGACTTAATTTCAATTATATTAATATCATACATAGTTAAAGGAAAAAATAAACTTGACACTAAGATTACACCAATTACAGAGCTGTTAACCTTTTTTCTCAGTGAAATTAATGTTGTAGTTATCATTCAGAAATGTGTATAAACATGTAAGGTGTGCATTAAATGGTTTTGATTGAAACGTGTATAAAATCAGATCTTTTGATGTCTTTTGTTGCCTTCAGTGACATCAAAGCGCTCTCAATAAACTTTTGTGTGTGTCACAATATCCCAAACCACACATGTTTAACGAGACAATAGCTGGCCATTACACAACCTAGCTATGTCATCAGACAACATACCCATCTAATGCAAATTTAATTTAACAAATTACTTGATGTATTTATCACTTATTTAATCTTACAACATTCTTTGTTCAAATCTCATACAATTTTCTTCCAACCCTCTGAAGTTTGTCCTAAACTTAACCTTAAATCATATTTAATTCCTCCATCTGATTTATAGTCACCTCCCCCAATAAAAATACAAATAAAATGGTATCTCAGGTTATGAACAATTAGGGTTGCTAACAAAAAAGTCACATTTTTTTGTCTCTGGTAATGAACATTGCATTGAAGGCGCGAGAGAGAAAGAGATTAAGTTTTAACTTTCAAGACAAATGATCCTGTGCAGTACAAAAGAAGGCCTCGCTGTACTAAAATCAACTAGAAGTAGCCTAGTAGCATGTTTAGCCTTACTTTCACTGGCCTTTCTACACAGCAGTATAGGGTTTCTTAGAAAACAAATATTCCATGATCACCTTATTGATAAGAAAGATAGACTAAATCATTTTTATTTTATATTTCATATATTGGGTTCTTTTCTTTTTTTTTCTTTTATAGGCATTACTAAATACAGTGGGACCCACTTAACTCGAGCCCCGGATAACTTGTCAGCTCTATTAAGTCGAAGTTTTTTTTTGGAACAGCCTAATTCTCTTTTTGTCTTTGCATTTTTTCATCGGTTAATTCGATTTTTTTTTATCGCCGAGCCTTAAGATTTCGAGCACAAAAGTGTGCCAAATTTGCAACTTAACGTCGGTTAGCTCGATCCCCATCTGTTCGC
Source organism: Ampullaceana balthica (assembly GCA_944989445.1). Classification (NCBI taxonomy): domain Eukaryota; kingdom Metazoa; phylum Mollusca; class Gastropoda; family Lymnaeidae; genus Ampullaceana; species Ampullaceana balthica. The sequence goes on along the minus strand of CALYLW010000320.1, from coordinate 835,392 downwards.
CTAGCAATGCACTTTGGCATTTTTAGTTCAAAACAGTGTTGACATCTCGCTTTGTTCGAGACTTCCGGCTATTGTGTGATTCTACGAGAGTTCAATAAGGATTACCGGATGTTTTTTTATCTTGTTTCACTTTTGATCCGTGTGATCACAGTAATGACACATCTCTATCGAGTATGTATTCACCAGAGGTACTCGCGTTAGCGGTCTTTAATTGTCATTTCGCAGTGCATGTTATAATATTATTAAACTTAATTCATTTTCTAATGCATAAATCATTTTATTTTTTAAGATAAACGAATATCTTTAGAAAATAAAATAAAGGTTTTTATTGAGAATCGACGGTGGTTTTTATATAATTAAATAAAATATTTATTATTATTCTTTTAAAAGTTTGTTGTTGCTTTGTTACCAGTAAGATACGTGACTTTGACTAACACCCGCGTGACGGTGAAATGAAATCATTTTCTTAATATTCTAGTATATATATATAATATACACGTCATATCTGTTGTAGGTCGAATTCTGATAAGGTCAAGGCCGCATTTGTTACTATTTATATTACAAGTTACACATATCATTTGATTGACGGAGGAAATTCGAGTGCGGTCTCATAGTGACAGATATCCTGCATGTCAAAAGCATTAAACTTAAAATTACCATATTGATTTTAATTCGCCGATTTGACTGGCATTGCAAACGCGAGCGGCGGTGACACGCTCCATGGGAAGAGGCGAGGCGAAAAATTTGACCTTTAACGCATGCGCAGACAATTATAAACTGGTAACTTTTAAAAAAAAACTAAATGGAATCGAAACATGACCACAGAGGCGTAATCAAAGTTATTTACTTGTGCAAAAAATATATATATATAACAAATTCCAGACTAGTCATAACTTTTCCCGACTATTTCCCGACTTTTAAGACCGGGAAAATTATTTTAAGAATTCCCGACTGAGTAGGAACCCTGGGTTATATTTAAACGGCCCTTAAAAACTAACGGTCTTAACCTTAGGAAAGAGTGAAGAAATATTAGGTTCCTGATATTCTGATACCGTTCCGATTAATCGCCCCATCACTAATTAACGCACATCATGTATATAATTATAAAGAAATTTCAAGCGCAACGTAATATTTTGCCGCCATATTGGTTTCCGTTTAACTCGATGATCGGTTACCCCGGCGCCATTTTTCACCCCCCGAGGCCGTCGACTTAAGCGGGTCCCACTGTATTACATTTATTAATAAAAATCTGCTATTACATTAAATTGAAACAAGATTTATCAAATTTACTTTTTTTTCCCCCAGGCTACAATAGGAATAGATTTTCTTTCTAAGACTATGTACTTAGAGGATAGAACGGTAAGTCTTGTTAAATGTTTTAACATCACTTTGTATAATAAACATTAGTTTGAAAAAATGTTAAAAGTTATACATTTGCACTCACTTTGGTTCATGGTTTTCTTTATCTTCTTAGATACGGCTCCAGTTATGGGACACTGCAGGGCAAGAAAGGTTTCGCAGTTTAATTCCAAGTTACATTCGAGATTCATCTGTAGCTGTTGTTGTATATGATATTACAAGTAAGGTCCACGTCTATATTAAATTTTGTTTAAACCCACTCAATTATTAAATGTTAAAAAGATGCCTTGATGCCAGTATAGTAATAAGCAGTGTTATACATTTCTATAGCTTTCAACAATTTGTAGTTCTCAATTTCAATATTTCGTTTTCTCTAAAAGTTATACATTTGTTATATTCTAGATGCAAATTCCTTCCATCAGACATCAAAATGGATTGATGATGTACGAACAGAACGGGGTAGTGATGTTATAATTATGCTTGTAGGGAACAAGACAGATCTTTCTGATAAAAGGTATTTTTATTTATCACAGTATAGTCCAAATTCTTTTCTCATCATGTGTGAATTTTTGAAAATCCATTATTTTTGGTATAAAATGGACAAATTTGTATTTAAGCTTAACATGCTGCATGCAGTCTTAAACTTAACTAATTATTATTGTATCATTTTCCCAAAGCCCTCTTTTTGTATATTCAAAAAAACACCCAAAAACTGACATTTTATTTTCTATATCAAATAGACAAGTGTCAACAGAAGAAGGTGAAAGGAAAGCAAAAGAATTAAATGTGATGTTTATTGAAACTAGTGCAAAAGCTGGTTACAATGTTAAACAGGTCAGACAATGTTTAAACTATGTCATAATAATGTAGATTAGCGTTTAATTTGACAAAGCGCAGTAATGCGCACCTAGCCTCTATTACCAAAGCGCGGTAAAGCGCGCCTCGATAGTACTCTTTTTAGAAACGAAATCACAGAAAGTAAAAACTATTCAGTGCGGGATAGAAGATGTATTCGACTTCCGGCAATGGCGGCGATTGCCTTTGTTCGTGTTTTCGCGAAGTTTCGGGGTAGTTTTTACGTTTTAAAAAAAAAGTGATTTCGCTATACTTTTTTGTAAAAATAATAGTACTAAACTACAGGTAAAATAGTATTAAACTCAAAACGGTCTTTTGGATAATTTAAAATAACCATTCTTATCCTAAAAGATCAAATCAGTATGATCATAACATTATAAATACATTTACAGCAATTTTTTAAATTTCATAACGTCGATCGCGATACGGGAAATCCTTACGGGACTGAGGCGGAAGTTTACCGAAAACCTTATGGGGCTTTAAACGTTAGGAAAGATTTGCCTGTATTTTATATATTGTATATTAAAGAAAAGAAATATGAATGTCATTTCTTTTTGAAAATAGTTCACACTCTCAAATTAATGGAATTTTTATCAAAGTTAAAATAGTATTTTTAGTACAAACTTTTAATTTTCAATTATTTTTCTTCTTTTAAAGAACAATAACAATTTTTAAAAATTATGACGGATTAAAAAAAAATATACTCATAGCCTTAAAAAATGTTTAAACATATGTCATCCCGTGCTTTCAGTTATTTAGAAGAGTTGCTGCAGCTTTACCAGGCATGGAACCTAAAGATGACAAAAATACAAGTATCCTTTTTCAGATTTTTGGTTTTGATTTGTTTCACATCTTTTTGTCTATGTTTGAACTAGTAATGATGGTCACAGTTTTTAAAGAGTTAGCAGCAAGTTTTTTTGTGCATACTCCCAAACAGTTAAATTAAAATTTAGCTAAGCTTGTATGATCTTTAAGCTTAAAGAAGAAGAGTTGATATATAGTTTGTTCATCAAGTTTGATGATTATTTGATGGTAGCCGTGTCCAGTATTGCCATTAAGGGTAAGTTATGACTTTTAATTGACTGTCAATGTTTATTTTAAAAAGTAATAAATGTATATAATTTTTTATTTTTACCTAAGTTGCTTTAGCTACTGAATTGCTTTTAAATGTTAACTGTGTTTTATTTTAGCCACCTTATTTATTTTAACCAGTTGTGTCATGGGTTTCACTGTCTGGTTGTTGTTGTTGATGGTTCAACGGAATTGTAGCTTTTCATTCAGGTCATCTTATACATATTTTGATGATGTTTATGAGCTTTACACCTCCATCTGGGATAAAGCGGGAGATGGTTTACAAATATTTTGCTGTTTTACCCTATGGATATTGAACAAATCATTCCTTGTTGTATTCTCTTATTTCTAATGGAAGATATTGACAGGGTTCATTAATTAAAAAGCATTTACTTACATTAAATAAGTCAATCAGTTAAAATTGTTGCTGCTGTCTTTTTCACATTTAAAACTCACTTTCCCTTAGGAATGATTATATATTTCTTTATTGAAATAGTGTAAAATGCTTGATTATAGCGATGTCAGTTTAGAAAGTTGCAGTTCTCAAAAATATTCTCCATACGTTGGAATAGGTTAAGCTATTACACAAAATGTTCCTTGACACTCTTGTCTCTCCAGTGACAGAAGTAAAGTTGAAAGAAGCCCCCATAGTAACTCCACCCCCTGAGGGAGGCTGCGCTTGTTGAAGACATTGGAATAAATACTTTAAATTTGCGAATGGCTTGTATGATTTGGTTAATAGAAGTAGATGTATCAAAGAATATTTAAAAGCCTGGTAAACGAACTCATTGTGTGATGTAGTGATTGAAAAGCACACATAGGCAGCATTGTTCTACAGTGTCTTGGCCATGGTTTAAACTTAAGAAATGTGTTAAAACTAATTAAATTTCATGCTACGTATTAATTAGCCTGTTAAATTTGACCAACCTTTTCCTCAAACCCATCCCTTGTAGGTGTTCTCAGTCTGTCTGTTTGAGTAGATTTAATCGCATGCAATGGCACAACATAGTTATTCTGCTTCTTAGGGATTTATTACATGAAAGATACATATTAAACCCAAGTAAAATAAAAGGTATGAAAAAAAAAGTTGTTCCAATACACAGCCGAACAAATTGAATTTTTGTCAGTACTCTGACCAAAGCCTTTCCTATGTGTGTTTGGCCATTTGCAATATCCAATGATCATCTGTAAAATTGATTGGTGACCAAAATATACGGATAGAAATCTTTTATTTATTGACAGTTTGCATGTCTACATCCATCCTAGTATCTAAGCATCTTGAAAAAAATGTGTTAACTTTTGTGCTGATGATCCCCATTAAAAAATTATTTTTGCTTTAGATATTGTGTTCCTTAACTGTTCCCTCAGTGCACGATGTGATCCTAAAGCCAGAGACCCCAGCTGAACCTCAGACACAAGAGGGAGGCTGTGCATGTTAAACATATCTCTGTTGTATGTGCCTCTCTTTCTAGCTAGCATTATCTCCTGATTTGTGACTGACCCATAATAGCAGTGCCTGAGACCTACTCCATTGTTAACTACCACCTTATCACCTCTTTCACATCACCAGCCTTATGTGACAAAACAAAAGGATTCTCATCATTCCATATAATATGCACTGGAGCAGACCAGCTTCAGAATGATATGAAGTAGGTAGCATTAATGATTTTGTTTAAGGGTGTGCTTTCAGGATTGTCCCATTAATAGTGAAAGACTGGTATAGTATAACTTGTGTCCTGTACCATTAATAGTGAAAGACTGGTATAGTATAACTTGTGTCTTGTACTATTAATAGTGAAAGACTGGTTTAGTATAACTTGTGTCTTGTACCATTAATAGTGAAAGACTGGTATAGTATAACTTGTGTCTTGTACCATTAATAGTGAAAGACTGGTTTAGTATAACTTGTGTCTTGTACCATTAATAGTGAAAGACTGGTATAGTATAACTTGTGTCTTGTACCATTAATAGTGAAACACTGGTTTAGTATAACTTGTGTCTTGTACCATTAATAGTGAAAGACTGGTTTAGTATAACTTGTGTCTTGTACCATTAATAGTGAAAGACTGGTATAGTATAACTTGTGTCTTGTACCATTAATAGTGAAAGACTGGTATAGTAGCCTATAACTAACTTGTGTCTTGTACCATTAATAGTGAAAGACTGGTATAGTAGCCTATAACTAACTTGTGTCTTGTACCATTACTAGTGAAAGACTGGTATAGTATAACTTGTGTCTTGTGCCATTAATAGTGAAAGACTGGTATAGTATAACTTGTGTCTTGTACCAACTAAACAAAACAACTCTTTTTATTATTTTACACTCAGTATTTTTAAAATAGAACCTTGTTTCCTTAGTATAAACATTTATTCGGGTATTTTTCTTGAATGAGTGGGACCATCCTGGAGTGAGTGTTTTTATTTAATATGCTAATATTTTCCATTTATGGAATAAATATTAATGAATAATAAAAATGCTCTCTGGAAAATATTTTGTCACAAACCGACACAACTGCCTTTTTTTCTCTTTATAAAGCGTATTTATTATTTTATACGTACACTTGAAAACATGAAAATTGTACTCATAAACTTGAACGGTAAATACATACTCACAAATTATGATCCGAATCAAAACACTAGAGGGTGACATTAAATCCAATATTCTAGTTGAACAATAGTAATGAAATTAATTGTTGCAAGGAATACCTGCTCTATAATTATATTTATTGCTAGTGAATATTTGCTTGCTACCTTTCTATGTTACAAATTAGCTTATATTTTGTATATTTATTTGCATTAAAAGTACCCTTAAAAATCAGAAACACGCTCTCTTAATGACTATGAGAAAAATATTTTTTTTAGTGTAGCTAACATATTGTGTATGTTTTATGGTTGTGTAACTTTTCTTGAGTAGAATGAATAGTGTACATTGTAGCATTATGAATGAATAATTACATTCTGTATTGAATTTTATATTACATTTTTTGTGACTGTTTGATTTAAAAAATGCCCATCCGATTGTGATTTGTTTGTTGCATAGCATATGCTTTGGATTTATGATCAAAATCTCATTGAGTCATTTATTTTTTCACTTGCTTTATTATCTGCCACCCATCAGTTTGGTTTCTTATAATTTATAATAAGAATCTCAAACTCCCTTTACCCCTAATCTTAACCAGTTCCTGGCTGAGCTTTTGGGTAAGTTCAGTTATTGTCACATACAGTGAAGCTAGCATCATAATTAATATGAATTAATTGCAAATGCTGTACTTGAGCCATGGCCAAGGTGCCCACAATTACTTCCTTAGATAGATTCATTGGCAGTCACATTATAGTTTAAATTACTAAATATTGAAAAACCTGTCAAAAAGTGTTTCTTGTTCAATTCTACCATTGTCTAATGACGTTAAAGTGTAGTGACATTTTTTACTTATAAAAATCATTAACTGTACTATGAAATTCTGCACTTGATTGGCATGTTTGAAAAAGTTGAACCTTATATATTAAATAATGGCGAGTACTTAAAGTTGGCTCAACCAATTCAAATATCATCTCATTCACACTGAGCAAGGTTATTGTTTTGTCATTTGGAAACTAAGGAATTTTTCTTTTCTTAAGCTGGTTTCAATCAGTTCTTTGCTTCTTTCTTGTCTACTGCAATGGGTTTATTCTATAAGAATCACATGAAACTTTTCCATAATGAGTGTACTGTGCTGTAACCCTAGTAAAAGACCAGAATCTAAATTTAAAATTCAATCATAACAGCTTTCAAATACCAATTCTTTGATGAATTTACAACTTTTTTACATTATCATTTCTAGCTTATTAAAGAAAAAAGATAAGACGGTTCATTTTATTTACCATTGAATATCTGTTGCTGTATATAACCCAAAAAACAGGTAGATTATCAGTGGTAATTTCATCGCCAATATATTGAGTATGTAATGAATGTGGCTAAATAAATGTTATGGATTTTCTTGCCACTTATTACTGGATTTTACTCATGGTTTAGTTTAAATTTTCTTCCATATACTTCAATAATAAATAACAAAATAAAAACTAATAGGTAAATTTTCTGTTACAAATTTCAAAATAAATGTAATCTGGTGTTATCTAAATGATGGTGAAAAGTATTTAAAAACTCTTGTTATCGTTATAAGTTATACCTTTTATTCATTTGGGACAAAACATGCTTTGATGACATAATTTATTCTAGGTGTTTGTTTTTAATGTCATAAAGTTATAATGCCAATCTTAAAGGAAAGATTTTTAAAATAATGCTTTTTTTTCACTGTAGTTGTTTTCTTTTCTGCAGTAAATGTATTTTTTAAATTTATTAAATGAATTAGTCTTCTGTTTATCTACATTACAATCTTTGTATATAAAATGTTTGAGGGTGCATTTTTAAATTATTAGTATTATAAGAGCACTAATGTGTGTTTTTTGGTACAGCAGGGAGGTAGCAGAAAGAGCGCTGAAGTATTTATTGGTTTTTGAACTTAATTATTGTGCATATTATTAATATATTTAAATTTAACAATCTGAAAATGTATATTTTATTTTGGTAAAGTGGTAGCACACAGCAATGAGAGCATTTTGACCCTGTCATGTATTGCACTACATTCTTGTTTAACGGATCATTTTGAAAGTGCTTATCATTGTCTTTAAAGACAGTAACATCGACTTTTTTGGAATTTACGGCCCCGGCCAACTGATTCAAAATGAACAGAGCTGTAAAAGTTATGTCAGATAAAAAAATAATGTTGGCCATTGTTATTAAAATGAAACTATGACTAAATAATCTTTCTCATGTTTTCAATGTGAGGTGTCTTAACACCCTGCATTTTGTAGAAATCTGTTAACCTGTCTTTAAGCAAATGTCACAAGCACGATTTTAGCATGGACAATTTTTTTTTAGAAGTGTGTCCCAACCTGGAGTGCTTGAGAAATTCATCGCACACAGGCACAGTATATTTTTATTGCTTTGATTACACTAATGGGTCGCAGGCCAATAAGTAACTTGAAGCTCTTGTAGTGCAAGCCTATATCTAGATAAAATGATACAGAACTAACATGACTCTTTTGGTGGATATTGGATTAAAACTGAACACTACAAACTAATGATGCATTCTGGGTGAGAAAGGCTGAGAAATGCGCTGTTGTGTCAGTGTTCCCCACTCCCCCCCCCCATTAATGTATTATAATACATGTTGGCCTATCTGCTCTGTTGTTACTTATTTTGCATTGTATCATTTGAGGGATTTATTTATTAACCTATGTACAGTAGTTCACATTTTAAATGTTTATCACAACAACAAAACAAAACAACCTAACTATTTTCATGATATGACCTAATGAGTTTGCTATATTTTTAACCATGTCATCTTTTTTTTCCTCTAAAATTTAAGTGCCATTGGTCAACTTCTGTTTGGCCCCTGGCTAGGAAAATCCAACTTATTCTTACTCCTGCTTCAGATAGAAAATTTGAATGAGGCCTCAAATTAAATATTTACTTTAATCTATAAACTTAAACTTTAAAAATAACAACTTTGTTTTTACCATCAGTAATTAAAATCACTAGTAGCCGCTACTATTTATTAATAGCCATGGTTAATGTTTAAATAAAAAGTCAGTTTTAGTTTTAGGATCCATCAACAAATTATACCAAAGATAAAGAGGAATATAAATTATAGGTTTGAAGTTTTTGTTCCAAAAGAGGATTTTTAAAATTTGTAAATGATCCCACATATCTAAGGGGTAGTACAGTAATATGGTCTTTTTTAATTTACTCTAACTATTGTGGTGCTGTAAGCCCCTTAGTGTGATTAAATAAGTACTTGAAAGACACTTAAGTACACGTTGAAGCCCATTTCAATAAAGTGATGTTTATTTTAAAAGTTTTTATGTTGTTTTTTTTCCTTCAGTTTTGTTCAATGGTTTGTTGAGTTGTTATGTTGGATTATTTCGTGTGTTGTTGGTTGGCTTTTTTTATTGATCTGCATGGCACATATAGACATTATATTACATGTTGTGTTTATAGTTTTGTTTTTAGTATAGAATTTATCACAAGCTTCTCATCTTTTTTTTTCTTGTGTAACACAACATATTTATATATAGTACTGTAGTCAAGACATGCAAGATGGTGAATGATATATAATGCTGATACAAATTAAAGGCAAGTAAAAGAGAGAGAAGATAAAAACAACCCGTAAAAAACCAAGTTTTTGACTATAAATCCTTTACGTATGAGACGTAACTAAAAGAATGTTCATTATAACACGCAGCGCAAGACCATCCAAAAATACAAAATTGCAGTTGTGTCGAAAAACATGTTTAATATAATGCGCACCGATCAGGAATAGGTTTATAAAAAGTGTTGTCAGTAAAATACGCACCTTATTGCGCGACAGAAAGGTTGTTCAATATAATACGCACCGCGATGCTCTATCTCAAAAAATAGCATGATACATAGGAATAAATAAAATAATCTAAAAAATCAATAATTTAATTACGGTACATGCGATCGATCTGAAATTTTGATACATTGTTTTTATCATCGGTACGAAACTGCCTGCAAAATTTCAGCTCGCTATCTTGCTAGCAAGTGGGTTAAAGATCGATCAAAAGTTTTGGCGACAAGCAAGCAAGCAAGCAAGGTCGGTCGGTCGGCCGCAGACACCACGAGTTAATATAAAGGATTTAAAAAAAAGGAATAATCCAGAGCTCTCAGCATTAAGAAAAATGTAAAAACTGAGTTGAAGTTGAACTTAACAATTTATACCAAGGTCAACATTTTTAAAAGCTTCAAATTCAAATAGAATTTTAACTTAGCATGAAAAAATTCAATCGTCATATCATAACTCAACACGTCCATATTTTCAATTAACAATCCATTATCACTGACACTGATTAATCCAAGTAAACAGGAGTATCATGATGATTCCGTAGAATAAAGGTTATTGATTTTATACAACTAAGAGCTTGGTTTGAGCAAATTAATAAAAGTAACAAGTTAAAGGCTTGTAAATACAGCTGCATCTGTCTACCGCAGAAAATTTTTTGTCACTGGTCAAAATAAAGTTACTGAATGGTCTCCAACGAAAGTTGAGGAACTACATAGTATTAACATGCTATTACTATTATAATATAGAAAAAGTTTTAAAACCATCAGAATTCAACATTGAAATCGAATATCTTTAACTTAAATTACAATAAAATATGTTCGGAAATATACCATATTTACTGTTGAGGTTTGGTTCATTTAAATATAAAACAAAATTTTGATATATGAAATGCTTGAGTTAATTAAAAACTTATTTGTGATAAAGTTGGGGGGGGGGTAAAAATACAGGCTTATTAAATTTACATTCCTTCGCCCCCACCCTTCTAAAGTTGGTTTCATTCTAGTTAGTTCTTGACCTGTGGTGCCATGATGCTCCTTAACTGCTTGCTCTCAGACATAGAACTGAAGCCTAAAGAACCGATGATGGAAGTGACAGACCAAGAGGGACAATGTTCCTGTCTATTGTAAACACGACCAGGGTTCTCAGCATGACGGCGGACGCTCACAAACTATTCCAATTTATTGTGTGCTTTTTTCTTTCTTTCATGGGGTGGGGGTATTTAAATAGGAATACGTTTTTAACCTTATTTTAAAAAATAAAAAAACCCCAACTAATGATAGTTTGAATGCAGTATATTCCAAACGTTGATGTAGAAACAGGTCATGTGATCAGGCCCGGAGGGTGAGATGACACATGAAGTCATAAGTCGTGTCCATCCTGGTACCGAATAGAGGACAGTACCACTGGGAGCCTGCTGGTGGCATGTGCCGACACTTGCACGCCCATTCCTAGATTTACAAATGGGAGTCATACAGACTTAGTCAAACTAACAGAGCAATGACTCCAAAATCGTCGTGGATATAAACTCACAAATTGGACCCAGTTTCTATTTTTTAATTATTTTTAAAAAATATTTTTTTGTTGTTGCCATATTAAATTAAATGATGATATGAGCTGCTGATTTGCGAAACTCAGAATTGGCAGAGAGATTTTTTACTTTTGAAATACATGTACTGGTACAAAAATGTATTGACCTGTATCATTCACAGTTGATCTGAATTGAAAAAAATGAATGTAGCTCTAAACTTAACGTTAAACTGATCCTTGGATTCTGTGCAATGACGTTTTAATCCATATTTATGTAATATACATTTTTATAAATGCTGTGTCCACTGATTTGTTTATTAGAATGCCATTACACGTGTCATCATGGTTGTCAATTGTTATGTTCCATTTGACTTTAGATCTGTGTTTCTCATATTCCTTGTCTTTTTCTCTGGAGCGTGGGGTGAAAACTGCCCTCGCTCTACAAGAGGAAAAGATGGTTTTCTTGTATAGTATTATCAGAAATTCGGAAGTGAACGTTTTTTAAGTCAACGCCCGCAATCTGTGCGCTTCTTCTGGAATTTGATAAAGGTTTTTTAAAAGTTCTTTTAAAACTTCTTAAATTTTAAAAAAATTTGCCATAAATTGCCTAAATGTTTTATTATTTTCTTTAACGGAAAAAGACAGAAAGAAAGAAAAATAAATGCCGGTATTTTTTCTCCGTTTCGCGTAGCGTTATATCAGTTGTTGAGTGACTGACTTGTGATGCTTAAATTTTTAAAAATGTTCTGGAACTTTCTATGTTCTTCTGAGAGAGTATTTGAATAGTCCTCGAATTTTATTTAAATTCTTTAAAGTAACCCTTAGGAACCCCGGAGGTATACCAGACTTAAACGTACAACCCAACAAACCCGATCCGTGCTAACAACAGCTTCTCAATCGGGTAACTATACAATTTAAAATGATGTGATTAGGTTCTATTGTGATATTAATGTTTAAATTCAGCTTGTGTCACGCTATTCTGCTTAAAGAATATTTCTCTACTCCGTTGTTCAAACAATTTATTCAGTTTAAAAAAAAACAAAACGATTTGTCCTATGTGAAAGAAAAGAAACTATTTTAAAGATACTTCAGCAAGATTAGTTTTGTAGAGCCATTTCTCATATTGATGAAGTGGGGATCTTGTATAATAAAAGTGAATAATTTGATAGGGAAATAAATCGATTCAGATCGAGACATGTTAGAAAATCCCGTTTCTCACTTAAAGACCTTGAAGGTTGGTCCACACCTCTCAAATGCTCGCGAGGTGTGCACCAACCTTAAAGACAAATCACGCAGAGAAGAAGAAGTTAACAATAAATCACACGTAGCTATTTGTTTAGTCAAGTGTTATTATAAGTTAGGCTGCTCATGCATTGATCATTTACTGGACACTATGACACGTTGTGGCTACATTAGTTCGGTTACTGTTATTTATACAGCAGTGTTGCTAGCATTCAATCATAATGCCTGCCAGCCATTCGCGTGCGTGAGTGTATAGCTTTATGAAATAAAAACGTATTTGTAACCCCAGATTTACCAGAAAACAAAATATGAAAATGATAAATGCTCTAAGACGAACGGAGAAACTGGTCGAAAGGCAGAGCAGTGATTGAGGATGCATGAGGTGGGGCCAGGTCCGGCCCTGGATGGGGCAGTAAGGATTTCTGTGCCCCGTGGAGCATTTTAGTCAAAGGGAGAAATAAGGGAGAAATTTGAGTTATAGGGGCAGAGTGGCACTAGTGATGTTGGCCTGTTTCTCACTATCCCATAGACCCGATATTTCCCGTCATTGGCGAGAAACAAGTCGAACAATCAAAGGCTCCGTAAAAGTCCTACGATAAAATAACTCAAATATTCATTTATAATAAAATAAAAAAAGAAGAAGAAAAAGAAAAGAAGCAAATACAAGAAGTAAATAAATAAAACAAACTTTTGAATAGACTTTGGTCATTTACATAAGTATTCGCCATTTCCCGATCTTCACCTTTAATATTACACCGCAGAATTTCTGTAAGTAACACAAAGTATTAAAAAATCTCAAAATAAAATCTCCACCAGGAGTCTAAAAGAAGTGGAGACCACCCCAAAATAATGCAACTCTTGCACCCCCCCCCCGGGTCGCCCATCTTTACGTCGCGGGATTCTAAGTAGGATTTATTACCCCTGCTACCTTTAGGGTCTTAGTTTCTTCAATAAAATGTTCGTCATTGTCATTATGTTTGATCCATGTTTGCTTGGCAGGTGCTGTATAGAATGGCCTGGCATTTTAGTGTTATATTATATAAACATTTCATTTGTGCACACTATTTTTACATGTGTCTCTATGCCATGACCATTGTTTTATATTATGTGTTTATATGCCACGCCTCACGCTTGATAGCCAATGGCCGAGCCAGAATTAAAAACGATGTCCATAAAACAAAATTGAGATAGTTTAGTTGTTTTTTTTAAAACTAAAAAAATGTGTCTTTTAACAGCATTTTCCGTTATGTGACACCCCACCTCTCCTCTCCTTCGAGGATCTCTGTCTAAAGATTTACAGATTTTAGGTCCAATGTAACAGCCACTCAACTCGAGACTTATTATTCATTTGAAATATTTTCCCGACGCACACAGTTCGCATAGTATTAATATTTAAAGACTATTTAAATAACCTGCGCATGAAGCACACGGAAATAAGTTTTCTGTACGAAGAACGCAAATAATTATACAGTGGAGATTACAATAAGTAACGTGAGAATAGGACACGGTAGAGGCATTCCTTTCAGAGTGACACACATAAACGATTAGCCTTAAATTAGGCCTTTTTGATCTTATACACACGATTGTGAACAAAGTTTATATTTGGCAAAGCTAAATACATTATATTTATCATTATCACCTTTACCTCTACAATACTCTACAGCCAACGTAAGCCTCTGGCCTAATTGGTCATTCCATGCCCTAACTCCCAGCAGCCTAATGTCTTTCTATGGTACAGCTTTGAAATATCAAGTGCATTAGACACCCCCATCACTCACACACGCACATCACCAATCAAAGTATAATTAAGCAGCACTTTTCTGTAAGCTGCATGATATCACATCGACCCTGTAGACAACCTCTGGGTTCAAAAAAGTGGTGTTATTTTACAGGTTCAGCCGTAGCATTAACATTATAAAGTTACATGGCTAGGGATAATGCTATTTCAAAGCTCATTTATCCCTATTGTTTTCAGTTTCCCAAAGGCAATGTCGAGCGTAAAAAAATTCAGTGTGCTTTATTCGGCGCATTGTCTTTAATTGCTGCGCTCTGTGAACAGATTTGCTGGTCGCAGCCACAATGTTGCTTCTTAAAAAAGAAAACAATAAAGAAACTATGTTATCTATGCATACTTTAAATGTTGAGAGTTGTAAAATGTTTGACTATTTATGAAATCAGTCTAGGTGGGAGTTAATAATTTGAAATACTGAAAAAATGTTGTTTATTTTTTAAAAGTGTATTTTACGTGTGTTCAGTCTTTTAAGCGTTGGCAGAATTTTTTTTAGAGCATGGTTGTCAAAGAGAGAACACGGATGACCACAAATTTTCCCTTTAAGCTGCAAAGCAGATAACTGATCGACGCCGCGCAGCAGTTTACAATTACCACGCAGCAAATTTGGTAAAATATTGGGGGGGGGGAAATTGATGGTGACAACTTTGCACACGAGTTTTTTTTATAGCGCTAACGGACCAACGAATCTTAGCCGGAACATTGGTGACCATAATGTGACTTGGATGTTTATAATTGCGACCACATCAGGCGTAATTGTAACAACATGCATTACTTAATATGGTC
The DNA here is from genome assembly GCA_944989445.1 of Ampullaceana balthica. Lineage (NCBI taxonomy): Eukaryota > Metazoa > Mollusca > Gastropoda > Lymnaeidae > Ampullaceana > Ampullaceana balthica. Next base: position 820,359 of record CALYLW010000320.1, on the reverse strand, counting down.
AAGAGTAGGATAGAGTAAGACATTTTGTCCAGATTGTAGTATATAGGGTATGCGGTCATGTTTTAGTAGCCTATAATACTAACTAATCGAGTGAATAGTTAACACTTTGAAACTGGAAACTGTTAGTAATCGAATTCTGACAACTTTCAGTATCGTTACGCAGTATAGTTTTGTGACCGAAAAGTAAACATGGTATAGTATTGATACACTAAATTATATAGTATTGTGGCCAAAAAAAAATTTAGTATCGTGATAAAATGAAGGTAAGTCAGGAGAAGCATCTGATACCCAATCGCACGATCACCCCCGGGACGCCCATGCTTTCAGACTTATAAAAAAGTTAAAATGGAACAGGATTAAATAATCTCAATATTTTATTATAAAATACAACGAAAAATTACATCACAAATGATCTTTTCCCCACGAAATCTATTTGCTAAACTCTGTTTACAATCAACATTTGTCGACAATGAACATATTGAATTTTGCCTGACGATGCTGCAACCGCCACAAACGACTCATGTTAAATCAACGTAAAAAATGCGGAAATTTTATTTTTCTGTCACGTAATGGATAAACTATTGAATTAATATGTTCATTCACCCCCCCCCAAATCAGAAGGCCAGGAGGCAACACTGCCTCACCGCATTCGTGCGTGTGACATGCAGAAGAGACTGCCACTCAAGGATTGGTCTCATCAGCCACACCAAGAGCTGCAAACATAAAGATAAATCTATCGTCTTTCGTAGACGCACAGATGCCATACATACATACATACCCCCATCACCATCACCATCTCTAACCCTATCTCTTTCTCTCTGTGTCTCTCTCTCTTTCTTTCTCTTTATGTTTCTCTCTTTCTCTCTCTCTTTTTTCTGTGTCTCTCTTTCTCTCTGTGTCTCTCACTTTCCCCTATGTGTCTCTCTCTTTCTCATTCTGACTTTCTCTCTATTTTTCTCCCTTTATCACTCTTGCTCACGCTCTCTGTCTCTGTCTCTCTCTTTTCTATATCCTTTTCTCTATATTTATGTTTTTCTGTCTCTCTTTCCATAATCAACTCATTTTCTTTCTCTCTCTTATCCATCTCTCTTATTCTTTCCCTTTTTCTCACGCGTGCTCGCATCTTCACTTTAAACAAAAACTTTCTCCCGAATGACTATTATCAGTTTTGTTATGAATCCTTCTTGCTCACTCGTGCTTTCAACCGTTGGACCCCGACACTGAGATTCTTGAGCATGGTCATCAGCTCCTGCCTGAACCTCGGACTGGTCAAGCAGTAGAGAAATAAATGGATGGCGTTGTTGATGTACTGTAGAATGTTGACCACCGCCCAGGCCAGGAACAGCTGAGCGTGGACATGGTCGTCGGCTCCCTGCGCCCAGTAGGTGTAGCCGACGATGAAGATGACGATGGGCGCGTTGAGCAGCCAGAAGGTCATGGTCACCACCACGAGCGTCATGCTGACGTTGGACGTGTTCCGTCTCGAAGACGTGGCGGGCGGGGGGTCACTTCCGGCACCAGCGCATGCGCGGCGTTGGTTAGTGGGAGATTCACGTGGAGGCGAGGCCTCGGTGTCTCTCCGCGTACACGCCCCTTCACCCCCACCCCCACCGTTTGTATTAGCGCAAGTGTCTTTGTCTTTCAGGACGACCCTGTTCCAGACTTCGGTGTCCGTGCCAGTTGTGTGACATTCGTGTGACAGCTGTGTGACAGCTGTGTGAAAGTCGTGGATCTCAGTTGGAGGACCGACGTCGTAGTCCTTAATCACACCGCGTTTGCCCCCACCATCACCTTTCGGGATCCCCCCTTCAAGACAAGTGTTGGGAATATTTCCGTCTACGCAGGTATCACTGCAATAATTCGTGTCCCTTACAAGATCTGGTCGGAGTGTCTCAGCGGACGTCTCACGGTTGGTTTGCTTGAAGTTCTCAGTTGTACCCCGCATCATGGGATGCACTTTACAGGAGTGAGATCTGCTTGGTTTAATGAATGAGCGGACCCTACTCTTCACGGGACGGGGCTCTGTTTCTAACAGAATGTATTCGTCGTCCCCTCCGAAGGCAAAGGTAGCACTGACGCTAGAAGGCGAGATTGTTGGTTTGGGGTCCGGTAATAACTGGTAATCGGGAATGCTGAGATCAGAGCGCAATCCCCTAAATGTGGCGCTGTGAAAATCTCCAAGCGTGTGGGAATCTTTGTCAGGTTTTAACCCACTTTTTGAAATATCCGAGTCATGATTTGAGGGCACTCCCACATCATTATTATTATTATTAGTATAGTCACGTGATCCAGGCTGCAACAGATTTTGGCATTGGTAGTCCTTAACAAGATCGTCAGATCTATCTGGATCTGAAAGAAAGCCAAGAGGAATGACCTCATGACTAATTGTCTGTTGCTGACAGGGGAAAAGACTTCTGGCGATGCAATATTTAGGATGTGTCGTAACAAACACAGCTTCAGTTAAAGGAGGTGCTTCCGTGTTGGAAGAGTTGACGCATGCGCCTAAACCACTCTCAGGTGTCGATGTTAAAAACGCATCCCCACCTTTCATAATCTGTTGTTCGTCCTCTGATCTCTGCTGCAATACATTGGAGACTGTGCGTAGATCACCGGAAAATCCCAAAATCATGTACGAAATCGCACACTTCTCAGGCGCCTGAACATCTGCTGGTGTTTCCAGAATGACGTCGTTGGACTGAACACTGGCCTGTCGCTGGGTCTTGAGTGCAGACTTTGAACGGCTCCGTCTAAAGAACAGGCGTTTGGCGTGCGACTTCATGGTCCTCTCCGACCGTACCAGCTGCTTGATGATGATAGCATTGGAGATCATCATGAAGAGGAACGGGAACAGGCAGTAGAAGCACAGGTCTATCCAGGGCCACACGTTCTCAACAAATCTGAAGATGGAGGGGTGGAAACAAAGTTAACATGGGGTAAAATGGGGAGGGGAAATAAGTCTCAGAGCGCGATCTATTCAACATTTTAATGAACGTTTCATCCATTTGATTTTGACGTGAAAGATGTTATTTTTTTTTAAATTAAATTTTTTTAAATTATTTTTTTTTGAATTCGCTGACACCGGTTTGAAATCATTTAGGGGTTTAAGTTGCGACATCCGAAATTGCTAGATCCACCAGGCTGTAGTGGCGGGGCACAGAAGTGGTACCAGGTGTTAGATCCACCAGGCTGTAGTGGCGGGGCACAGAAGTGGTACCAGGTGTTAGATCCACCAGGCTGTAGTGGTGGGGCACAGAAGTGGTACCAGGTGTTAGATCCACCAGGCTGTAGTGGCGGGGCACAGAAGTGGTACCAGGTGTTAGATCCACCAGGCTGTAGTGGCGGGGCACAGAAGTGGTACCAGGTGTTAGATCCACCAGGCTGTAGTGGCGGGGCACAGAAGTGGTACCAGGTGTTAGATCCACCAGGCTGTAGTGGCGGGGCACAGAAGTGGTACCAGGTGTTAGATCCACCAGGCTGTACGTGGCGGGGTCACATGAAGTGGGTACCAGGTTGAAGTGGGAAAAAATCAAAACTTCTACAAGAGGCTTCTTCTCCCTCATGGAGTACATTTTTCAACACTTCTTGGGTGTCCAAATGTCCAACTGTTAGGGTACATGGTCCCGGGGGGGGGGATTTCGCATTGCGGTGTATGCTCTGGGGGAGGGGAGGGAGGTAAAGACACCATCGTCAATAAAGTCAACGTGTAAAATATTAAAGTTAATGTTTTCGAATCGAATGAATCTGGATGTTATTCGTGTCGAAGGGAACACAGGAATTTTAAGACTTAACTGTTTCACGTTGCACCCGTTGGTAAGACTGAGATAAAATGTTTAGACGCGAACTTTGTGAGACCCAATCTTTAAACGTATCTTTATTTTACTTTGAGTTTATCAAATGAGATGTCAACCACCCAGTCCTTACTTGATCGTGGCACTGAATCGATACGTTGAGACCAACGCATCTGTTTAGGCTACTCGCTTTCTTTTGTATAATAAAATAGATGCAGACACTTTGCTCCAACAATTTATGAACGTTGTAAAATTACAGGGAAGAGTGCACCAGAAACATGTCTTCATTCCCACGAACCTCAAACCGATATGAGATCGATTATGGGTATATGATAAGTATATGTATGTGGTGGATACGTGCTGTGCACCATTACATATGCCTTTAAGTAGGATTTTTCTATCACCCTTCTATCATACTTTATGTTCTTAAAAATGTGTCATTGTTGTTGTTTACCTGACAGTAAAAGGAGAGGTGGTCACCGCGTAGCACTTCTTGTTGCCGTTGCTGTAGATGCGGTCGTGTTCGTCACCCTCTAGTTGGTAGGTCCAGAAGAAGTGGAGGTTGACGAGGCAGATGGTCCCGGCTATGGCGGTCACCGTGATGCGAGCGTTGCGTATTGTGCACCAGATCTTCGCGCGATGCGGCCAGGTCACGTACAGGCAGCGGTCAACCGACACGGCCACGAGGATCCATGCTAGAAGACAGGGCAGATGATGGATTTTATTATAAACAATACAGGGACAGTGGGCTATCGCCCTAAACGAGCATCTGATCTCACTGATGACAAGCAGCATTATTCATTTATTACTCAATACCATAAGGGCAGGGGTGTCCAAAGTGCGGCCCGCGTGTCAAATTCGGCCCACGCTTAAATTTTATCTGGCCCGCGGCCTCATCTTAAAAAAAATTAAATGACTCGTAGATGTTTTCTGTAACGACAATATTATAATTTAGCTGTTCACTTACCCGAACAATCCAGAGATATGTACACGACAAAAGTGTGCAGCTTGCAAGCTGGGTCTGAATACAGTCGCAGGTAGATGTTGTGTGCATGTTCTAGCCACAGTCTGTACTAACAAAGGAAATTATAAACTTTTCAACCAGTTTCCCATTCAAAACTGAATTATATCTTCTTAAAATTATTTTATAATCTTTAAACAGAGTCTATTACAAGATAAGGGGGAAAAAAAGAAGAAAAAACGTATGCAAAAAAGAAATGTCAAATTCTTTTCCTTTGACTCGAAAAAGTTTCATTACGCAACACTATTAATTTAATAAATAAATAAATAATTAATCAACAGTTTTTCACTGAGCAAATGTAACTTGAATTTGGGAGAAACCTTGCTTTTTCGAGTAATTAAAGTAACTTTCCAATTAGGTAAAAAAGACAACAAAAAACAAACTAACAACTTTGGGGTATCCTTTTATTCGAGGCCCTATGTGATCAAATGATGGTGGTCGAGTGGCAGCTCGACTGGCGTACCGATGGTCACGGGTTCGAATCCATGTGAACCCAAGGATTTGTTCCCGGGGCCTAGGGCGTCTTTGAGTCACCCAGCTTTGAATGGGTACCTAACACTAGTTAGGCGGCTGGGTATGGCGTGGAACCCTCAAAGCGGTGGCTTGCGAACGCTTGCCAACAGATCATCCGTCATGGTTTGTGGACGCAATTATCTTCTGCATAGAAGCAGCGTCTGTATAGATAAGATAAGATCCCGTGACGGAAGAGCCACCATTTCCTAACAAAGATAATCTGATAATGACCTGAGGAGCCAGGTGTATGAGAACACGTGATCATGTGACCGGATAGCTGACACCAGGGTCACCACGTTCATACAAACACAATTTGATAATGACCTGACAAGTCCGGTGTATAATACCATGAGGTCAGTGACAGCCAGCACGGCTAGATAGAACATTGTTGTCTGGCTCCTCATGGACTTCCGACACAGGACGAGAAGAGACAAAACGCTGCCGATCGTCCCTGGAGATGTAGATTATCTTCATTAGATCTTCATTCTCTTGGCACCATTAAAATTACACAATATTTGAAGATATTCTTTTCGTTTTTTTTGTTGTTTATTATTGTGTTTTTTTTGGGGGGTGGGGTGGGGTGGGGGGGGGTGATTAATTATATTGTATAATCTTGTCTTTCAAGTTTCTAAAAATAAATTCAAAATTTCAATGTAAAAATTATTCACCATGATTGTTCTATGACCATGATAACAATAAAATAATGTTAAACAACTTTTGTAAGAACACTCACACGTCCACACAAGGAAGCGAGTAAAACATAAATTTATTAACCATTAATGAGGTCCTTGCCTTTGTAACCAGTCGCTCTTTTTTTTGTTGCCGCAACTTATTTTAATTCATGCTCCCAATCACGTTTGCTAAAAATGTCAAAAATCCAGCTGTAAGGCTAGTTCTTAAGGCAAAAAGACGTGAAAATATCAATCCACTACATCTTTTACGTTATTGCCTTCTTGTACGAGCACGCATTGATTAAAAATGTACTATTTAAAAAAACTAATTTTCCGACTCATGCCCCTCATATCTTACTGAACTTCTCTCTATCTACGCTATTATACCTATCGTCAGCTACGCTCTACTACAGAAACACACATTCTTTCTGTTCCCAAGACGCGCTAAAGACATTGGGCTCACTCCTCATTGGGTATAATTTAATTTCGTCCTTGACTTCATTTCGAGTGACTCCTCCCACCCCACGCCCACCTCCACAGTACTCAACGACGTTTGACCCACCTATGACGAGAACAAACGGCGCCGCATACACCCACAGCAAACCACTCGTGATGTACGCCGCTGAATGAGTGTCGATGATATGAGCGTCCCCTACAAGCTCGTGGTCGCCGACACTGTAATTCCTGTGGTGTGAATCCACATCTTCGTTGACGTAGTCCAGGGAGTACCATAACTCAAAGCTTGGCAACGGGTCACAGCAGTTTTGAGCCATCAGCGACTATTGTGTGATCCCATAAGTGTTGGTATTCTCTGTAACCTTGTAGCCTACAAAATAAAAGTTTAAAATTCTTTTTGACATGAATAATCTAATGGGGAAAAATAATTTTTAACCTACTAAAACTAGAGCAAAGGAATGTATGCTGGTCAAGTCAGACAATCAGTGGCGTCCCTAGAGTTGGTGTCACCCAGTGCAGTAGCGCATGGCGTCACCCCTTCACGACTTATCCCATAGAACTTCTACGAGTCTGCCAGTGCCAAATAACGGGAACATATAGAATTTTAAATTTTGGTGTCACCCCTTGTGATGGTGTCATTCGGCGCGGTCCGCACCACCCAGTCCCACTAGTGACGCCTCTGCAGACATTTAACTATTCTAAATGTCTAGTCCAGTCTCATTATCCTGAAACCTTGAGATCACTCTCTTAAAACCTTGAGATCACTCTCTTAAAACCTTGAGATCACTCTCTTAAAACCTTGAGATCCTTCTCTTAAAACCTTGAGATCACTCTCTTAAAACCTTGAGATCACTCTCTTAAAACCTTGAGATCACTCTCTTAAAACTGAGATCACTCTCTTAAAACCTTGAGATCACTCTCTTAAAACTCTGGCTGCAACCCGAGCAACCTGCTCCATCTGTTGGGCAACCTGCTCCATCTGTTATGCAACCTGCTACATCTGCTGAGCAGTGCCATACAACATTGTCTGAGCGTAGCACTCATTCGCCGCCCTAACCTTCACGGCTTTGTCCAGCGCGGGGCACGAAGTCAACAGGTCTCAGCACCACTGTCTCAGAGGCTAGGCTGCAATGCCGACAGTTTGAGTCCCTGTTGTGTTCTAGCCAGTTGAAGTATTAGTTGGTTAGGCAATGCCCCGTTCTCAATTGTGTCACCAAACTCGTGTGTTTGCGACTCAACTTCAACCATAGATCTGTTCGACTTGACCTGGGCATATTAACATATACCTCTAGTAAAGTTTAAACGTCAATACAGACACATCCAAATTTTAAAAAAAACATAACAAAAAAACTATTGATTCTGTAATGATAACTAAACATGACAGACCTTAAAATTTGTATCTACTGTTGACACAAGGCCAACATTGGTAGATCTATCTCTTTCTTGGTGTCAGGGCAAGAATTGTTTTGTATTGTAGACACTGGGCCAAATATGTCAGTACGATTACTCTTATAGATGATTTTCTTTTGATCTATCATTGAAACTTGAAACGATACTGCTCATGAGGTATCGAAACGACCTCATGACTTACGGAGTTGCGGTAGCCGTGTGACGTCTCAAGGCCGTTAAAAGGTATTCTCGGGTTGTTCATCTGCGTCAAGGGGAAACATCTGTTTAGCGATCCCCGAGTAGAAATCTTCACGACAATCTTTTGTCAATATGAACATTGCTGTGACAATGCCAAGGTCACCATAAGCCCACAGCCAGCCCTATACGATCTGCTGGTCAGTGATTGGTGAGAATCAAGCATGTAGGCCTACCGGGATGTTTATTTTGTGTACGCTGTAGCCCTAGTTTTATCTTTGTTACTGTCGCACTAATGGATCTGTAGTGTTGTCTATATTGTCGTATATCTTTAATTTTATTGTTATCTGTGCTAGTGTAGCACACTTGTAATCCTAGTTTCAATCATCAACATACATAATTCCCGTAATGGATGTAATGCTTCTTGGATGTAATGCTGATTTGTTCAAAAGTGCGCACCAAAAATTACTGCACCAAATATAACTCTTTTCGAACGTTCCGCATAAAATTGTTCAATATGATAATAAATGAATGAAATAAAAATAAATAAAATAATGAAAGTTCTGTATTACGTTATTTTTTAATCTGATGTATATTTATAATAATAATAATAATAATTGATAATTTATATAGCGCTGTATCCCAGCAAGGAACCGGGCTCACAGCGCTTTACATGGAGATCATAACATACATATAATAATTAAATAACCATTCATACCATAATAACAACATAAAGGACAGTACATTACACATAAGCTACGCTAATCATTAATTTATTTTGAAACCTTCCGTCATTTTTGACGGGTGATACGCTAGTTATTTATATAATTGTATAGTCATATGGATGTAATCCTAGTTCATCTACATGGCAATAGCAAAGTGTACCTATATAATAATACTATGAAGTACTCCCCAGTATTTACACAAGCGTCATTCAGTGCCAACTATGGCAAGGCGGGGCACGTCGTGCGGATGTCGGAAATCGGCTCCCAAAAGACGCTCTGTGAGGAAAATCGGACAACAGACTGCCGAGTCCAGACGACAGGCCCGAAAGGCTTGTGCTAGAAAGCCTCCCGATGGCATCCCAACCATCTCTTGTCCGACAAGCGGACGCACCTTCCGTGCAAGAATAGGGCTAATAAGCCAACAAATGACACATATGGCTGCCAAAGCACATGAGTAATGTGATGAGAATGGTCCTCGTCGATCACGAAGGACAAACAACAACACGTGTCGTATACATGTAATTAATGTAATCGAAAACTTATTTTAAAAAAAACCTAAAACAAGAACTGAAATAATCTTAACTGGTGAATATTCACAACTGACAACGGCAACTTCATTAGTTAAATTACTAAACCTAGAAACACTAGAGCAGTGGTTCTCCAACATATTTGAGATTCAAGGACCACTTGAAAAATTTTTTGTCTTAGCCGTTGACCACTACTAAAAATTTTGCTACTCCCGTGCAGGAAATTTATAGATAATTATACTTTGTATATAAATAAAAATTTCATCCTCACGGACCACCAGGGACATCTCCGCGGACCACAGGTTGAGAACCACTGCACTAGAGGATAGATGAAGAAAGAGCCAATTAGTAATAAAACATCAACATACATAATTCCCGTAATGGATGTAATGCTTCTTGGATGTAATGCTGATTTGTTCAATAGTGCGCACCAAAAATTACTGCACCAAATATAACTCTTTTCGAACGTTCCGCATAAAATTGTTCAATATGATAATAAACGAATCAAATAAAAATAAATAAAATAAATGAAAGTTCTGTTATTTTTTAATCTGATGTGTATTTATTTTGAAAACTTCCGTAATTTTTGACGGGTGATACGCTAGTATTCTATAGCATAAACTCGAAGTTTGAAATACAACACAACAATGTAATGATAAAAAAATAAAATATTTCCATTAGCAAGACAAATACTACTTACACATTCTCTTTCTTCCCGTCTGGAATTCGGGCGGAAATTTGTGTTGCCTGAACGAGTCAGGAAAACCAATGCCAATGCAGTATCAACATTGAAAACTCTGATAAAAATGCAAGACCAGACATAAACAATGCTTAATTGCAGGACGTAATAATCTTCTGTATAGAAGGAGGGGCTATAATATATAATATAAGATACACTAATCCTATATATATATATAGAGTTATAATTGTATACCCGTAATCTTATTACAGTAATACTACAGTAATATAATCTAACCCTAGTTTTAACTTTATATTAAAACTTGTATAATATACCTGTAATCGTTGAGTAACAAACTCATGTTTTACCACACACGTCTCGGCCCGTGTGTGGGGTTGGTACTAACAACCTGGTCAATGTGTGTCCTAATTAAATTAATCTGACGTGATCTACCCCCCCCCACCCCAAGCAACCCAACCCTCCCTTCCAGATGTTGGTCACGTATGACACTGTCATGTTCACTCTGTTAGTTTGTTGATGTAACTCAGGAATGCAGGTCCTAATATATCGACTAACTTCTGCTGGGGATTGGGGGAGGGGGGAGGTTCCGGGTCGAATCAATTCGCATGGAGGAGTGCAGGAGGAAAAGTTTATCTGTTACATCAGCTGTCGTCACTGGAGATGATTGCGTGAAGCAGATTTCATCTCTCTGGCTACCTCTGGAAGTGAATCTAATTTAGCTCACAAGTTTCCCCCCACTAAATCATACATTGATTCATGTCTTCGGGTTGGTGAATTGAATACAAGTTCAGACAAAATATTTTTCCCTTACCTGCCACTGCATGGACAATGGAGTTGTGGAGAGTTCTAAGAGGAAATAAATCTGCAGAATCGCAACGTCCCATTCACCCGGGGCTCGATAGTCTTTGTTAGTGAACGCTACAAAAGAAATTCGTTGTATATTGAGAGAGCTACATTCTCATAATTGAGACATGATGTTTTTCAATTCCAAATAATCTACTTTCTTTGTTTTGTCATCTATGTTAATTCCAAATAATCTACTTTCTTTGTTTTGTCATCTATGTTAATTCCAAATAATCTACTTTCTTTGTTTTGTCATCTATGTTAATTCCAAATAATCTACTTTCTTTGTTTTGTCATCTATGTTAATTCCAAATAATCTACTTTCTTTGGTTTGTCATCTATGTTAATTCCAAATAATCTACTTTCTTTGTTTTGTCATCTATGTTAATTCCAAATAATCTACTTTCTTTGTTTTGTCATCTATGTTAATTCCAAATAATCTACTTTCTTTGTTTTGTCATCTATGTTAATTCCAAATAATCTAATTTCTTTGTTTTGTCATCTATGTTAATTCCAAATAATCTACTTTCTTTGTTTTGTCATCTATGTTAATTCCAAATAATCTACTTTCTTTGTTTTGTCATCTATGTTAATTCCAAATAATCTACTTTCTTTGGTTTGTCATCTATGTTAATTCCAAATAATCTACTTTCTTTGTTTTGTCATCTATGTTAATTCCAAATAATCTACTTTCTTTGTTTTGTCATCTATGTTAATTCCAAATAATCTACTTTCTTTGTTTTGTCATCTATGTTAATTCCAAATAATCTAATTTCTTTGTTTTGTCATCTATGTTAATTCCAAATAATCTACTTTCTTTGTTTTGTCATCTATGTTAATTCCAAATAATCTACTTTCTTTGTTTTGTCATCTATGTTAATTCCAAATAATCTACTTTCTTTGTTTTGTCATCTATGTTAATTCCAAATAATCTACTTTCTTTGTTTTGTCATCTATGTTAATTCCAAATAATCTACTTTCTTTGTTTTGTCATCTATGTTAATTCCAAATAATCTACTTTCTTTGTTTTGTCATCTATGTTGAAGAAGGGATTTAGACTAAACTCTCTTTTAATTGTTCTGTATTAAATATGTATTTTTAAAAAAATGAACAATAATTCTCTGTTTTTCGTATTAATTTGTAGCCCACAACTTGTTTAAATATTAGCAGTGTACAACTTTCAAATTAAAAACAGGAAGAGACAAGAGCTATAATCAGCTATAAATCCACAGAGAAACGGCTTTAAAAGTCCATTGAGTATCAGAAATCAAATCCAATAGAGTTCCACCAGGTAAAGATTTTTTTTAGTAGTTTTAAATTTAGAATAACGTTCTTAACCGTTCACAGCTATCACTTTCATCGGCTAATCGTTGCATTGAACTGTTTCAGGAATACGAGTCAAAGAATTTTAATGTGCTACACGCTCTGGTATGCCGACGAATGCAAGCTGGGGACTTTCTGCTGTGGCAGACGTGGACTACAACCCTCAACGGTTACCACTGCCCTTATCGGCCGCCGCTCAGGGGGCGGGGGGCAATAAAGAAATAAAGGGACACTTACCGCCCCCCCCCCTCCCGGCATCACGACTGGACATGACGGCAAGCTCTCAGCGGTGTCCTGCGGCAGTAAAGATAGAAGGTGACTGACGAGACCTCTCTCAGCGGTAGAACAATTACAACATTCGGAGAGGCTGCAGCGTTTCAGAGAGTCTCAAACTAGTGACTTATATCACCTGACACGGCGTCTGGCTCAGATTATTTCGACAGACTATACGGTCAAATTTGTGTATAATTCATTGTGATTGAAGTAGAGACTTGGGAAAAGGGGGGGGGGCGGAATTAAATGAGGCCATGAATATTAGTTATTTATTTAAACAAAACAAAAAAGTTCCCTAAGACTAGAAAATTTGAGAACCATTGCTGTTATTTGTAAAAGAAAAAAAAAGTTAACTTCTAGCAATTAATTAGCAAGGGAGATTGAAGGGGGTGGTGGAGGATACAAGAAGGTGAAGGTTCCTCTGAGTCTTGTGACCAACGGTAAGAATGACTCAGTGGCTGAATGTCAAGAAGCAGGTCAGGATGACAGTACATCAGTAGTGGTCGACCTGTGAGACATCCAGTTCCCAAACTAAAAATTCCAAAAATTCCATGATTTATCCCGAAGTTCCGACTCTGGCGCTTTAAAGCTCATCAGTGAGGGAGGATTCAGTGTTGGAACACAAGAATATTTCAAACTTAGGCGAGGAAAGATCTACGTGCAGTGGGACGGAGGTGAACTTTCACCACTGGTATTGAGGTCAAACAATGGTCCTCACGTCCACGGTGCTGTGTAGGGGTCACGTTTGCTGTTTGATGACCCACAGTCTTCAGTCTGCGGTCTGTCTGCCTAGTGCCTGTTTTTTTTTAAAATATATTTTTTTAATTATTTTATTTATTTTATTTTCGTTATACTGTTTGCTCTCAATTCGCTGTCTTTAATATGCTACGGAGAATTCTTGAGCACAAGATGTTATCTTATTTTCAAACCCGTGCGAAACGTCATTCTGTTCAAGATATTAAGTCTCTAAGCTTATGTTCAAAGTTCACCATTGACCCCTTTGAGGATCACTTTCTTACATTCTTGTTTAATGTTATATTCGGACGTTTGTCAAAACTTCAATAACGGTAAATGTATTCATGTAATTGAGTCTTGCCTCAGAATCAAAATAATCAAGATTGCAGATACAGACTAAACGATAGGAATGACTAGACCAAACAACGCCTGATCGCTTTTGACAAGTTGAAGTTTCTTTGACCACAAGTTGAATTGTTGTTGATGAGGTATTTGGTTTCTTGATCCCTAATATTGGGCAAACTAAAAAAAAAGGTTTATAAATAGTAAATCAATGTTGGTATAAGTATAAGTTTACTATTTTACAAAACTATCGTAATGGGAAGTAAATCTTGTGTCTCTTCAAACCATGGTTTTCAGCGCAAATTCCTGTGGTTTTCAAATGTTCAATACAAGGCCGCTAGGGTGTTTTGTTTTGTCCCGTCATCTGACCAATACATCACCTGTTTGTGAAAGGTATCAGCCATAAAACGTTAAATAGGCCAAGGTGACAACCCACGTTGATTTGTTGATGTCACGATGCGCATGCGTGTTGGTAATGTTGTCAATATTTAGTGAATGAGAACCAAAAATGTGCAATGATCTTGAACAACAGACGTAGTTCGTGATAGCGATGGCCAACGTTAATTATCGGCATAAAACTGTTTTACTGTTGATCTATTGATGGAGTCAGTCGAGAAGTTTCACGAAGTTTAGGTCAGTATTTATATAGTAGTGTAGTTCAACCTACGGCACGTGGGCCATATCCAGCCTGCTAAAATGTTAAATCCCGCCTTCCAGTAATTTTACGAACATAAACATATTTTTTTAAAAATGTTCAAAATATCAAATTATATTTGAAATAATACGAAAATAACTTAAAGTCACCCATATTAAACATAATAATAGTGAAAACAAATTAAGAGAACTATTTCAATTCTTATTTTTAACACTGAACTCGGAAACACATTTTCAAACACGTCAGAGTACCTTGCATATCTAAAATAAATTCTCTTGAAATAGAAAACATTGTGAAATTATAAGATTATCTAACAAATAATTTAAAAAAAATTAAATTAGATTTAAAAATCGTATATTTTCAAAAAGAATCAAAGTAGTACGGTATTTATGTATTTCCTAATCTGAGTTTCTTTATCAAAACTTCGTATTCGGCCATTAGCACAAGGCAAATAGCATAAGAGAGAGAGAGAGAGGTTGTGTCTATGTGTGTGTGTGTAAGAGAAAGAGAGAGATTGTTTGTATATGTGTGTTTATGTATTTATATGAGAGAGAGAGTGAGAGAAGTATATATATATAGAGAGAGAGAGAGTGAGAGAAGTATAGAGAGAGAAAGAGAGAAGGTACCACCTTATTATATTTTTAGAACCCCTAATTTTGATAATTTTGTATTCCGATCTTATATCAGTAATGTTTAATTATACATTTCTTGGTCCATAAATTCATCCCAAAACAAAAGTCATAAATCTGATTGGTGCAGACGAACTTGTACACTACGCCAAACTGATCTATCTAACATATTTAACCACAGACAATGTTTCAAAGTCATCAAGAAAAGATTATGAATAAAAACGTGCAGTTTCATAACCCCATTTCTGATTGGCTCATTTGACTATTTACGTGACCTTTCATACCTACCTCCACCACATAGGCATGAACTGAAACGACGATCAATATTTTTTTAAAAGATCATAATTATTTTTTTTACCCCGATAGTATTCCTGTAGCATACATTTCGGTTATGTACAAGTGATGCTAACACCATGCATTGTTTTCTTGGCAGGAATTTAAAATAAAAGAATTTTCTCTTTCCACAATTTTCAAATCTCTAAACTGTAAACTTTCTACATTATGAACACATTGAAGAACCTTTTCACCATCTACTTAAATTTCATCTGTATTTATCTAACAAAACTAAATAAAAACGTGTTCTTAACGTGAAAATGTGATGATTTCATTTAACGTCCTAAAAGTATACTTGGCCTTTGTTTGATCTCCCCCTGGAGGCGCCCCTGGACGTTTGAACGACATGCTCAACATACGTTGTTGTTTATGTTCTCTTTAGATGTCAGCGAACATAAATCATCACACCACCCCTATGTGACATGCACTTTTGGCTTACATCTACAGTCTACATGCGCTCTCGTTGTGTCTTCTCTAACACCTGTTTCACGACTGTGAGGTCAATGCCATGCTGAATGTATATCATTGTCTGTTGATGCTTTATCCCAAATCCACTGGTCTTCGGAGGCCCAGTTTGGACTTTGCCCTCAAGACTTTGGCCAATGACAGATAATCCATCACAACTAGCAGCAAGGGGGACAATATACTTATTGTATGCTTAAGAGGTAAAGCCGAAGATTAAAACCGAATGTAAGCCGAGAGTTTAGTTAGTTGATCAATGACTACTTCCAAGTTTAGACAACATGGTATTCAGGTTCAACAGTTTGAATCCTTATGACGTTTTTCCAGTTTCAGCGAGTAGGATCGCGTCATGGATATCTTGGATTAGCCAGTGGTTTATCCACGTTTAGTCCATTGTTTCCCCAGAAATCTGATTGTTAGGTTCGGTTTGAAAAGCTTGACGAATTCTTGCCAGTTTTAATACGATCTCTTACGTGATGTCATAGCAACCGACATCTTCAGCCGGCGTCAAGCTTTGTGTATGGTTCAGAGTCGTAAACACATAGACAAAGTCTTCTTTTATCGTAGACCATGTCTGCTGTGGACAGTTAGGTCTGTAAATATGTGAATTCATCAATATTTGGGACTGTGAATATGTTGGTCTCTGGATGTGTGGGACTATGGATGTGTGGGACTATGGATGTGTGGGACTATGGATGTGTGGGACTATGGATGTGTGGGACTATGGATGGGTGGGACTATAGATGTATGGGACTATGGATGTGTGGGACTATGGATGTGTGGGACTATGGTTGTGTGGGACTATTGATGTGTGTGACTATGGTTGTGTGGGACTATAGATGTGTGGGACTATGGATCTGTTGACATGTGTTTTTCTGACTCTGTTGGTCTGTCCATATCTGGGTCTTGAATCTGTTACGGATTGCCTTTATTCAAAACCGCACAGATCGATCGCCGTATTATCGAACTTGGCTTTCTTGAACTCGATTCGTTCTTTACTTCCAGTACTCAACCCACTTGTTTGACGCCTGACGTTTTAATGATGCGATACGTCATCATGGGTGTGACGTCAGTGGGCAGGTGATATGGCTTCTTGACCCACATATCGACACAGATGCTGAAAGTAAAGCAATGACTACAGATAAGGGCTTAGCGAGGAAAGGAAGATAAGGATGCGGAGATGAACTGAAGAGAAAAGTGCAGAGATTAATGGAATATAAGGCCATGTAGTTGATAATATGATATGCGTGTAGACAAAGAATTAGAGTAGCGGATAAAATGGTATACAGTTTAGTCTAAAATTCATATGAGGAGTAATGAGTGGAAAAACACGTTAAAATCTGCTTTAGTGACCTCATATTGTTTTTGAATGTTCTTTTTTTTTGGACTCCGTTCGACATGATTTGACGGAGGAAGTCCTAGTGCGCACCAAAAGTATTAACAAAAGAAGTGTGCTCACCAAAAGTGACGAGTTATGTCAAAACTAAATTCCTTCTCAAAGTTTCCCAGACTATATCTTTGTTGGATGGTCTAGTACAGGGGTTATAGATTCGCTGCTTCTTGAGTTGTGCTGGGTTTAACTTCATACAAAAATAATGATCATTTGCATGTCAGAGAGCAGTTGTGGTCCACCCTCTGCTACATTAGGGGCCGTCCATAAAGTACGTCACGCTCCAGAGGGGGGAGGGGGTGTAAGAAAGTGTCTACCAAGCCCCAAAAAAGTTCTAATGGAAACATTAGGACCCCCTACGACCACGCGGACATGGGGACAATTTAAAAAAAACTATTGGTAGGGGTAGGTCTCCACTTTAAAATGGACTGAGATCTTTCTCGATAGGGGCTGTCCATAAAGTACGTCACGCTCCAGAGGGAGGGAGGGGGTGTAAGAACGTGTGACAGTTTGTGACAAGGGGGAGGGGGAGTCCGGCCATGTGTGACGTCACGGTGTTTTATATTAAATTTTAATCATTTTGTTAATAAAAAACAACATTTTTGTTCGAAAGTGTGACGTTCTTTAAAAGGGGGGGGGGTCGGGTTCCAAGATTTGTGACAGGGGGAGGGGGGGGAGTTAAAATGGTCAAAAATAGCGTGATGTAATTTATGGACGGCCCCATATGAGACATGGCTCTTAACTAGCAATAACATCGGAAATACATAAAATAAAATTCCTCGCAATATCATCTATCAAGTTTTGAAAATTCGGGTGAAAATCGATGTGAACAAGGAATTATGAGGAATTCCTAAAGGAAGCTCTCACTAACACAAAATTACTTCATATTTATATGAATATTTATGAATTATTTGTAACAACTTCAGAGTTATTGTACTTGTATAGAGAAAAATTAAAGCTCCCTCTAGCGACATTTAGTCTTGTTATGATTTCTTTAAGCAACAAGGACACACACCCCATTATGTTTGTTTACCCTCTAGTCAAGTCCCCGTAACCCAACGTTATATCATCGGCCTACTTGTCTAAGATTGTCTCCCTCTATGTCCAATTATGCTATATCTTAATTAACTTCCAAATTCTTAATATAATATGAATATAGTGCATTTTATAACATACACGACCTGGCAATGTCATTCTTTTGTCGTGTGGTGGGTTTGTATAGAAATATTCTATGAAATACAGGTTAATGAACATTTCACTCAACAACTCACCTACCCATCAGACAGTCAGGAATCTTGTGAGTTAAGTAAAACTCACTTCCCGATGTGTAGTTCCATGATTTATCGGGATCAAACCATCATCTCCAATGAAAACAGACTATAAATTTTAAAAAAGCTGTAAAATCATGTAATAAAATATTCTACTTTGGAATCGACCACTTACTTGCATTTCGGTTAAATTCATAATCAAAGCTCAAACTCAATCGACCTAGACACATTTTTTTCCCGTTTTTTTTTCTTTCCGATTCTCTGTGAAAGCAAGGATTTTATTTTTGTAGACATGAGAAGGGAGATGCTCGTGGGAGATGCTGATCTTCTATCGAGCGCCTCCCCAGCCGTGGGATAGGGGAAAGCCCACCAGATATGGAGGGTACCGGGGAAATAAAATACCCGGGGCGGACCAAAATCAGCCCTACTTCCTTGTAGGAAGTGGAGGGATCCACAAAGGCCTGGGACTTAACCCGAACAAAGGCAGCTACCCACTGAGCTGCGAGAGGCAACCCCCAAAATGGTTGTGCGCAAGGCCAACAACCTTGCCGCGTAAAAAAACATAGTTACAAAAACACCGAAAAGAGTAGCTAAAGACATTTCAGTCCTGGGAGAGGATGGATTCCTTGAGGAGGAAAATATGACGCCTAATAGTGAAAGCCAAAACCTGGAAGCCATTAGGCCGACAACCATCATCTCTACCAGGACTACCACCACCATTGGAGTTTGGAATGTCCGCACCAGACATGAGAAATTGAAAGGAAACAATAGTGTGTGCGAATAATTTATGTTGTCATTTTTAGCATATTGGAATAAAAGCGCGTTGTTAAAAATCCCCCCTTTTAAAACCCATTTTTAAATCCTTTATATTAACTCGTGGTGTCTGGTTGAACCCTTGATTGCTTGTCTGTCGCCAAAACTTTGGATCGATTTTTAAGCCACTTCCTCGTAAGCTAGCGAGCTGAAATTTAGCAGGCAGTTTGGTGGCGATGATAAAAACTACGTATCAAAATTTCAGATCCATCACCATAATTGAATTATTGATTTTTTAGATTATTTTTATTTATTCCTATGTATCATGTTATCATATATATATTTACGCTCAGTTATGTAGCGGAACGCTGAGGGACATCACTCTGCTTTTCTAGATTTTGCGTTGTAAGCAGTGCTGATTGACTCAAATAGTTATTTTTTGGTGCAGTAATTTGGTGCGCTGCTTTCTAAAATTAGTTTTAAAATCGTGTGGTGATTAGCACTGTAAAAATTATTATATAAATGCTTTGTTTAATTTTCAGGAATATTTACAAGGACAAGTTTGTTGGGCTTTTGAAAAAAGTGGGCGCCGTAGGCGCCCTAAATAAAAGTGGGCGCCGCAGAACAACCTATATTATATACATACTTTGTGTACATTTCAGGAATATTTCGTATTTATCATACAAGGATAAGTAACTTGAGCTTTTGACATAAAAAATAAAATAAAAAAATAAAAAACTATTATAAAATACTTTGCGTATATTTAAGAAATTTTAATATTACGTATTTATCATACAAGGACAAGTTAGTTGGGCTTTTGAAAAAGGTGGGCGCCGTAGGCGCCTTTAAAAAAGGGGGCGCCGCAGGCGCCACGGCGCCGCAGTACAAACTAGTTTTTTTTAGATAGAGCGTCGCGGTGCGTATTATATTGAACAACCTTTCTGTCGCGCAATAAAGTGCGTATTTTATTGACAACACTTTTCATAAACATATATTCATGATCGGTGCGCATTATATTAAACACGTTTTACGAGACATAACTACAATTTTGTATTTTTGGATGGTCTTGCGCTGCGTATTATTATGAACATTCTTTTAGTTACGTCTCGTCCATAAAGGATTTATAGTAAAAAAACTAGGTTTTTTACGGTTTTTTTATTACAATTTTTTAAAATGTAATTGTTATGTCTCTCTGTCCTCGCCCGATTGTAACAATTAAAATATGTAATGATAGCTGACTCTTCTAAGAAAAATACAATTTAAAATAACTTTATTTCTTATTTTCCTTTGATTACCTCAAGAACGATTGTTGATTTAACAGTAAAAAGATTTTGCACACACACAAAAAAAAAGCAAATTAAATGAAATTTGGGAATATTGTATTGTCGACGGAGATACAGGTGTATGCCAAATTTCAGCTCAACCGAGTAATTCAAAAAACGTCAAAAGCATTTAGCAAGATTTGACGCTAACCGAAACAAAACAGAATGGCAAGCTAAATGAAAGTTTTTAATAATATAGGTATTTACTTCGGACTTAGTTACATACAAACAAAAAAGCCATGGGGGTGGGGGGGAGGGAGGGCGAGATTTCAAAATATGTTTGCTGCCTGAAAGGTAGGAGGATTGTTTCAAGAGTTTTGTTAAAAGTGACCGCAGACCCCTACCAGCTGTCACTTGGTAGCAAACGACCTCAGACCCCTGCTGGCTTTCACTTGGTAGCAAACGACCTCAGACCCCCTGCTGGCTGTCACTTGGTAGCAAACGACCTCAGACCCCTACTGGCTTTCACTTGGTAGAAACGACCTCAGACCTCAGACCCCCTACTGGCTGTCACTTGGTAGCAAACGACCTCAGACCCCTACTGGCTGTCACTTGGTAGAAACGACATCAGACCTCAGACCCCCTACTGGCTGTCACTTGGTAGCAACGACCTCACACCCCTACTGGCTTTCACTTGGTAGAAACGACATCAGACCTCAGACCCCCTACTGGCTGTCACTTGGTAGCAACGACCTCACACCCCTACTGGCTTTCACTTGGTAGAAACGACATCAGACCTCAGACCCCCTACTGGCTGTCACTTGGTAGCAAACGACATCAGACCCCTACTGGCTTTCACTTGGTAGAAACGACATCAGACCTCAGACCCCTACTGGCTGTCACTTGGTAGCAACGACCTCACACCCCTACTGGCTTTCACTTGGTAGAAACGACATCAGACCTCAGACCCCCTACTGGCTGTCACTTGGTAGAAACGACATCAGACCTCAGACCCCTACTGGCTGTCACGCAAACTGCCGCCTAATGTCACCAGGCAGGCACTGAAGTGGAACCCTCAAGGCAAGCGTGGGAAGGGAAGCCCAAGAAATACAAAAGTACAGAAACATTGAGATCGTTACCTTGAAGATGGTTTACTACTGAAATCATCTAGAGGAGGTGTGTCACAACTTTTAGCCAAGGGGGTCGTATTCCATGAAATGAAAATAGGTCAATGTCGGATTAAGGTAATAAATAAAAATGACATACTTTAAGACTGACTTACAGGCTTTTCAGTAATGTTTTTTTTTCTTTCTTTTTTTAAAAAATGAAATAATTTTTGGGTGAGGAAAAAAGGGGGACAATACAATATCGATTTTCGAGACTGTATAAATATTTTATTTCATCATCAGAAATGAATAAAATTGGATTAATAGTGGCCAATCAATATGTTCAATTTATTACACGTGTTTGCAAAAAAAGTGTTGAAATATATTTACAGCCGAAAATGTGTCAAAAATTTTGATGCAAATAAACTGAATTAAAATTTCAAGTACATGGACGCCACATTTATTATCTTTTCAATTTGTCAAAATCAGCAATGGTAACTCATTGATCTCCTATGCATTCGTCATCATCGAAATTCATACAAATAACTTCATTTGCTATTCGTATTCCATATTATCAACGTTGGTAAAAAAAAATACAACGTCATCGATTCTTGACATTATCTGACGTCATCGTATTTTGTACTAAAAAAAGAAATATAAAAAAGCACATAATATCGACTTAACCTATAAATATATAATATAGGTGTAAAAGAAAATCCATGAGTCGATTTATTGTTTAATAGGAGGCCGCGTGCCAGTTAAAATTTTAATGCGTATTGCATCTGGCCCGCGGGACGGACTTTGGACACCCTGAATTAGAAGAATGTCTCAGGTCAGAGATCCCAAGAGGTCTGTGAGTTCGGCCCATACCCCGAGTGGGTTGAATTCTCTTTAATTTACCAAATGAAAAACTTTAAGTAAACGAACTGACATTCGGGAAGTAACAAAAGTTTATTGTCTTAAAATCATTTAAATTTGGTCAATGTATAAAAGTATTTAGAGTTTTAAATTTAACGTATCTGTATTGATGTGCCGTTTAAATTTATTGTATCTGTATTGATGTGCCGTTTAAATTTATTGTATCTGTATTGATGTGCCGTTTAAATTTATTGTATCTGTATTGATGTGCCGTTTAAATTTATTGTATCTGTATTGATGTGCCGTTTAAATTTATTGTATCTGTATTGATGTGCCGTTTAAATTTATTGTATCTGTATTGATGTGCCGTTTAAATTTAGCGTATCTGTATTGATGTGCCGTTTAAATTTAGCGTATCTGTATTGATGTGCCGTTTAAATTTATTGTAACAATTAATGCTAAAAAAATTGCATTCAGCGATCTTATAATTCAAAATAAAAATTTTAAACCCAAGAAGTCAGAGTTGTATGAAGCAGGCCAAACACTTATCAGAACTTATCTTAAGCTGAAATGTCTTTGTTTCGTTTATTTTGTCTTTTTATTTATTTATTTTTGTTTTGTGATACGTCATTATTAGTATAAATGTCTTTGGTTTATTCTAATATGAATTTTGTTAGGTTTATAATACGTCTTTGTTTAGTTAATGGAATGTTTTTGTTCAGTTTATAGTTTATGTCTACGCTTGGTTTGCGACACGTCTTGGTTTAGCTTTCAACCGTTCGCTTGAGTACACACGGCAATCATTATATTAAAATATAAACACACTTTCTCAACTGAACGGACTCCGACTTTTGACGTCACCACTGATTACCTTCCTCGCGTGACGCCTCATTCAAACTCACAACTTGTTAGAACTCATGTCCCGTGGTTGTGTCTAGTCTATAAAACTAGTTTGAACAGCTTCACCTACAACAAATTTTTCACTTTGTAAATACACCGCGGTCTTGCTGGTTACACTGGAGCTCTTCAGAATCTGTTCCCTTCTCTTCCAAGATTCACCCGGGGATGAGGCGTCCGTTGTAATCTTGACTGTCGTTTTTTTGTAGTGAGGTCCTTGGGGTATGGACGCGGAGTCCGAGCATACTTCAGGAATTTTAGGGCAAGACTTTGTTCTCGCACGTTTCTGATAGAAGTCCTGTTGAGCCACGAGAGCTGGGGCGTCCTTTTTGTTGTGCACCTTCTGGTGCCGCTCCAAGTTACTCTTGTGGCTGGTGGCGTAGCCGCACATGTCGCAGAAGAAGTCTTTCTGACCGCTGTGCACGGTCAGGTGCCGCCGGAGCAGAGCCTTCCTGCAGAAGTTCCTGGAGCAGATCTGGCACCGGTAGCCCGACCTGTGGAACACGGCGTTGTGGTCACGCAGCGACGCCTTGCTCTGGAAGCTGACGCCGCAGCACTCCAGGGTCTTGGCGCTGACCTGGTGCATGGTGACCACGTGACGCTTCAGGTTGTTCTTCCGGTCGGTGACGTAGCGGCACTGGTGACATTTGAACGCTTTTCTGTCCGCCGACGAACGTTTCACCGAGGAAATCACACGCAGCGGCTTGACGATTTTGGACGGGTGAAATTTTCCTCTTACGTTATTCCCCCCTTGTTTTTTATCGGCTGTACACATATCTTCTTTGAAACTGTTTTTATCGTTTAAAATTTTGTGGTCTGCGTTTGCAAGATGTTCCGCTGTCTCAGACACCACATTTAGACTCATTCCGTGTTCTCGATAGACATCAGAGGAGTCGATGTGAAAAGTTGAGGCAGGCGGTCCTAGATGGTCCCGCGATTTCTTGTTTTTGTTGTCTACAGGACGACATCCCAGGAATGGCTTGCGTTTGTTTCTCACTTTGTTTATATTTGTAACCGGTGTAAGGAATCGCTTGTTTAATTTACGCCCCTCCCCCGAGGTTAACTTTTGCGAAAACTCTGGAGGTTGCGGGGTGGCCTTGAGTAGGCGTGCAACTAAGTTATTCTCTTCGGGGATTGGCTGATTTAATGACACGTGATTTCGCGAGCTCGAGATGCTATCACTTCCAATTTGCTTGTCGCGTTTGGAAACAAAGTCACCGTCACCATAGCGACTGGGTGCACACTCAGGAGGAGTAATGAAGCCGTCAGATCTGATGACAGAAGCCAAGCTTTTGCCTGCACCAACACACGCCTCCTTTTGGTGCAGGAATCTCAGACGCATGTTTAGGAATTCTCTAAAAATCTCGTCCATTCGGCCAGAGGTCGTACTACTCTGGTGACACGGGAAAAGCTCCCGGCAGTTCTGGAAAGCCGTGGGTGACATCCTATGGCATCGCTCAGCACCAAGATCAAACTGCGTGTATTTATCACTGCTCAGTCTTTCTACAGCAAACTCGGGGTCAGCATTGCGCTCACGCAAGGTCAAGGTTAGCGGGACCGCAGAGTAAACATCAGATAGACGAATGGCCACCGGCTTGAGGACGAAACTGCGAGTGATCCCTTGGCTCGTCTCCCTTTGAAGGTGGTGGTGTTGTAGTAGAGGATGTGGTCGGATGGGGTCGTGGAGAAAGTGGTGGTAAGACCGACCGGGAACGGGCCTCGTTGCTTCAAACGCGAGATGTTGTGTCGTCACAAACGGATGTTGCAACCACGGTCTCAGCATCATGATGTCAGTGGTTGTGTCCATCTGAAGATGATAAACGTTTTAAAATGACAAAAAAATTATTTAGGTTTTATGCTGCCTGTTAATTCAGTGCTAACGACAGAGTTGCCATTGCAGACAATCATCAAGTCTAATTTGTTGATGGGAGAACAGTTACTCTGGATTGCGTGTTCAGATTCCATGACAAAACGACAAGTGACAAAACGACATGGTGACAAAACGACCAGGTGACAAAACGACAACGCGTAGGTTCCATGACAAAACGACAAGTGGCAAAACGTCATGGTGACAAAACGACAAGGTGACACAACGACAAGGTGACACAACGACAAGGTGACAAAACGACAAGGTGACAAAACGACAATGTCTTATAGAAACAACGTGGATTACTGTAGAGCCCCCTACTGAAGTCCCCTCGACCAGGTCACTTTGAACATAGACTAAGGGTGTCAGACTCAATAGCTCTGCGGCCAAAACTAAAAAACACTCTTCAGTCAAAATCATTGCCTAGTTTTTCGTTGATCTATTTTGAACTATTTTTGTCAACTTGTCGTTTTGTCACCATGTCGTTTTGTCACTGGTCGTTTTATCGTTTCGTTACTTGTCGTTTTGTCACCTTGTCGTTTTTTCGCTTTGTCATTTGTCGTTTTGTCACCTTGTCGTTTTGACACTTGTCGTTTTGTCTGGTTACCGCCTATTCATTACCAAACATTTATTAAAACGATGAACAAAAAAATTGTAACTTATCAAACATAAGATAGCGAGAAGGAAGTCAAATGAAGGCATCTGACATTTCAAATCTAGTTTTACCCTTGAATAACCTCTTGAAATGTTCATAATTCTTTATATTTACTTAAAAATAATACATGTTAAAACAGAATTATAAAAGATATGTAATTTTGAAGGTAGTGAAAGGTCACTTAGGAAAGTAGAGTAGAGAAAAATGTATTTGACACATGTCAAATATTATTACAATTTTTTAAAATTATTAATTATAACGAATTATTAGTCGTAGCTAATGATTTCCAAGTTCGAGAATATCTTTGCCCTTTGCCTTTACGTCTTTAAATGTGTAATAACAGCATTCGTGAGAGACCCTGAGAAAGTTTCTTTGAGTTTGGCATTTGCTTGAAACACATCTCATCTAAAGAAAATTTATTGTACCTGCGAATCTTTACCTTTACATTAAAAAGGAACAATTCCGATGATTTCTATAATTATTTGTTTCATTTTCATTCATAACTTTAATTCTAAAACTTAAAATTTAAAACTAAAAATAATGTTTTTTTTTAACGTGTGACCGGAGTGGCTATTTGTATTATTAATGCATTGCTTTTGAAGGCTGCGTACGGCGGCTTGAAAGTTTTGTTAAGTGAATTCGTATTGACTGACAGTAAAAAAAAATGTATGGAGAAATACGAATAAAATTAGTTGTCGCACAGATGGACGATTGTGATTGTTTAATAGCCACACGTTTATTGTTTCTGCCCGTCGTATCGTCGTTAATTGGTAGCTAAGAGCATCTTTTGTTATGCTCTTCAGGTTTATCTTTAAATTTTGTCTTTCATTTTAAAACTTGATTCCTGTTATGTAAAACCGCGCTCTAACAATGGTTTTCGCAATTAAGTAAGTTACGGTAAAGTCTTTTAAGTTTCAAAGATGATAGTGAAAGGGGTTTTGATGGATTGGGTGGGGGGAACCAGTGTTACACCGACATTATCAATCAGAAGATGTCAAGTTATTTACATTTTGATAACATTTTAATGTTAAAAAATAATGACCACGAAATCCTAACTTTCTGACTTTCTTTCGTTGAATATAGAGATGTGCCACGACGTACTAAATTAGACTTGCTATCAATGTTCCCTCTAAGGTTTCGTTGGTCCGTATGCAAAATACAAAAACTCGTGTGCAAAAATGCAAATAATTTATTTTTTGTGCAATAATTACAAAATTAGCTGCGCGGTAATTCTAAACTGCTGTACGGCGTCGGTCAGATATCTGCGCGGCCGCGCAGCTTAGAGGGAACATTGCTTGCTATATGTGTTGATTGCCAACCAGTCTAAGAGTATTTGTTCGTGAACTATGGTCGGTGGCCTTTTATTGTCTTGTTACATTTAGGGCCACAAAATAAAACAATGTCCTTCCTGGCAGTGATGTAACATGGGGGGCGGGGATGTTGGGGGATGGTTGGACCGAGCAAAAGAAAGAATTCGTAGGTTTCCATCGCCCTTTATAAATGGTTCTGTTTTAAAATAAGATTATAATAGCGAGGCATGCATGTTGAGGTGTTGTGTGTTTAGATCAGTTATTAAATTATTCCTATTATTTTATATTTTTTAAATTGTATCATATCTGTTTAGTTCAGTTACTATGGCATTTAAGATCATTACCGTCATTACGTCATTAATTTTTTTTGTTTAGTTATTATATAATTCATATTAACTATTATACATTAATGGGGTTTAATCCAGTTATCATATCATTAATAGTTTTTTCACGTTTAATTCATGTGTCATAGCATTAACATATTATCTCATCTCTACACGCCTGACAGTCAAGACACTTTCTAATATCACACTGCCAATACACAGAACTGAGCAAAACTTTGATACACGTCGCCTTCAAAACTTACCGTTATTTTATATTATTTCTCAACTAATAGATCATCAACACAAAAGAATGACCGAAATCAGCCGTTAAATTTCAAAACTAATTATCAAACCATAGCCAAGTTTAAGTTCGGTCATAATAATTTCAAAAAACACACAAACGTTTCTCACACAGTTTCTGTTCAGATGGTCTCCCAGTGAAGTAGGATCATTTCGCTTATATATGGACGAGTTGCTCAACTTTTGTTTCAGTCAATTGGCCTCAAACACGAGGGCGGGCACGGAGTTAAACGCAAAAAATACAGAACTATTCGATACGAACCTCACGTGGTCCTCGGAGCAGACGTCCATCATAACGAGTCCTCCTACTGTCACGCCCTCTTGCGAGCACAACTCTTTATTGATCTCTTCATTTTAAAGATTTTTTTTTGTGGGTTCCGCACCGTTCAGAAATGTGTTATTCTGAAATGTTTGCTCGGGCCGTGCCAATAGACAATGGTCTGGCACACACTTCTTGTTTCAATATGGTCGGTAAATAATTTCCCATTTTATCACATTCATGGCTCGTGGGGTTGCAATCGGAGTTTTGACGTCGACTGTAAATGTAAAAATGATTCCGATTTTTTTAAAAACGTGGAGTCGTAGTATTTAATGGTTATAATGGTTAGCATTGTAAAGCTAGAGTAATTCAATGTACTCCATGGTATGAGTTCTCCTTATCATACTATTTCAAACTTTCTAGCCTTGAATGCTTAACGAGCAAAACTGTTGTATTTTCCTAACAGATTTTCTTTCCACAGAACTTTTGAGCCATGGATTGAGTGTACTGGATCATGCCAGCCATGGTTGCTAGATAACGTTTGATTGATGGATGGTTGAATTGGGTTATGTCAGCCATGGTTGTACTGTGACATGTCAGCCATGGTTGTACTGTGACATGTCAGCCATGGTTGTACTGTGACATGTCAGCCATGGTTGTACTGCGACATGTCAGCCATGGTTGTACTGTGACATGTCAGTCATGGTTGTACTGTGACATGTCAGCCATGGTTGTACTGTGACATGTCAGTCATGGCTGTACTGTGACATGTCAGCCATGGTTGTACTGTGACATGTCAGCCATGGGTGTACTGCGACATGTCAGCCATGGTTGTACTGTGACATGTCAGCCATGGTTGAAGTAGCAATCTCTCATGACAACAGTTTCAGACAGTCGGTGCGTCATAAATGTTAGAGTCTCCCTTACAACATGCTGACAAATAGATGTCTTTCCGGTATACATAATTAACGTTGCTGCGGTCGTCTCAAACGGATATATAGCTGTATGGGGAATAGAGAGCTTTATCAATATGTATGGGGTGCTACAGTTATAGGGCAATTGTTGGGAATTAATGTGTTGGAGGTTTTGTAACCGAAGTTTTTGACTAACGATACTGATGGTGTCAGTGAGTGGAGTTAACAGTTTTATTGAATACTGGGTTAATTTGCAGATGGTGTAAGTAACAAATAATCGGATATTGTTTAAAGTAGGTTAAAAATATTTTTAACTATCAATTTCAAGGGTGAGAAAAATAACATTTGAAGAGAGATAAGGGAATTAATTTATTCTCTTTTGTCTAACTTTAAATTATGATAATTCATCTTTAATTATAATTAATGTCAAAATATTATATATTGCTAAGAGTTTTAAAAAACTTTTATTTGAAAAATAGTTGCACTGTAAGGCGGACACAAATATTTAATGAATAATAATACATGTATTATTTTATTCAAAACATGCCAAATTTACTTTTAGTATTTGAATAATTTTTATATTTGCTTAGAACACGGGGATGCGTATGTCGAATGAAATATTAAATATATACAATATAATACAAGGTTTCTGAACATATATAAAGGCAACATTTGAACAGCAAAATATTAAAGGCGTGTGAAGAAAACGTTTGGCAAGTTCTGAGGTTCTCCAAGACTCTAATTGGGAAAATGTATTTAATAATAATAAAATAATAAATAAACCAAGAAATAAACAAATAAATAAATACATGTTTATTTATTGGAGATTGGTAGAGGCTTTTATTGTTGGAAGTTGTTGAATATAACTTTAGCGCTTGTTTAAATGTATGATCATTTTAAGAGTGGAAAGTCCGATTGCATAGCCACTGGCTAACTTCCACAGTTTGTACCCTTTAATAATCCGTCACACTCCATCCACCAAGCTTCGTATTACAGAAGCTAAACAACCAGTAAACACAAAGTGTGTGATTATAAATCCATTAAATATGAGACATAACTAAAAGTATTGATTATGTTCAATAAAATACAGGATTTAATAATTTGGTCTTGACTCATCAATAAAATCCCGTTATTGTCAGACTTAGGAGAGAGAGTGAGAGAGAGAGAGAGAGAGAGAGAGAGAGAGAGGAGAGAGAGAGAGAGAGAGGGATCGAGAGAGGGATCGAGAGAGGATGCAATTTTTAGAATTAAGGGACTCTATTCATTTATTAATAGCCGTCACGTGATCACACTGTACAAACAACATGGACTCCATCGTCTTGTGTGGCGCGTGCCTTCTTGAGTTCCGTCAAGGTTGAGCGGGCACAGGTGTAAGGCGGCCCAGGTAGACCGTGTCAGAAAACTGTGGGCTACGATTTTGGCATCCTGTTCACATGTCGCCCAAAGTGGCTCACTGGTTGGTCTAATTGGTGTTTATAATATTAGAAACAAAACGAACGATTAATTATCTCTGGGTTTAGTATTTAAAAACAAGAAAAACAACTTCCAGTACACTTTTCATTTTATATTTATTATGATGATTATTATTATTATTACTACTAGTAGTACTACTAGTGTATTACCCATCAAAAATGACGGAAGTTTTCAAAATAAATATATTTCAGAATTTCAGATGAAATATATTAATTTTGAAAAAAAATACACAGAACAAAAAATAATGTAATACAGACCTTTCATTTATTTTATTAATTTTTTTATTTTATTCATTTATTTCCATATTGAACAGTTTTATGCGGACGTTCGAAAAGAGTTATTTTTGGTGCAGTAATTTTTTTCAAGGCCTTTTTTTAACGGTGCGCTGCTTTCTAAAATTAGTAGGGTTACGAACGGACGGACATACATAGCAAATTATGTATATTGATTTGTATTATTATTATTATTTCAAAGAAAACACTCACTTGCTAGTGGCTAGTACACTTGTAAATAGTACTTATAAATTTTTCGGGTAAGGAAGAAGCAGATCGTATTTAGTTCACCAACTGAAATAAACAAGGTCCTCTTATTAAAAAAATAATAATTTTTTAAAAATCAATTTTTACGCTCTGTGCCAGGGGTCGGAGAACAGGGGTAAATTACCCCATTTGGGGTAAAAAGTGAATCCTTTCGGGGGGGGGGTAATCCCAAAATTGAAGTTATCCACTGCAAAATCAATCTTCAAGCTCTGCTTGTGAAACATTTGCAACCTGAACTGGAGTTCGTCATTACATGTTATCAGAGGCGTAACTAGGTTTTTGGCGCCCTTGGCTAATTTATTTTTGGCGCCCTTGATAAGTTGACAAGTTTCAGCTTTGCAATTTTTTTTATTTGTTATAAAAATACTTGAATTTCTCTTATTTTATTTATGACGATATTTACGTGGTCTGACATTGACAGTCATACAACGTATATATAAAAAATGCATAAGACAGGAACAATACAAATTTGCAATTTATTATTTACTAGATAATGTCAAATAAATTGGTTGGATAACACGTGGTATAACTGGTATCGTTGTGTTAATAAATAATACAGCAAAACTTTTTGTAACGTGTATTATAAATAAAAACAATAGTGTCAATGTGTTATACTCATTATCTCATGCATAACGATAGAAAAAATTTAAATAACACTCCACCGACTAGAGCTCAGCACTTCAGTTATCTGGCATATTCATCATCCCATCATTTGTCCTTTGAGTTCCTTGTAGAACATAGGGCTTCTGTCAAACCTCACCACTCTACACGGTCCCTTGCCAGTCGTTTCAATTCTTCCCAGCTATTCCCAGCTCTTCCAGCCTCGCCCAACATGCTCCGTCTCCATGTACGCTTGGGTCTTCCTCGTTGTTTTTTGCCCTGGGGTTCGAATCTAAGGCCTGCCTAGCCCTGCTGTTATCTTTCCTGAGGGTGTGTCCAATCCATCTCCACTTTCTTTCCATGATTGTTTTACTGTTCTTTGTCAACACCCCTCCCACAGCTTTGAGTTTTCGACCTTGTCGAACCATTTTATTTTTTAGAATATTTCTGAATTGGCGTGTTGCTAATACTAAAACAGTCGGACCTCTCTAAGTCCAACTCAATGGGGAAAAAATTCGACTTACGGAGTTTTAGAGTTAGGGAAACTGGTGCCATTTTCCATAACTCAAAAACTCCTTAAGTCATTTTTTCCCGGGTCCTTTTGAGTTCGACTTAGAGAGGTCCGACTGAATTTATTTAAATACAAATTTAAAAATTAGAGATTTAGTGGCGCCCTTTTGAGCTAACGCCCTTGGCAACTGCTCCGATGCCAACCCGTTGTTACACCACTGCATGTTATCCAGATTGTAAATTTCATTAAAGGGCATGCTCTGCGAATGCGACTGTTTTATGATTTATGAAAAGATAGTGAGGCTGAATATACATACCTACTTTATCACACTAAGGTATGGGGGCTTTCACGTGCCAATGTTCTGAACTGAGTGTGGGCTCTGAAAGCGGAACTTCAAACATTTCTGGCTGGTCAAAAACATGTTCTAGCAGAGTCGTTTACGAACTGTTAATGGTTTGCACACCTGGCATACTTAGCTGATATTTTTGAGCATGTAATTGCGTGAAACACAGAATTGCAAGGAACAAATATCAGTATAATCTCGGCCAGCGAAAAGATGGCAGCAATTTGATTTAAGCTTTCATATTGGGAACCAAAAATCAGACTAAAACAAATTATCGTACTTTTCAAAATTGACCTTAAAATTGTACTTTAAAGATTGTATGAACATAACTTTTGACGACATCAAGAATATAGTTATCATACATTTTATTTTTGGCCATAACCTCGTGGTAGTTATAAACCCGTAGGCTTAGGGGGTTCTAATGTTTCCATTAGAACATTTTCGGGCTTGATAGACCTGGCGGTGCCCATCCCTCTCCAGGAAGACGTTTTACCAAGCTCAAATAGTGGTTCACTCTTTACTTTCCAGTTATTGATTCGCATACTTTCAGTGGGGTAGTAGATCCCTTACGATGTGACACTGCGGATGTGACATTGCGGATGTACCAGATGAATCTCAGGGGATGGCAGAGGCACTTCTTGAACTTCAATCCAATAATAAGGCACGTATTAATTTGCAAACAAGGCAGATCTGACAGATATTAGGATGTCAAATGCTGCAAAGGCTTTCAACATTGCACATGAGGAGGCCGTCAAAACGTTGTTGACTTTTGCAACAACGTACCTTTGTCAAAAATGATTTACAACTCTAGTGAACGTAAGAACAAAGCTGCGAAATTGATTGGACCCTGAAGACTTGCATCCAACTTGCCTTGTCAACAAAGGCCCCGATTTCGATGTAAGTGTGTCAAAAATGAATCAACATGTTTTCTAACAGAACTAAACAGTAAAATGATTTAAAGAAGAAACCTCTTTTAAACAAATAATTGATGATTTTAATTTTTATGAAATTTATAATTTCAGGTAGTTTCAATAAACTTTGTGTTTATCCGACTTTATCGCATTTTGTCCGATTTGTCATTATAATAGAATGACAATTGTCGTTAAGCCTATAACCTCTATTACTATTATATTTTACTGTAAACTTTATAATTGTATCAAATAAATTCCCCTGAAATATGATTCTCGGCGTTGTTTTGAGTAAACATATCTATGCATAATTCTTTCCAGATTTATTTTTAGACACTTGTCAGACTTCTAAAACTCACGAGATTCATTATAGGCTAGGGTTTACCCAAGATCCTTTAAGGGGAGGGGGCTTATAACGCTCCCCCAAACCCCCGAGTCGCGTGGGCAGGTTCTCGCGCCTTCGGGTGTAATGTCAACATAAACTTTTATATTTTGGGTTGGGGTGATGGGCAAAAACGTTCGCCGACCCCTGCTCTATACGTCAGAGGCGTCACTAGGGTTGGTGTCACCCGGGGCGGTAGCCCATCGTGTCACCCCCTCACGACTTAACCCATAGAAATCCTCCTAGTTTTCCAGTGCCAAACAACGGGAATATACAGAATTTTACATTTTGGTGTCACCCCCCTGATGGTGTCACCCATGGCGGTCCGCCCCCACCACACCCCCCCTAGTGACGCCACAGCTATACGTACGTAGGTTTGTGACAATGTGGTCGGATTTTGTATGACCCACGTCTTATTGAAGAAATCTTTTCTTTCTTGTCATTGCTTTTCAATACGATTTAAAAAAAAATCTTTATGGTCAAATTTCCCAGCGACTAGTAGGAAACTGTCGTTATGATTGTATCTTGATTATGAACAGTTTTTTTTTACGTTAGAAACCACAGCAGCATGTAATTGCACGGTCCTCGCTTTTCCTTCAATTATTTGTCTTTTCTGCATCGCGACATCTCGTCTATCACGTGCTCGCATTGTCCGCCCAATGACCAAGCGCCGAGACGCCCTCGCGGTGAATAGCGCGAGCCAGCGGCGTCATCAAACTTTCACGAAGACATTCCGTTGGAAGACTGCACCGAGGCTTCGAATTTTAAACCTTGCGCCTCGCCGTCTTTAGAAACACCGTTCGTTGTTTTATCGGGTATGATGAATAATAAAGGAGTTATCGGAGAAAGCCAAAGAATTTTGATTGATTCAACCCACGGGGCAGGACGCCAGTGTTGGAATATGCAGGACTAGACGTTAGCTGAAAAGATAAATAAAAACGAATGAACAATGACGAGGGGGAATGGGGAATGTCAGCGAGTTGCTTGTGAAGTGGCGCTAAGAAAAAGGAAAAAAAATGGGGAAGATTAACAATGTCAGAGAGGAAACTTTTTAAACGATAGCCTCCCCCTGGTGGCATCTCATTTAAAACAATGGCGGGTCTTTTGTTGGGGCGTGCGTCGAGAAGAGTTATCTATTCTTCACAGCGGTGCCAATTGGTGCGGAACGTGGAGCGTTTCAATAGAGTGCAGCGGTCCCCTGGTGTGAGCAACAAAGCACTATGTCAACGTGACAGGGAAACACCTATGACAAATGGACTCGGTGGTTTACATTTAGTTGGTGAGTAATGCAGGAGCGAATAAATCATTAAGATAAATTAAGTACATAAAGTAATTATATATAAAAAAGAATTGTCCTTTTCAGTCGCGACTTCGAAACAACATCAACTGTAAACGTATGTACCGATGCCTTTAAATAAAAAAAGGTTAAATTGACTACTTTTCTAGTTTTTTTTTACGTGGCAAGAAACGGAAGCTATGGCCTAACAGCGGTAGGTCAAAATATGCCTCCAATATGACTTCTACCATCCGATTTCCTAACTGATCTCCAACGAACTGGTCCACCACCAGTCTCCTACCCCAAGTCTCTTACCCCAAGTCTCCTACCCCAAGACTCCTACCCCACAGTCTCTCACGACCTGGTCTCACTATCTTAAAAAAACCCACTCCTACTCTCCAGCCTCCCACATGTTGAAACACCCAGACTTCTGTCCGTCTCACTCACCTGATCTGCCAGCCGATAGGTCGGGGCGTGTCCGGCACGCGCCCGTTGATCCCTCGTCTGCTGTGTCGCCAAACACATGCTCTGCTCTATGGGAGGCGTCGTACGTGGCCGTGCGCCTTGTACCTAGCACACTTTGGCTCAGTCTATCACATCTCTATACGGGGACAGCTTCGGTGCGTTACATTGCTGCTCGACACGCGCAAATTACTAAGCAGGGGGAACGACAACACAAAGGTTCCTTTTAAAAATTGATTTTTATTTAAATGTACTTTTTCAGCAGCATCAAGGCAAGTAGTCTTTAGCTTTCTTGAAAAAAAACTTCTGGCTAAACGATTTTTTCCATTTTTTTTGTTGCATTTTATCATCAACAATTAAAAAAATTTTTTTTTAGTTCTTATACATTTTTCAAGATTTTTGAAGTATTCATTGTACCCTGCAAATTATAGACAGACATTTATGTCATAGCATACACGCGAAAGAATGAAAGATTCGTCATTGGAGAAATTTCAAAACTGACAAGAGTAACACCATTAGTTAGATCTTTAATCATTAAACCTCGACACATTAGAGGATAGAAGTGCAAAGAGTAAAGTAGTAATCATAAATAAGGGAATTAATTCTAAGAAATACAACACAAATTAAATATAATCTAATACAACCCACAGGCAGGCTTAGGGTATAAAAACACTTTACTTATTCCGTATGCAAGATCAAACACATACACATTTTCGTTCTTCCCGTCCGAAATTCGGACGTGGAATGAGTTGCCTGAGGAAACCGGGAAAACCAACACACTATCAACATTTAAAACTGTAAAAAAAAATCAAGACTAGACATATACTGTGGACAAGCGTAGGACACATTCATTGTGTGCTTAGTAGGAGCGTCTGTAACAAATAAGATAAGAAAAGAAAAGTTAAGATAAGAAAAGATAAGAAAAGATAAGAAAAGATAAGAAAAGATAAGATAAGATAAGATAAGAAAAGATAAGATAAGAAAAGATAAGAAAAGATAAGAAAAGATAAGAAAAGATAAGATAAGAAAAGATAAGAAAAGATAAGATAAGATAAGAAAAGATAAGATAAGATAAGAAAAGATAAGATAAGATAAGAAAAGAAAAGATAAGATAAGAAAAGAAAAGATAAGATAAGATAATATAAGATATGATAAGATAAGAAAAGATAAGATAAGATAAGAAAAGAAAAGATAAGATAAGAAAGCATTTTTCATTTCACTAACAACAAAAATTGTTTGCATCTTTATTAAGCTAAACTAATGTATTACCTGTAAAAAATGATGCAAGCTTTCAAAATAAATATATTTCAGTTTTTGTAATTGTCACTTTTGCCTACGGAGCCCACTTTTGTTTTGTTTTGTCAAAAGCCCAATAACGTATCATTGTTTGATAAATACGAAATATTAAACTTCCTGAAATGTACACAAAGTATTTTATAAATATAAATCCTCAAATCCTCTTTTTTACATAGCTCTCTTTTCCAAATTTATAATATAAGCTTAAACAATGACGTCATATAATATTTCTTTACGGTGAGAATCCTTAGATTTATAAATATTTTCCACACCTCCTGTCTCCTCATGCGCGCATTGTATTTATATTTAAATACTAGGGGTTTTAGGACACCTTTGGCGCCCACTTGGGCTGTGGGGCGCCTACGGTGCCCACTTTTTTGTTGTTGTAAAAAGCCCAAGTAACTTATCCGTGTTTGATAAATACGAAATATTAAACTTCCTGAAATGTACACAAAGTATTTTATAATTATAAATCCTCAAATCCTCTTTTTACATAGCTCTCTTTTCCAAAATTAAAATATAAGCTAAAACTATGACGTCATATAAAAAATTTTTTGGAATCTTTTAGAATTTTTAGAATTTTGCACACCTCCTGATGCGCGCCTTGTACTTGCATATATATATTTAAAGCTAAAAAATGACGTCATAGCGCTACGGATCCATACTCCAACATGTGAATTGGGATATTATATTGTTTATTATAGATTTTGATTATATATACGAATATATGTGTAATGAGAAAACCCCCAAGCTTGGGCTTCGCGCTATATAAGTTTGCATGAATAATAATGATATAATTATATAGGGCTGTTATCGATTAATTTAAATTTAATTGTTAACTTTTGAAAAATTATCGATTAATTAATCGATAATTTCGATTAAAGCCAAAAATAGAAATTTATGACGTCATTAAACTGAACATGTCAAGGGAAGTAACAAAAACAGGTTATTGACTTTTTAATTTATTTTATTGAGTTATTTCCCCAGTTTCCCTGCGCTAATGCCGTCAGCCATGTTTAGTTTAAGTCTGCCGGTCCACGCGGGAGATGTTTGTACGTAAAAAAATATATAAATTATTATTAATTATTAATAATTAATTATTTATTAATAACATTTTTAAAAATTATTCTAAATATTTTCTTTAATTTTAATCGAATTTTTATCGATTAAAATAATTTTAATCGATAAATTTTTTAACGATTAATCGAGAGATTAATCGATAATTTCCGCAGCCCTAAATTATAATCATTATAATAGTAAATGCATAGTGAATTACACACAGCATAAAGTGATACTGCTACAAAGAAGTTTGAAGTTTGAAGTATTCACCAATTTGTGCGGAGGAGTCAGCCGGTTGTTAATAAACCGCCGTTAACTTGCGGCATTGAATTGTGCGCACCAATTATGACTGCACCAATAATACATCACAGGGCGTAAAAAATAAATTATGTGACTGTAATGTGATCCACACCAAGCACTTCTGTGATTTGAAGCCGTTTAAGCGTCAATGAAGATTATGACTTGTCAGTTTAATCGTCCCCTTGTCCATGTATTATTACCACACATTATCAAAACATGTAAAAATAAAATGTAACTATTTACAGATTTAAATAACAAAGAACTTTTTATTTTGCATGAAACGTAATAAGCAAAGTTTGTCACAGGATAAAAGAAAAGATGAAAGTATCAACAGTTAATTGTATTTACAATTTAATATACACATGTTAGGAATTCCCATAAACGTTTTCATTATTGTCAGGTCAGGTCAGATATATACTTTTTTTTTCATAAAACCTGATTACGAATAGTATATTTTTTATCCTCTATACTCTATTAGATAATAACTAAAATATTTCAAAAATGTCACATAACTGTTTCTTCCCTTGAGGTATTCGAATGTGAATAACAAAGAACTATTTATTTTGCATGAAACCTTTAAAGTAAAGGTTATCACAGGATTAAAGAAAATAATAAAGTATCAACAGTTAATCGTGTTTACAATTTAATATACGTGGTTAAGGAATTCAAATAAACGGTTTCATTATTGTCAAGTCAGCACACCTTCCAGTTCTACATTGAAAGCAACGTTTTTTTTCCTTCAAATTTAGTCTAAGATGCTTGAAAATATTACATGTAAATAAAATCAAAGAAAAATATTGTGGACGGGGGGGGGGAGGAGGGGGGGAGTCCGATTTTTAAATATGTTATTTTTTTAAACATACAAATATGCAACTTCGTAGAGTATAAAATAAAAACAAATGCTAAACTGAAGCATAAGTTGACAAACTTCATCTTCAGTAATAAAAAATGGCTTTGTAGATCGAAACTTGATAACCAAACACACAAAATAACGGATGTTATACATTGATATAGAAAATTAAATTTAGAATTACGTACATAATATTGACGTGCACGCATACACAAAAACGGAAATTTAATACAAAGAAACAAAAATAATTAATCACATCAAATAAACCATGGCTCTTTTTACTTCGTTCCCTTTTCACTCATTAATGTAAGCTCAAATAATGACGTCACGTCACAATATTTTATGGCGAGAAACAGGCTCTGTTAATCTCGAAACCAACATTTAAAAAAATATTTTACGTCTATATTTTCATTTTTTTTAAAATTCTGGAGTTACCTCGCATAGCGTTACGCACGGGACGGAGGGACGGAAAGGACGGACATACATTAAATTATGTATATTGACATTTTGCAAACTTACTGTATGTCTATTTTTATGCTCAAAAACCTTGATTTAACAAAGCTGACCTAAAACTTGTAACATTACGTCATGATATATGAGGTTTTCAGGTCTGAGAAACGACTGACTCCATTGTTTAAAATAATACGTATTTAAAGTTATGCCAACGTTTACATGTGTACAAAACGTCTCGTTTTATACCTTGGGCTGCTACACGTCATTCTCTTGTTTTCGCCGCGTGACTTCCACAAATAATAACTTTGGGGATTTGAAGAAAAAATATTGGGGAGGGGGAATAATGACATATTTGAATTACGCTTGCGAATGTTTTTTTTAATTACCGTATATACTCGTTCTATAGCCCGTTCTTTCATAAGGCGACCCCCCCCCCAGTTCTTTTGGAAGAGAATTGTATTAAAAGTGTTTAACCCGCTCGCAAGCCGCCCCCCCCCCAAAAAAAAATAGGACAGCTTAAACAAAATGGTACACATTTAAAAAAACAACCTACAAGCTAAATCAGTAATTATGATTGTTTACTTTGTACTACCTATCTTTGCCTTTGTGCTCATTGTTAGGCAAGAGTTACCAGTATTTAAAAAAAATAATTTGGTAAACAGTGGCGAAAGCGCTATGGCGGATTAAGGGGGGGGGGAAGGGCTAAGGCCAGGGGCCCCCGATGAATTAAGGGCCCCCAAATTTAGTATATTTTTTAATAAATTTGGAATTTTGCATGAATCCCTAAAATATGACAAATGAAATAAATTAATAAAATCTTATGTATTAATCTGATCGCTATTCGCACCCCCTTTTTATATCTTTTAAATTTTAATTCCCATCAAGTTCTGGTGGTCTTGTGGCTACCTACAGGCTTGTAGTGTAAGCGGTGTCGGGTTCGAATCCCAGTGGGGGAGTGATTCATTTTTTAAATTTGTATTATTTTTAAAACTATCTTTTTACACTCAATTTTACGATACAGGCGAAGTTACTTCTTTGTGTTCGGTTTTTTGATGAATCCGATCCCGTAGTACAGAAAAATTATGAGAAAGAGACCAATTTAGAGACTATTTAGTTACAAGTTACAGTTATAGTCTTATATTATTAGGAGTCAGCAATCATTTTATTTAAAGGGACACTGGGTGGTTAGGGCCCCAGTTTGAATTGCAACCAGGGGCCCCGTGCAGTCTTAGTCCACCCCTGCGAAAGCGCATATATTAAAATTGGTTGTTGAAAACAAAATTTGCAAAAATATTTTTTTAACACATTCACAAAAATAAATAAAATGATTAAATAAGGTAAGTGCAAATGTTTAATGATATATTATAGCTTCTGGTAGAGCAGTCGAATCTTGTAGAATGTAGAAAAGGACATTGATGATCTACAATAACAGCACAATATGCAATGTGCATGCAGAAATCACATATGACCCGCTCATAGGCCGACCCCCCAACTTTTCCCACTAGAATTTGTCCAAAAAAGGTAGGTCTTAGAACGATAAATGAATCTTTTAGTTTTTTTTCCTATTTTATTCTTTACTTTCTCGGTTACTCATAGAGTCCAGGGCTCGTTTCATAATTTATAACTAGTTCTGTTTGTTAAAAATAAAAGTATGCACTTTTTCCAAATAGATTTTTGTGTGGATTCTTTGCTCTAAGTGTATGTTGCTGATTTAAGTCATTTATTTTTATTTTGACGATGTTCTATGGAACAGTTGTTCCAATTTATGTCATGGAGATGAAAGTCTACCAAAATCCAAATTACAAAGTAATGGAGAGGGGGGTGGGGTAAATAACATAATTACAGCTGTTTTATGTTATTTTTATGAGTAATGATTGACTGCATGGATCTGTCATATATTCTAAAATACAAAATACACAAACAAATTGTGCAATGAAAACAATAAATTTGAGCTTTATTTTTAGACTGATACGACAGTAAACGTTTCGGCTAATGCCTTCATCAGTACAACATAAAATACATTCTTACAATACTTACATAAGTTAAAATAATAATATTCTTAAAACATATTGTATTTTAAAATATTAAATAAAAAGAAAGGAAAAACAAAAACAAACATGGACACAGGATATAGCAAAAAGGGGGAAATATCCAAAGTTACAGTAAAACCCCCAATATGTCATATATTCTAGGTTGGTACATGTATTAGTTGGTCTGTTGTAAATGCTGCCTAAAATTATTATCCCTACTGGACTACTTGTCCCGCAGCTAAGTGTTTTTTAAAATTATTATTTCGTTTTATTCGTTTCATTTGTGTACTATTTGTCCGTTGAGGAAGACTCTTTGCCGAAACGTTCGCTGTTGTGTTACGTCCTGTCAGGCATACTAATACCCTGTTTTTTTTAAATATTATTTTATATTATACATTTACCTCTTTAAAAGCCTGATTGCAGTCTCACCCCCATTACTAAAATTATTAGTAGTGCTGAATTAGGTGTAGGCCTAATAATTTTACAAAATACTTACTTTGTGTTACTATTTGATTGTGATGTGATTTCTTCTGCTTTAATGGAATATTTTACAGCTTCTAATGCACCTCACGACTTTCCGATCTGTCTTTCTCAAAATTTTGTAGAAGCAATTAAATATTTCGTAGTTATAAATAACATGGTTTAACAAGGTCACCTTCACTTAACCTTGATTGACCTTTTTATTGCATCTCAATTTCGACCCAAATTTCTCTCATGAACTTAATATTTCATGGTCAGTGAGTGACCATTGACCGCCACTTAATCTTGGCTGACCTCTATTTTACATCTCCATTTTGAACTAATTGACAGGATTAGCTAATATTATTGGATACTTTTCCCCACCCGTTATGACAATAACATCTTTGGTTCTGTAGGCCACCAGTGATGTGGTCCTTACTCTGAGTCACCTCTTAATCGCGTGTTTATACAACGTATGCTCCCTGCAATATCTTGTAGTTATGTTTCCACCCACTTACTATCTTCTATCTTCTCAACTTGATCAAATTACTTCTGTTCAAACGTTTTGACGCTGTGGGTAGGACAAAACACGAACCAAGGTCTGCAATTCTACGAGACAAAACAACCGCGGTTGTCTTCCGCGAGCAATTAAAGCACTAACACAATAAAAAAAAATATTTCCCCCCTCATTCATCATGCGGACCAGCTTTTGTAGCGAACAGAAGTGGGAGGTGTTTGGAGTGGTGTGGGTTTGAGTCCCGTGCCCACAGATCACGAACGGTAAACCGTGGACAGCCCTCGCAGCCCTGCCCTAAGTTTAGAGCCGACTCGTGGACCGTGGCGGCAGACGTTGTTGTTGGTGGGGTAGAGTCAACAGCGGCGGGTTGCAGGGGGGGGGGTGGAGGTACTAGCGACAGGACGGGCTAGTTGTGACGGAGACCTGATGGTGTGGTCTGTCGGGTGGTCTGTCGTGTGGTCTGTCTTGTGGTTTGTCGGGTGGTCTGTCGGGTGGTCTGTCGGGGGTGGTCTGTCGGGTGGTCTGTCGTGTGGTCTGTTGGGTGGTCTGTCGGGGGTGGTCTGTCGGGTGGTCTGTCGGTGGTGGTCTGTCGGGTGGTCTGTCGTGTGGTCTGTCGTGTGGTCTGTCGTGTGGTCTGTCGGGTAGTCTGTCGTGTAGTCTGTCGTGTGGTCTGTCGGGTGGTCTGTCGGGTGGTCTGTCGGGTAGTCTGTCGTGTGGTCTGTCGGGTAGTCTGTCGTGTGGTCTGTCGTGTGGTCTGTCGGGTAGTCTGTCGTGTAGTCTGTCGTGTGGTCTGTCGGGTAGTCTGTCGGGTAGTCTGTCGTGTAGTCTGTCGTGTGGTCTGTCGGGTAGTCTGTCGTGTGGTCTGTCGGGTGGTCTGTCGT
The DNA here is from genome assembly GCA_944989445.1 of Ampullaceana balthica. NCBI lineage: Eukaryota > Metazoa > Mollusca > Gastropoda > Lymnaeidae > Ampullaceana > Ampullaceana balthica. Next base: position 777,278 of record CALYLW010000320.1, on the reverse strand, counting down.
GTGGTCTGTCGTGTGGTCTGTCGGGTGGTCTGTCGTGTGGTCTGTCGTGTGGTCTGTCGGGTGGTCTGTCGTGTGGTCTGTCGTGTGGTCTGTCGGGTGGTCTGTCGGGTGGTCTGTCGGGTAGTCTGTGGGGTGGAGTGTAGGGGTCACAAGAGGGGTGTTGCTGGGGATGAGCCTAGGGGGCTGTCGGCAGGATGGTTTGTTGCATGTCTGACGTCGTCAGTCTTAAAAACCAATCCTTAGTTGGCCGCACCTTGATGCATCATGGAATGATGGTAGATGTGTCGGTGTATGATGGTAGATGTGCCGTGGTATGATGGTAGGTGCACCGTGGTATGATGGTAGATGTGCCTGTGTATGATGTTAGATCTGCCGTGGTATGATGGTAGGTGCACCGTGGTATGATGGTAGATGTGGCGTAGTATGATGGTAGATGTGCCGGTGTATGATGGTAGATTTGCCGTGGTATGATGGTACATGTGCCGCAGTGTGATGGTAGATTGCATATGAAGTTCTACATATCACGCAAAATTTTTACAAGAAAGACATAAAGAATGTTCTGCATGTACGGAGGTAAAAACATAGAATAGTTCGATTAAAAAATAATTCATAGATATTAGTTACCACATTAACAATTCTCAGATCTATAAAATTACTTTATAAGTTTAAAAGAAAATAATGATTTTTTTTTCTCTCCCATACATACAATTAAGAAAAATTAAGTTTTAAAAGATTATTAAGAATCATTCTAATTGAATTATATTAATATTTTTGCTTTAATTTAACAACGTTTTTTGGTCTCATTAAGCAAAATTTTTAATATTTTGATACCCTAGATGCATGACTTTTCCCACTTGAGCCACCGCCATATTCACTTCCACCTCTATATCCACTTTCACCTCCGTATCCAGTGTCCACTCCTCCCTCCATATCTACTTCAAACTGCATATCCACTTCCACCTCCGTATCCAGCGTCCACTCTTCCCTCCATATCTACTTCAAACTTTTATATAAACTTCTACCTCCGTATTCAGTATCCACTTCCACCTCCGTATCCAATTCCACCTCTGTATCCACTTCCACCTCCGTATCCACTTCCACCTCCGTATCCACTTCCACCTCCGTATCCACTTCCATCTCCGTATCCACTTCCATCTCCGTATCCACTTCCACCTCCGTATCCCCTTCCATCTCCGTATCTACTTCCACCTCCGTATCCCCTTCCATCTCCGTATCTACTTCCACCTCCGTATCCCCTTCCATCTCCGTATCCCTTCCACCTCCATATCTACTTCCACTTCCGTATCTACTTCCACCTCCATATCTACTTCCACCTCCGTATCCCCTTCCACCTCCATATCTACTTCCACCTCAGTATCCACTACCACCTCCATATCCACTTCCACCTCCGTATCCCCTTCCACCTTCGTTTCCGCTACCACCTCCTTATACACTTCCACCTCCATATACACTTTTACCACTACATTACCTCCACCACGATTGTTGATTGGCCATTGAGCTACACTGTGCGTGACCTGGACACACACATAACATTTCATGGAAGAGTATAAATCGCAATACTTTGACTTTCGTTTAACTTTAAATTAAAATTATTTATTTAAGATTATTAATTTACTAATAAGAATTAATATTTAATTATAGCTATATATCAATAAATTGTAATTGGTGAATATCTTTCTCTCTCACACAAATGCGGAGGTTTTAAAATGTATAATAATTTTATTGAGAGACCGTGCGTACGATACTATCATTTAACAAAGACATTTGATTGGATCACACCAAAAATAAATAAATATAGGTCAGGGTTACTGAGTATTCAAAAGTTATTTACAAAATCCGCTACCAATTTATTAGTATTTAGTTTTCTAGTTTTAAAACATGACACACAGACAAGGCCGGATTTAGACTTGATGGGGCCCTAAACTATCTGAGATATGGGGGCCCTTTTGAAGTCGAGATATTCTATGTCAGTGCCAAATATAATTTTAAAAAACGTCCATGGGGCCCCCAAGACGGCGGGGGCCCTGAGCTATAGCTTGTTTAGCAAATAGGTAAATCCAGCACTGCACACAGAGAAAAACGGGACATTGGTTTGGTTCCACGGGAATATCTCCAACGATACTAGTTTCAATGTTTAACCCCTTTCCCTCCGCGCTCTCGCCTAGCCAACGTATCACTTCCGTTCTCATGTGTTTATTTGTTTTGGACCAGAGAGGGTTAATGGGTTTTCGACTAACGAGATATTATGTGTTCAAATAGTTGATGTTAAAGGTCGAGTTTAGATACGGCTGCACGCGCGAACATGTTTCACGTCTGATGGGAAGAAAGGGGTTTGGGTGGGGGGGGGGCGGAGGTGTGAAGATCAAACATGGGATCCTGTAGTTTACTTCAACCAAACCCGGACTTTTTTCTGGAAATGGAATCGGATAAATCACCATGTCGGATAATTCATATCGATATCGCAGACGTTGTTGTTTGAATGATGATCTGAGCGTGGTTTGGGTAGTGGCCTTCAGAGTATCGAATCGCGATGTATCGCCAATGTTAAGAACGACTTCCGAACAAGCATCGATCCTCGCTGACAGAACGTGACACGATGCGGCCTGCTCCGCACGTTCCCAGACTAATTGGTCAACCCCGATTGGCCAGTCTCTTGTTGCCAGTCTGTTTCCACTTGGACATCAAGTCTTGTGAACGCGCGGTCAAACGGAGTGAGAGTTTTCACCAGAAATGATTGGTCTCTTGGGGCAGGCAATGACTCAGTACTATGAATGGCGTTAAAAAATATATTTTAAACACAAATAATAAAAATTACAGTCAGTGGTTTTGAAACGACGTGAGTTTGACAGCAAATAATGTTCCGAAATGATTTTAAAAAAAATCTTTCCTTAAAAGTTTCTCTCTTGATTGATACATTCCACAATTACAAATACATCTAAGACTGGATATGATTTAAAGTAAGGTAACAACATGGTTGAAAGTAAGGTATAGACATGATTAAACGTAAGGTACAGACATGTTTTAAAGTAAGGTACATGTGTTTTAAAGTATGGTACTGAAAGCAATTCCATCAAAAACTATTTTAAACCTTTTCTTCGTAACATGATTTTACAAAAACATACAAACAAATACAAACACACACTTCGTTTATAAATTTAGTAGGGCTGTTATCGATTAATTTAAATTTAATCGTTAACTTTTGAAAAATTAACGATTAATTAATCGATAATTTCGATTAAAGCCAAAAATAGAAATTTATGACGTCATTAAACTGAACATTTCAAGGGAAGTAACAAAAACAGGTAATTGACTTTTTAAAATATGTTATTGAGTTATTTCCCCTGTCTCTCAGACATAAAAAAAATAAGAATATTTTGAACTAAATTTTATAACGATGTGTTGATACTTTATCGGATGTTTGTGCTGAAGGTGGTACGTCAGTGATGTATTTGATCCTTTTAAAGAGAATTGTTTATGGCAGTACACACAGTAAACTTTTTCACCATCTTGACTTGGCTATCCACAGTTAGCTTAAAAACAACTTTTTTGCTCAACTTTCCAGTTATGTGTTTAAATGTAACTGCGCTGATGCTGTCAGTCATTTTTTAGTTAACGTCTGCCGGTCCACATATATTAATAAAATAAATTATAATATTACGCGGGAGAAGTTTGTACGTAAAAAATATATAAATTAGTATTAGTTATTAATAAAATATTATTTTTTAATACAATTTTTAAAAAAATGTTATAAATATTTTCTTTAATTTTAATCGAATTTTTATCGATTAAAATAATTTTATTCGATAAAAAATTTAAAGTATTAATCGAGAAATTAATCGTTAATTTCCGCAGCCCTAAAATGTATATTTCTAGGGCACAATTATTTCTGTTTAGAAGGAGCGTCTGTAATAGATAACAAGAAGATATATGTTTGAATTTATTTTTTAAAAATGTATTTCATTTTCTAAATAATTCTTTTAGGTCAGGGAGTAAACAAATACCAATAAAAATGAATTAATTTTTTATATATATATTTTTTGAAGTACATCGTCTTTTCTTTTTGTTATATTTTTATAATGATAATTTTATTAACTACTTTTAAAATGATAGTTAAATATTTGCTCTCTTTTAATATGCTTGAACTAATTTGTTTAAAAGATGATGTTCCTTCTTGCTTATGTATTTGTTTAATTTAAAAAAAATAGAAGTAAAAAAACACGTTTTTATAAGTGGACTAAAAAGAATAAAATAATTAAAAACTTATAAATGCAAGTGTTTTGATGTAATAGGACTGAAAACGTGGAGCGGCTACTTATGAGGTTTAACATATGCAGTTCATTCATTCATTCTCTCTTTTGCCTTCTAAATTATTAATCCGTAATGTCTATACCAACAACCCGCCCCACGTTTTTAGTCATAGTAAATGAAAGTACTTGAATTTATAAGTTTTAAATTATTTCATTCTTTTTAGTCCTCTTATAAAAACGTGGTTTTTAAAAAATCTTTTTTTACTTTTATTTATTTTATTCTTTTTAGTCTAAGTGTATGCTATGGTGAGTTTTGAAGTATTGATTATGTTCAAATATAATACGCATTGCCCGACAAACATTTACAGACTGGAAATGACTGATCTCCCCTTTATGTTAAACATGGTTGATGTGGTCGGGGTTGGTGGGAACTCGGCACGTGAATGTAATGTAAACAAGAGCAGACGGATAATACATATGCTTATATATAGATAAACTAAAAAGTTCAATAATTTAATAACTGTACATTCGATCGATCTGAAATTTTGATACAATGCATTTACATCCAAGATCTATCTGTGGTAAAATTTAGAGATCTCTTGGACCATCATAAGTGGTTTAATTTTACGTTGGCAGATTTGAAAGATTGTGGACATACAAACAAACAGGAACGAAAGTGAGTTAATAAAAACGTGGTAAGAACAAACATTTAGATAGAAATAAACGTGTTGAACTGTATTCAACTTTGCAAAAGGAATAGCAGGAAAATGAGTTTATCTCCCCCTCTCTCTTTTCTCCCCCCCTCTCTCTCTCTCGTTTTGTCTCCCTCCTGTTCGCACACCCCCACCCCCACCCTACTAGCAGCCTGTCTCTCCTTCGTGGCACTCTAACACTGTTTAACGTATGCCACATTGTAACCAAAGAGCTCCCCCCGAAAGATCACTGTTACCGATCCACTCGATTCGTTTACTTTACAAAACTCACCTCGACGTTTCGCGTGCGGTCCCAGGAATAAGCAGGGCGCTGCGGTCCGGACCACTCAAAGGTCCCAATGTTTGCCCACATTAAATTCCATCATTTTTTGGAGAGAGGGCGCGTGCTTCGTCTGCGGCAGACGACAGCGTTTCAATGTTTGCCGCGAAATTAGGAGGACAAAGGGAAGCAACAATATTATTCCACGGGTGGCGGAGGAGTTACCTTACTTTTTTGCAATTGTTGAGTTGTCTTTCCCTTAGAACAGAAGAGAATGAAATCTATTGAACAAATCTTTACCGAGTTATAAACACAGTAACTGTAATTGTGTTACAACTGAAGAGAGAGAGAGAGAGAGAGAGAGAGAGAGAGAGAGAGAGAGAGAGAGAGAGAGACAGACAGAGAGACAGAGAGAGACAGAGAGAGACAGAGAGAGACAGAGAGAGAGACAGAGAGAGACAGAGAGAGACAGAGAGAGAGTGAGAGTGAGACTGAGGAAAAGACAGAGAACGAGACAAAGAGAATACAAAGATTTTAGATATATTAAATCTATTGGGTTTGTGGGGTAGGGAGGTTGTGCTACGGTTAACCTGTGCTGTGTTAACCTACAGTTAACAAAAGACGTTTCACCAGAATATTTTCTAAATGGAACTTTGGTTTAACGAATTCAATAGAAAATATGTTTACATTCCGCACGTACACATCATTCTGTGAAATAGGTGTCCCAAAGATGTTTGCCAGGGTTGAGCGTGTGAGTCTTGTTGCTGGTGTCCCCGCGTGTTGACTCTCTGTCTAATGCTGTTAGGTCAGGGATGTGTGTGGAGTGCCCAAGACAATTGCTCTCTAGGGGGTGTCACTCAGATCTTGCTCGCTAGGGGTTGTTACTCAGATCTTGCTCGCTAGGGGGTGTTACTCAGATCTTGCTCGCTAGGGGGTGTTACTCAGATCTTGCTCGCTAGGGGGTGTTACTCAGATCTTGCTCGCTAGGGGGTGTTACTCATATCTTCCTCGCTAAGGGGTGTTACTCAGATCTTGCTCGCTAGGGGGTGTTACTCAGATCTTGCTCGCTGGGGGGTGTTACTCAGATCTTGCTCGCTAGGGGGTGTTACTCAGATCTTGCTCGCTAGGGGGTGTTATTCAGATCTTGCTCGCTAGGGGGTGTTACTCAGATCTTGCTCGCTAGGGGGTGTTACTCAGATCTTGCTCGCTAGGGGGTGTTACTCAGATCTTGCTCGCTAGGGGGTGTTACTCAGATCTTGCTCGCTAGGGGGTGTTACTCAGATCTTGCTCGCTAGGGGGTGTTACTCAGATCTTGCTCGCTAGGGGGTGTTACTCAGATCTTGCTCGCTAGGGGGTGATACTCAGATCTTGCTCGCTAGGGGGTGTTACTCAGATCTTGCTCGCTAGGGGGTGTTACTCAGATCTTGCTCGCTAGGGGGTGTTACTCAGATCTTGCTCTTGGTTAAAGATCGAGGATTGAAATATGCAGTCCGGTAAGTGGATAGAGGCCATGGTGCTGGACTAAATGAGAAAAGGTGAAGCCTGGTTAGAATAAATTCGTTAATCTATGTACTGAAGCGAGATATTCGCGTTTGAAAATTTGATGTTAGGTAGCCCTGTATAGAGTTAGAACCTTGTTATTCTGTACTTGATGTTAGGTAGCCCTGTATAGAGTTAGAACCTTGTTATTTGATGTTAGGTAGCCCTGTATAGAGTTAGAACCTTGTTATTTGATGTTAGGTAGCCCTGTATAGAGTTAGAACCTTGTTATTCTGTACTTCCTGCAAAATTAGCTTTCATATTTTTTTTACCATGAATTACTTTTAAATGGGCCGTCGGAATCCATATTACAGGGGTCATAACTCATTAAAAAAAACAACAACAACATAGAACCATGTTACTGTAAGGGGGCGCAATGTCAACTGGATTTACTTATGAACTTTCTTTATAGGGTAACATCTGAGCCAAAAGATGGCATGTAAGCCGCTTAAAATAAATAACTGTACAACTTTAGCCTTTTCAATATAATAATAAAAGAGTAGAGTTTTATCGAATGGGGAAAAAAACCGAGATGGATGATACAACTGGTAAAGTTTATATGATAACAGTTGCAACTAAAGGCACCAGAATCATTGAACGGATTATTCCCAGCGTAGGGGACATGTATACAGCGTAGGCGACATGTATACAGCGTAGGCGACATGCATACACTTCGGACCAGTAGGTTGATTTAGGCATGTGTCGATGTCATTTCTGGGTATCTGGGTCCACTGGCTAGTTCTAAAAATAGATCAGTGAAACGTTTACCGTGTGTGCGTGTAAGGTTAGGTATGTTTGCATGCGTGAGTGTGTGTGCATGCGTGTGAATATGCGTGTGTGTGAGTGTGTGCATGCGCGCGTGTGTAGCCTATAACTTGTTACGTAATGACCAATCTTGTTGTGTTTTGGAAGTTCTACATTTAATTATGTTTTTTTTCTTCTTTTCAAGCACCGACCAGATGACATTTACAACAACGCGCGGTGAATCAGGACAACTGGTGACAGGTATCGTGTCATGGCATGCAAGTGACACAGGTAACAACGGAACGGTAGACACAGACACACACACAGACACACACACACACACACACACACGCACACACACAATCACACACACTCAAGTCCTGGCAGCTACAGAAGAACCCTGCTGTGTGTTAGTTACCTGTGGATGCGCAGCTAGTAGGAAACAGTGAAGGTCGAAGGTTCAACCTGTTGAAATAAAGGGAGATAATTGTTCAGTTGGATTTTGTATAAGTGAGATGGAGCGTTAGTGCAAGTGAAATTATTTGTTAATACACGGGATAATGTATTTTTATGCTTTAGAGTCAGTAAGTTATTATTAGTTAGATGAATCATTATCTGATGTACACAGTAGCAACATCATTAACTGTATCACATTCAGTTTCATAATTATATTATGAATTCTATATAACAATGATCAATTAGTATGACATGCTTATTTAAATTTGTGCAAACTGTTCATGTTCAAATTAAACTATGCTATTGAAATTAAATGCTTTGGCTTAAAATCTAGTACAAAAAGTTCCATAGTGTGATGTTATATCAATAAATCTTCAGTTATTTTCCTTTAAAACATTGTAAAACAAATATCTGAATATTCAACCTTAATCATGCGGTAGTTTAGCAATTAAACTTAAATCTCAACCACTTCAACCAGTTTCATTGTGATATTTTAACCCTATGACGTCATCACTATCTGTGCAGCTCTTCTCGGTAATAAACAATTTTGCAATATATGTTTACAAACTATCTCTCCGATTAAACAATAATGCAGGTATAACCTTGTCATGTAATCCACACAAACTTGTAATCTAAAGACGACTTTAAAGATGTTATAGTTTGACAGGTGGGTAAGGCTAGAGACTATATATTTACAGGCACTTTGTTTTCTATGCTTCCAATTAAGTTGTCTGTATTCATGTACTTATGTATTCATGTATTCATGCCATTCGCCAGATCAGCTCAATCCGTCATTACTTAACAGTTAGTGCAACAACAAAAACTCTAGTCTGTGCTCTTGTACTAGCTCGTATGGATTACTGCAATTCTCTTCTGTCAGGTGCGCCAAAACAATGCATTGAAAAACTACAGAAAGTTCAAAATTCAGCTGCCAGACTGGTGCTCAAGGCAAAAAAACATGACCATGTTACTCCACTTCTTCGCTCACTTCATTGGCTGTATTGATTACAAACTGGCCGTTCTCTGTCACAACTTCTTTTCGGACTCATGCCCATCGTATCTTACTGAACTTTTGTCGGTCTACTCACCCACTCGCCAGCTACGATCTTCTGCAGACACCCGCGTTCTCTCTGTTCCTACGACACGCACCAAAACATTTGGTGAAAGGTCGTTCTCTTTTTGTGCAGCCAAACAATGGAATTATCTACCATTATACTTGCGTAGTATTCAAACAACCAAGTCCTTCAAGACTGTACTTAAGACACATCTTTTCAAAATTTATTTTCAAAATTAATGAAACAACATTTCTTGTAAATGATTAACGTAGCTTATGTATAATGTACTGTAATTTTTGTGTTTGTTATGATATGAAAGTTAATTTAATACTTATAGGTATGTTATTTCTTTCATGTAAAGCGCTGTGAGCCCAGTTCCTTACTGGGATACAGCGCTATATAAATAATCAATTTATTATTATTATTATTATTACTTATTTGAGAGTAAAATGTAAATTCACGCCCACTGGATGCTAATACATTTTCTCTCCCCCCACCCCCCACCCAATTTAGTCCTGCTGACCATGAAGGTATCAGCCGGACAGCAAGTGTCAGTAACAGGTCAGCAAGGGTCAGTAGCAGAAATCCAGCCGGACAACCCTTATGTTGCCCGGGTTGGCCTGGAAGAGATGGAGGCCATGAGGAGGACAATGGACCCAAACACATTCTCTGCGCCATTGAATCAAGGGAGCCTATCGCGATTGGACAAATTTAATCTGTTTTTCCTGATTGCTTTCCCTTTGTTCTTTTTCGTGCTGGGAATTGTTCTGACGGCGGTACTGGGCTAGTCTAGTCCCTTTGTGGAACCGGAGACGTGGTCAAATGACATAACCAGTCGGAACCACTTCTATATAGTTATCAATGTTTTTAGGTTTTCTTGTAAACTTGTGAAGACTAATTTTTATACATCGGGAAGTCAATAATATTTACCAAGAGAACACGTTATCAAACTTATCAACCGCTGCATCCCAAACCTTGAGTCCTAACTGATAATCGAAGTTCGATTGAAATTCATTCCAAAGCAACAAATTTAAAAAAAAAGAAGTAATTATTAGTTATTCACAGAAGTGAATTGCGCTTGTTAAAGTAAGCAATTAATATATGGCGCTGCTTGGATAAATACGAACCAAAGACGCATTCTTAAATAAAATTTTTGTGCAATAAATGATGTTGATCAATTTCAAATATGCTATTTTGCGATAGTTAAGCTTTATTTCTGTTATACTGTTAAGTTTTTGGTTTAAAAAAGCAACACAAATAACAGAATATTTTTTAAAAATGTGATTGCTCTGATAATTATTCAATTGCATTTTATGTAGTTATATTATATTCTCACTGAAATGGTGGGGTTTTTTTGGCAAAAAATTATTTAAAAATAAATTACATATTATTACTTCTCAGAGTCCCATATAAAGAAAGACTATTTACTGATATTGATTTTATGTGCTAAATGTGTTTACAAGAATGGGATGCTAAACGAATTTGGATGCATATTATTAATTATAATTATATGTTCATATTTATTTATGTTTAAAAAAAACCCTTCTAAACCAATAAACTTCACTGAACACTACTAAGAGTTTGAACAAATCTTCTATAACATTGTTACATATGTTCTTGGGAAATAGATAACTTGAATGCTATTCTTTACGAATTAAATTATAAAATGAACTATTTTTTAAAAAGAAAAACAATATTGTTTCTTGCAAAGAATGTATCTGGGAATATAGAAAATAGATTTAAATGTTAGATGGGTCGAGACAGAGGCGGCGTTAGGTACTCGCGAGGCCTGGTGCAACAATGACCCCGCGGGGCCAGAGTACTGGAAACGATCGCGAACTACCAATATGCCCAAAATGTCATAATATCTTGATTAGATCAATTCTTGCGCAAACTCAGTAGTGCAATATCTGCCGGCTCCTTTGTTACTAAAATATATTTATGTTCGCGTTTTATGAACAATGGTTTCCTTTCGAAAAATACCGTAACGACTTACGTTAAAATTCAATTTATTGTACAAGGCAATATTTCAAATGCATGTTTCTAATCGCAAGTGCATTGTGTACATGACTACATGCAGTGTACTTCGACATGCAGGATGACATTCTCATATATCTTTGTCGAGAGTATGCATTCAATGTTAAACGGGCCGAGAGTATGCATTAAATGTTAAACGGGCCGAGAGTATGCATTAAATGTTAAATGGGCCGAGAGTATGCATTAAATGTTAAACGGGCCGAGAGTATGCATTAAATGTTAAATGGGCCGAGAGTATGCATTAAATGTTAAACGGGCCGAGAGTATGCATTAAATGTTAAACGGGCCGAGAGTATGCATTAAATGTTAAACGGGCCGAGAGTATGCATTAAATGTTAAATGGGCCGAGAGTATGCATTAAATGTTAAACGGGCCGAGAGTATGCATTAAATGTTAAACGGGCCGAGAGTATGCATTAAATGTTAAACGGGCCGAGAGTATGCATTAAATGTTAAACGGGCCGAGAGTATACATTAAATGTTAAACGGCCGAGAGTATGCATTAAATGTTAAACGGGCCGAGAGTACGGCTGTCAATATTGTTGAAAAATGCTGCATGGGTACCCGTACAAATTTCGAACGGGTACCCGGGTTACCCGATCGAAACATGGCATAATTTCCCCCGTCATGACCGCTATACAATGCTCCCTAGCCACCGTCCATGCACCTCATTTCACACAGTAGCTACACGGCCGACGTCTTAGACATCGAGCAATTTTTGCCGATTTTTACCCCCCCCCCTTCCATCACAGGTTGTCACAAAAACTTAGAGCCCCCTCCAATATGATGTCACAAAGCTTTTCGCCCCCACCCCCATAATAGGTGGGGGAGAGGGGAAAAGTCTGGTCACCGATTCGCTTGACCGAGCTCAGAGTGACACGTAAAATGTAAACAAAAGCGCCCGTCGCTTCGTTGGGTCGCCTCAATGCGTCAGCTCAAAATTTCACGTGGCAAAAAAACTATAACAAACCGTGAATTTAAATTACATACCTCATATAAGGATAAACTAAAAATGCATTAATTTAATTACGGTACGTTCGATCGATCTGAAATTTTGATACGATGCATTGTTAGGTCAGACGGGTCCGTGTGCCAAATTTCAGTTCGATCGGATCATGGGAAGTGGGTTCATTTTTGACTTCTGTTTTTCCGCCCGCCGAGCCCAAGACAGAGAGAGAGAGAGAGAGACGGCCGCGAAGTTAATATAAGGGATTTAAATAAAACAAACCCGTAAAAACAAAGTTTTTGACTATAAATCCCTTATATATGAGACATAACTAACAGTATTGATTATTTTCAAACATTTACAGACTGAATCTGTCTTAACTCAAGTTTGCTTCATAACCCTGGGTGTGGGTGGGAGGGGGGGAGTGTAGAGGGGAAAAAACATTGACAGACTGACACCGAGTGATGTCCCTTGTCTTTAATAAATGGGGGTGGGACGTGAGGGGGTGTCGGCTCGACGGTCGACGTCAACTCAAACTCACGTGAAATTGGAAGAAAAAAAACAAAACAAAAACCGTGAATTTAAATTACATACCTCATATAAGGATAAACTAAAAATGCATTAATTTAATTACGGTACGTTCGATCGATCTGAAATTTTGATACGATGCATTGTTAGGTTAGACGGGTCCGTGTGCCAAATTTCAGTTCGATCGGATCATGGGAAGTGGGTCATTTTTGACTTCTGTTTTTCCGCCCGCCGAGCCCAAGACAGAGAGAGAGAGAGAGAGAGAGAGAGACGGCCGCGAAGTTAATATAAGGGATTTAATTAAACAAACCCCGTAAAAACAAAGTTTTTGACTATAAATCCCTTATATATGAGACATAACTAAAAGTATTGATTATATTTCAAACATTTACAGACTGAATCTGTCTTAACTCAACTTTGCATCATAACCCTAGTGGGGGGGGGAGGGGTGGGTGGGGGGGAGAGGGGAAAAGTCTGGTCACCGATTCGCTTGACCGAGCTCAGAGTGACACGTAAAATGTAAACAAAAGCGCACCGTCGTTTCGTTGGGTCGCCTCAATGCTCAAACTTTCACGTGGCAAAAAAACAATAACAAATCGTGAATTAAAATTACATACCTCATATAAGGATAAACTAAAAATGCATTAATTTAATTACGGTACGTTCGATCGATCTGAAATTTTGATACGATGCATTGTTAGGTAAGACGGGTCCGTGTGCCAAATTTCAGTTCGATCGGATCATGGGAAGTGGGTCATTTTCGACTTTTGTTTTTCCGCCCGCCGAGCCCATGAGATGAGAGAGAGACAGAGAGAGACAGACAGAGAGAGAGAGACGCCGGTGAAGTTAATATAAGGGATTTAAAATAATAAAACAAACCCGTAAAAACAAAGTTTTTGACTATAAATCCCTTATATATGAGACATAACTAACAGTATTGATTATTTTCAAACATTTACAGACTGACACCGAGTGATGTCCCTTGTCTTTAATAAATGGGGGGTGGGATGTGAGGGGGTGTCGGCACGACGGTCGGCGTCAACACGACGGTCGGCGTCAACTCAAACTCACGTGAAACTGGCAGAAAAAAAAACAATAACAAACAGTGAATTTTGAATTACATACCTCATATAAGGATAAACTAAAAATGCATTAATTTAATTACGGTACGTTCGATCGATCTGAAATTTTGATACGATGCATTGTTAGGTCAGACGGGTCCGTGTGCCAAATTTCAGTTCGATCGGATCATGGGAAAGTGGGTTCATTTTTGACTTCTGTTTATTCCGCCCGCCGAGCCCAAGACAGAGAGAGAGAGAGAGACGGCCGCGAAGTTAATATAAGGGATTTAAATAAAACAAACCCGTAAAAACAAAGTTTTTGACTATAAATCCCTTATATATGAGACATAACTAACAGTATTGATTATTTTCAAACATTTACAGACTGAATCTGTCTTAACTCAAGTTTGCTTCATAACCCTGGGGGGGGGGAGGTGTGGGTGGGAGGGGGGAGTGTAGAGGGGAAAAAACATTGACAGACTGACACCGAGTGATGTCCCTTGTCTTTAATAAATGGGGGTGGGACGTGAGGGGGTGTCGGCTCGACGGTCGACGTCAACTCAAACTCACGTGGAATTGGAAGAAAAAAAAACAAAACAAAAACCGTGAATTTAAATTACATACCTCATATAAGGATAAACTAAAAATGCATTAATTTAATTACGGTACGTTCGATCGATCTGAAATTTTGATACGATGCATTGTTAGGTTAGACGGGTCCGTGTGCCAAATTTCAGTTCGATCGGATCATGGGAAGTGGGTCATTTTTGACTTCTGTTTTTCCGCCCGCCGAGCCCAGACGACGAGAGAGAGAGAGAGAGAGAGAGAGAGACGAGACGGCCGCGAAGTTAATATAAGGGATTTAATAATAAAACAAACCCGTAAAAACAAAGTTTTTGACTATAAATCCCTTATATATGAGACATAACTAACAGTATTGATTATTTTCAAACATTTACAGACTGACACCGAGTGATGTCCCTTGTCTTTAATAAATGGGGGTGGGATGTGAGGGGGATGTCGGCACGACGGTCGGCGTCAACACGACGGTCGGCGTCAACTCAAACTCACGTGAAACTGGCAGAAAAAAAACAATAACAAACAGTGAATTTTGAATTACATACCTCATATAAGGATAAACTAAAAATGCATTAATTTAATTACGGTACGTTCGATCGATCTGAAATTTTGATACGATGCATTGTTAGGTCAGACGGGTCCGTGTGCCAAATTTCAGTTCGATCGGATCATGGGAAGTGGGTCATTTTTGACTTCTGTTTTTCCGCCCGCCCGCCCGCCGAGCCCAAGACAGAGACGGCCGCGAAGTTAATATAAGGGATTTAATAAAACAAACCCGTAAAAACAAAGTTTTTGACTATAAATCCCTTATATATGAGACATAACTAACAGTATTGATTATTTTCAAACATTTACAGACTGAATCTGTCTTAACTCAACTTTGCATCATAACCCTAGTGGGGGGGGTGGGTGGGGGGGGAGAGGGGAAAAGTCTGGTCACCGATTCGCTTGACCGAGCTCAGAGTGACACGTAAAATGTAAACAAAAGCGCCCGTCGCTTCGTTGGGTCGCCTCAATGCAGCAGCTCAAAATTTCACGTGGCAAAAAAACAATAACAAACCGTGAATTAAAATTACATACCTCATATAAGGATAAACTAAAAATGCATTAATTTAATTATGGTACGTTCGATCGATCTGAAATTTTGATACGATGCATTGTTAGGTTCGACGGGTCCGTGTGCCAAATTTCAGTTTGATCGGATCATGGGAAATGGGTCATTTTTGACTTCTGTTTTTCCGCCCGCCGAGCCCAAGACAGACAGACAGAGAGAGAGAGAGAGAGAGAGAGAGACAGAGAGACAGAGACGGCGGTGAAGTTAATATAAGGGATTTAAAAAACAAACCCGTAAAAACAAAGTTTTTGACTATAAATCCCTTATATATGAGACATAACTAACAGTAGTGATTATTTTTAAACATTTACAGACTGACACTGAGTGATGTCCCTTGTCTTTAATAAATGGGGGTGGGATGTGAGGGGGTGTCGGCACGACGGTCGGCGTCAACGCGACGGTCGGCGTCAACTCAAACTCACGTGGAACCTGAATTTAAAAAAAAACAACAAACAGTGAATTTTGAATTACATACCTCATATAAGGATAAACTAAAAATGCATTAATTTAATTATGGTACGTTCGATCGATCTGAAATTTTGATACGATGCATTGTTAGGTTCGACGGGTCCGTGTGCCAAATTTCAGTTTGATCGGATCATGGGAAATGGGTCATTTTTGACTTCTGTTTTTCCGCCCGCCGAGCCCGCCGAGCCCAAGACAGACAGACAGAGAGAGAGAGAGAGAGACGCCGGTGAAGTTAATATAAGGGATTTAAAAATCAGATCGAACACATTAGATTCATTGTTACATTCCCTCTTGAAATTCTAGAGTTGAAATGATGGAGATGGATTCGACTACTTAAAGAAATTGTGATGTTATCGATTCTAATCAGAGTTAAATAACACGTCTTATCGACATCGTGATTTAAAAAAAAATGTTTGATAAATTTAATATGATGTCACAATTAGGGATCAAGCCTCAGATTTGACATTGACTTCATGGTCCGAATTCGAATAAATAATTGATTTTTTAAATGAAAATAACCACTCGTTTTTTAAAAAATGAACATGTTTCTTATTTAAGAAAAGGGCTTAACTTTACTAATTTTTTTTTAAAAAATGCCATCGAAAAGAAACATCTAGGAATGACAGTGTGCGGCGCTTGATGAAGCATAATGTTGGAGTATTAATGGGCATATAAAGCTATTTGAGAAATGATCCGCCTTCACAGTTTAAAAAAAATGTTTGCAAACGAGATCGATGTAATTGCGAAAGTGAGACATTTCCGGAGTGGGAGTGTCATGCAGGGGCGTGTTGTATTTATATGGAATGGGGGGGGGGAGGCTGTGTTACTTCGTCCCTGTCCCACAGTTGGAAAGTCAAGCAAAGAGTTGATGAAAAAAAGCGGGCAAAATTTGTTGTGAAAAGATTCGCCTATGTTTGAAACTGTTCAATATGGCGAGCTTCTCTTTCGTTAGACTCTTAAAATTTTTACAGGCTTTCAGATGGAGCCACAGCATGTCATAATATTAATACATGGAGGCATTCAAATATAAGGAACATTGCTTTTTTTTCTTCTTGTTCGTAAAATTTAAATATGGCATAAAATCTAGACATGGGGGTTATAGAACTAACTTTTGTAAACTATAAGAATGGCATACAATCTAGACAAGGGTTATAGGCCCAACTGTATGTGTGTGTGTGTGGGGGGGGGGAGGGGTGTGTCTTTTTTTAAATATCCCAATACTGATGGAGAAACTGTAAGTTCGTATCGTTTATAGTGTTGAAACTTCTGTTTAGTTCATGATAAAATATGAACGATTCTTATGAGTTGATGTTGAGGTTTTACTGTTGGATTGCTTATTTTATGGAACTAGCAAATGTACCGGGCATCTTGAGTTGAAATTCGAGAGGAAATGATGAAACCAAAAAATAGTATAGCGTAATTTGTTAAAATGACATCGTTAGAGACCAATCCAACTAAATAAATATAGTTAACACTGAATTTTGAGATCACCCCATTTCAGGTACAGCCCTTGTTTTAAAGAGCAATCTTACGTATCGGGAGACAATTTTTGTAGTTGCTGGTTTATTTTAATAAACGCACCATTTCTATTTAAAACCCTTTTTTAACGTCTTATTTCAGATTTACAACTTATGTAAAAAATTATAACTTTAATGTCAATCAACAGTGTATTCTGTTGATTTTTCTTGTTTTCAGTTTACTGTATTGTTTTTTTTTATTGTTTGTATTCTTTATTTGTATTTGTAAAACTAAAAAGTTTATATAAAGCAAAGAAAATATGACTTTAAAAATGCCATACGAAAACGAAACCCACAACTATTCCATATAACAGTTTCAGATAATTTTAAATTGATATAATACTGTCCTATCAATGTACACGTTCAATATTCACTAAATTCTGTAATTTCGTCAAAACCCAGTCTTGTTGACACAATCCTGTCCTTTTGACACACTGCTGTCATGCAATGTTCCCTCTAAGGTCCGTTGGCCCGTGCGTGGTGTAAAAAATACCGTGTGCAAAGTTGCACAGCATCCATTTTTTGTGCAATATTTTACAAAATTTTCTGCGCGGTAAATCTAAACGGCTGCGTGGCGTTTGCCAGTTACCTGCGCGGCCGCGCAGCTTAAAGGGAAAATTGCTGTCATGTAGACATGATCCTTTCATGTTGACATAATCATGACGTTAAGATATAGCACTGTCGTATTGACTTTGCCATTTCCCTTTTTACGTGTGTGTTTGTGTGTATCTCTGAATGTGTGCAGCTCATTTGGATGATAGGCAACCTACACACTTGACCCCATTACAAAGTATCTCCAGCTGTAATCTCATCTGCCTCTCGAACTAAACCATTTCTTCATTATGACACATGGACATAAAGACACATTCGATATTCAATACTGCCGGATGTATTGTTTACCCTTTAATAACATAGTCCACATGCACCAGTGCTGTAACGTATGACATATATACAATACTAGAGTTATAATTAATGCTTTAATTGTTAATTGTAATAGTTAATCCGACTTCAGTTTAAAAGGCGAATCCTTCCGCAATATTTTATGAACTCATTTTATTTTCACATTTCAACTAAAACAAATCCTTTAAAAAGATAAAATAGACAATCACGGGATGGCTGTCAGAAAACTGATGTGAAAACTTCGATCCTGAAACCGTGACATTGCTCAATACATATCAGATTACAATTACTCATCCAATTACCGACATCGCCTGAACAACTCCGAGGAAGATGTTCGAACTACATTGCCACCGAGCATTAGTTGATGAAATCTCATTTGAAAAAAAAATGTTGGCGCTTAAAAGAAAAATAGTAATAAGCCGGGGCTTTCAAACTAGAAATGATTTAAATTTAAAAAGAATGTTCAAGGGAGATAAGCGGATACATTTTGACACATTTTGTAGCTATTGATTTAAAGATAAATATTTTAAAATGTTTAAAAAATGTGTGTTTTTATTAAATTATAGCTAATACTTTTTAAACTTCAATTTCAGAATTTGCTCTGTCACGTATGTATTTGTTTAAAAAGTTACTTGTTTATGTAGAACCCGAAAGAGCAGAACCAACAAGGGTAAATAACCTAGTGTGGCTAAATAGATAATCTCTGTCTTATACATAATAGCCTCAGACATCTTGTTATATAATATTCATATTCCGAATGTCCAAATTCTTATTTCCTAATCATTCACTTCCGTCGTATTGAAACTTATTAAAAAAATAATATAAGACAGTGCTTCTCAAAGTGGTGGTCCGCGGACCGGTGCCGGTCCATGGGCCATCCGCTGCCAGTCCGCAGATGTTCTAAAAAAAAGGACAGAAATTTTTTTTAGTGCAGGGAAAATAGTGCAATGGAAAAAAATTCATGCCGGTCCGCCATACTAAAAAGTTTGAGAAGCACTGATATAAGAGACACTCACCTGCATATATGTACGTATATACATACATGCATTTATCTATCTGTTTCAAGTGTGGTTCGAGTAAATGTCGATATATTGTTAAAGTATCTTTCGAATGGTTTCTATTTACTACTATTACTATAAGTAATAGCTTTTTAAAATGTATAAGTGTTTGCGAGAAAGAGCTGAGATAATCAGAAATTACAGTTTAAAATTATTTAGTTATAATTACTAATTTTTAAAATTCAAAATTCGTGTTAACTAAGATGTATTCGCTAATCTCCCTTCATATTCCATTTTTTTTCTCCCTTAAATTAAACAAATAAATAAAACACATTGTTTTTCTCTTTCGACCCAGCTTTCCCCACAGTAAAATTAGGGTACATTTCTGCTGCTCGAGGATCACTGAATATTACCGTATCTTATATACTTAATATGTGACATTTGAGATGGCGTCAATGGCCCCGAGTCACTAAGACTCATATCGGTCCCCTCGGGGAATTCTACGGCAGCTTTCTCCTCTCCACCAAGGAAGCCAGCCGACGGGGACACCCCCGAGACGATCCCCTAGAAGAGGAGGTCGCCTGGGCAGATGGCAGCCGCACAAGTCGACCAGTCTGTCTCTCATAGGGGGTCGTCTGGGCAGATGGCAGCCGCACAAGTCGACCAGTCTGCCTCTCATAGGGTTTCGTCTGGGCAGATGGCAGCCGCACAAGTCGACCAGTCTGCCTCTCATAGGGGGTCGTCTGGGCAGATGACAGCCGCACAAGTTGACCTAGTCTGCCTCTCATAGGGGGTCGTCTGGGCAGATGGCAGCCGCACAAGTCGACCTAGTCTGCCTCTCATATGGGTTACCTCCCATAACAGGAGGTTGTGAATTTTCCCTACTTCGACCCGCCATAGCTGCGGCGCCACCACGGTACAGCTTACCGGGTCTATATAACCTAGGACTGTCGCAAGATAAGGGGAATCATCACTGCAGCCTACCTGTGGCGGTGCGGGCAACCGCAATAGCCAACCAGATAGTGTTGGGTAATGGCATCCACATTGGGAGGGTCTCCTCAGAACTGAAGTCCGACCAAAGTTCTTCACGGCACTTTTTCAAGAATTGTACTGGCCCACCTGGTCCTAAACATGCCATTCACTGAAACAGCTAGAAAGGGGGACCCTTCGAACGAGTACAATGGTTCTCTTAATAGTCAGGGGAAGTCTCCACCACGGGTACCCCCGTCTACGATCCGTACAGCGAATTTAATAATCTGTCTAACTGCCTAGCTAACCCTAACCAAACTTCAACGTTCCTCGTCGGGACTGTTAGTTTCGGGTTTCGCATACCCTACTTATCCAGAGGACATCGCGAAGGTCATCCCTTACGCCCGGTTAGCTTATATAGTACCGACGCTCCTTCTATACAAAAGATTATTGTGTTATCGCTTATTAATTGGCCATGTCTAGTCTTGTATTTTATTTCATTTCTATATGTTGGTAGGTAATTGGTTTCTCTGATTTCTTCAGGCAGCCCATTCTATGCCCGAATATTGCACTTAGAAAAGAGTCCCGCCGTATCAACATAAAGCTTGACTCTTGTCAAATAAATTGACGAACTAAACCACAAACTGAAAGGATGATTCGAAAGAAAGTCTTAAAATTTTTCTTTAAAGGCTACTTGTCTAATCACTTCATGATTTATCTAAAATAGTTTCTGAAATTACTCATTTCCTCTGTCAGGTGTTCAAACCGGGGGTCTCATGTCTTTACTTATCTCCCTTTACATCCGTATGTTTTTACTACAGCCATCATTGTTTCCATTAAAGAAATAGACTAGGGACATGGACATGACATAATCGATTGTAGTGCATTTAAAACCCTAACAGACTCCCGGTGTCCCTAAAAGGGATGTCCCATCTGCATTACAAATGTGACATCGACATGTCTCTAATTAAGTTAATTAAGTTAGACGGCGTGAAAGACCCACCGCCCTGAGGGCAAGAATGTAGGCCCTTGACACGGCTGAGGAATTAGAAACTGATGCGGTGTCATATCAGAGATTCTCAAAATAATGGGACTCGCGAACATTTGTAAAGAGCTAGCAAGGAACGAAAGAAAATCAGTTTGAAGATCACATCCTTAAATGCCCCACTAAGCCAATCACAGCTGGTTACATGTTGTAATTAAACTAAAATAAATTAATCACATAAGAAAAATGACGAAGTCGTCGAACTGAAACTCTATAGCCCCTCCCCCCCTAGTACCACTCCTTTCTTTAGTGACTTTAGTGGATCCTGTAATCCCACTTTACGGGCCGCGAAGCGGCACATTTGGAACGCGACGTGACCGTCTGTTTTAACAGAAATTTTAAATAATACAAAACTTTGTCCTAATTCAAGCTATGGTAAGTTTGAGGAAAAACATGATGAGAACCACTGTTCTAGATATTAAATAGCATACAAAGATGTTCAAGCCAATCATGTGGACATTTATCCCAAGGACCAATCCTTCAGACAAAACGGCTGCAGGGTCACATCACCCACAGACACGTAATGAGGAGTTTTGCCAATTAAGAAAAAAAGAAATGTTCTTTGTTAAAACTACCTAAACGATATTTATTCCGGTTTTTTTTCAGGGCTGAGATGCAAGAAATCTGGCATAAAGCGTGTATGAGTGGGATGAGTCTTTGGGGGGGGGGAATAAGGAGTCGAACATTTTACAAATCTAACTGATGTTATTAGTTTTAAAAATTTCTAAAGATGTAGAAAAATGTTGTTTAGTGACCTCTGGTATAAACATGTATATTGAATGACTAATTAATGTGGGAAATTTAAAATGCTAGAAGAAGTTTTTGAACAGAATTTTCAACTTTTCAATGGTGTCATAGATCTGAACACCGAGTGGCCTATGTAAAGTTTGATAGTCTCCCACGACTATTCGCAATCAGAGTCATTTGATCAGAGCGCGAAGGAGCAACACAGTAACCTTCATTGGTGCTGTCTCTTCCAGAGATAGGTGTGTGTTGAGGGGGGACTGGGGTGGTGGGTGGTTGGGGTGTTGGGGAGGGGGTGATGTAGTGTAGGAGCTGGGGTCGTGGGGCTAGACACCCGCGACTGTGTACTTACTCCACCGTTCCTATCCATTTTATTCTCAAAACTTTTACAATTTTGCCTTCAGAGATTGTGAAGACTGAGTTTAAATTCATAACTGATCCAATGGAAGGATGTTCAATATCACCCGTCTTTGTGCCAGGAACAGGTCTTAACAGCCGCTAACTCGTGAACAGCTATTCTCCGAGGAAGACACTTAAATCTCGCCCGCAAAGGAAAGGCCTGTAGCGATTTAGTCACCCGTCACCTCTACGCATGTAAATAGTTTTGAAGACTATCTCAAACAAATGAACAAATTAAACAATCAAAAGTTATGGTGCAAGCACAGACTACTACAAAAATTAACTTTTTGATGGCCGAACTCTGTCAGTGTTTGCTGGCCCCGCAAACACAGCCTCCAGTATTTCTGTCTCACGTTTCAGTGACCAAGCTGTGAACACAAGGATCGGAAAAGCGTCGGGTGTCTTGGATTGAACAAACGGTTGTGGGAAACCCTAACCCAAACCCCAACCTCATATAGAGCAATAGAACTGAGCGCATATCATACCTGCCAGCTCAGACTCTCCTACAAGGCAGTGAAATGCAGACATCTTGCTGTCATGGGCGGACAATCAACAGCTGCCACCCAGGATATCGATGTCACACTTCGTGAATTCGAGTTTCTAATATAAACGTCTTGAAACTTGCATAAAGGTGAAGGATGCTCTCCGCTCTCACGAAGGAAGCAGCCTCTCTAATAGAGTCAAGTGAGAAGAAGGGAGAGAAACAGTAATCCAAAGTATTTGCTGCACGGGGCCCCTGATTGCAATTCGAACTGGGGCCCTATCCAGCCAGCGTAGCTTCAGATAAAATGATTGCTAGCAGCTAGTATAAGACTGTAACTTTTAATTATTCAGCCAAAACGATTATTCATAAAAAAACCGAACACGAAGAAATAACTGTATGCCAGTCTCCTAAAATTGAGTGTAAAAGACAATTTAAAATTTTTTTTAAAAAAACAAATGAAAAAAAAATTCACACCCCACCCGGGGATCGATTACGCCACCGCTTGCACCACAAGTATATATACTTCTCATTGGACCACGAGAGCTCGACGAGGAATGTGTTTTTTAAAAATATAAATAAAATAAATAAAATTCTTTAATATTTTCTTTTATTGGGCCTATCAAATCATATTTTTTCGTTTACTAAGACTATCGTGTCGGAATAGAAATTAGATTAATAGATGAGATTTTATTAATTTATTTACTTTATCATATTTTCAGCGATTCATGTAAAAATTTGTCCACATTTATTATAAAACATTCTTAGTTTGGGGGACCCTAAATCATCGGGGCCCCTGGCTTTAGCCCGTTCAGCCCCCCCCCCTTTAATGCGCCATAGGTGTGGATACTGTGAACTGTAGCCAATCAGCAGATTAGCGTAGTCGGCATTGTCATTCAGAGATTGGCCTCTTAAGCCATTTAACAAACGTAATAGCTATTCCATTGTCTTCCTAAGTCATAAGTCATAACCCCCCTTAGCCATAATATATGATGCATGAATACCCATGGATTTTATGTTATAGACTATCATTAATGTATATTTATTTTCTTAAAGTTAAGAATATACCAATTATCGAAAAGTCCTACTCATTGTTTTGACGGTTATACATGACGTATCGAATACTCGTCGTTCTTAATTTTGGATTAAAACGCATCCAATAGCCATTAAAAAAAATTGTAAAATAAAAAATCGAACAGCAACTGTATTTAAGCTAGGATTATAAGGTATAGAATGGCAGATGTTTTGAGTGAGGAAATGACTTGATGATCTTCGTTAGACCCCAAGCTCCGAGGACCACGTGACGCAGTTGTTGTTTGGATCATTGACTGAAAACACCTCAACTGAAAATCATTATTTTGTCAACGTTCAGTCACCCTGAGTCAAACAGGGTGACATGCGTCATTGACATGCATGAGTGATTAAGCTGTTATTGGTATGTTCCCCGTTAACAGACACTCTTTATACCACCCCACCCCCCCCACCCCACATTGCCCGTAACGTATGAGAGTCAATACCAACGAACCTTTTGCGGTTCTAACTCTTCTAAAAAACAAACTGCGTAGTTTTAAATCAATAGAATCCTTATACTGGGTATTAACCCATTCAATACCAGCGAAACAAATCTATATGTAGACCATGGTAATTACAGTGGTGGCAGACTTGGCATTGATTCCTGAACACCCATCCGTATAATCAAATATCGAAGTTTAGTAAACTACTGCACATCAACGTTTAAGAGGGTCAGAGAGTAAACAGGGGGGAGACAACTCTCAACGGTACTCAGATCAGGAGTGAACTCAGGTTAAAGGGGGCCCCAAACAGGACTGGACCAAGGGGGGCCCCAAGCAGGACTGGACCAAGGGGGCCCCAAGCAGGACTGGACCAAGGAGGCCCCAAGCAGGACTAGACCAAGGGAGCCCCAAACAGGACTGGACCAAGGGGGCCCCAAACAGGACTGGACCAAGGAGGCCCTAAGTAGGACTTGACTGGGAGGGGGGCAGTTTCTTTGGAGTCGAGTGACGTGGTATCTTAGGAAGGGAGTGAGATTGTATTTTTGTTTTTGGAGTGGGTTAGTATAAATATTTGTGTTTTTTGCTAAGGGGTCTCTTAACACTGGGCTAGATAATATCTTTCGGTGGTAGTGAGAAATATTTGTTATTGATATGTTGATATGTTGTCCGTTGACATATTTTTCAGGGTTGAATAAGTAACTTATATGACTTTGAATACTCTTATTATTTTAGATATGTGTGAGTAATGAATGCAATGATTTATTCATTGGTTGAAGATATAAATGACAAGAGGAAACAACCAATTTTATTTAAATTTGAAACAACGGCAACTAACATCAGCGTTAAAAAAAGACAACATAACAACGGCCAAAATTGTCAGTGCTTTATTTTCTCTTGATTGGTTTTACGACACAGCCTCGTTCTGACGTTGGTTGAAATGCGAGTGTGCCCCCGTCAAGTCTGCTAGAGTTGACCTTGATTTAAAGGTTAAACTGTGTACACATTTGGTACACATTTTACTTACTTACTTGAGGACAAAACCAGTTAACAAAATGTACGCTAAACATAATAACACAGCACGTCTCTGAAACGAAGAATAATGAACAACACTTAAATATTTATTGCACTTATGTTCATGTGGGTAACAATCAACATATTCGACATTCTTGACAAACGTCGAAAACGTGTTTCGTCTCCTCTGATCGCGTTTTTTATTCTGCTAAATTATTTTTTTTAAAGTGTGCAGAAATGAACGTAGACTAAATATGACTGGTAAAAAATCATTCTTTAACACAATTATTTCAAATGATAAACGAAAATAACTTGTCTTGAATAGATTTAGTTTGTTTTCACAAAAGACCTCATTTATTTTAAAATGTACAAATAAAATATCCTACAAACTTTTGTGCAAGAAACTGAATTTCACAAAATGAAAAAAAATGTTCTCGCAAAAAGCCTCATTAATTAATTTTTTTTTGGGGTGGAAATCATGCTAGTTTTAAATTGGAAAATTACATTTTCTTTTCTTTTTTTGGTCTTTTTTGCCTAAAATTTCTAATAAATTATAGACTATTTTGGTAGTGTTATTCTTATAAACGTATTTACAATTATATTTAAAACAGTAGAAAGACGCGAGACGTTCAAGGTACTCTCAGCACAATCTCCTGAATTCCACCATTATCATTTTCATTATTGGACACCTAGGTATTTGAGAGTATGAATTATGACCTTCTTGTGATATTTGTTCCGTTTTTGTTCGTGGTTAACTTCGTGTTTTAAATCTCAGAGCAGAGTGAAACAAATTGTTAATTTTAATTTAGGCTCGGTAGGGCAATTTGGCAAGGGTGTTTGGAACGTTTTGGCAATTTTTAACTGTGAAGATACAACAAATGTAGCGGGCTAATATACAGTTAATACAAATGAATGATAGTGGAATAGAAAAATATGTTTTGAAATACACGTATACCCAGAACAAGATAGAAGGATAGAGAGAAAAGGAGAGCAAAATTAAAGCAGACACTGAGCTGGAGTGAGTAAAATAGAGAGAGCAAAAGAGAGTGGACAAAGATATAGATGGGGGGACAGAGAGAGAGAGAGAGAGAGAGAGAGAGAGAGAGAGAGAGAGAGAGAGAGAGAGAGAGAGAGAGAGAGAGAGAGAGAGAGGAGAGAGAGAGAGAGAGAGAGAGAGAGAGAGAGAGAGAGAGAGATTATGTCATGTGTAGATATATTTAAACGACTGCCATTTCCCCCCTAGCATTGACTTTAGTTAGCTAATGTCCTACCATCTTGTGTAGCCTCGATGCAGATACACTTTGGAGTTTCAGTTGATCTACAGACAACTATTCGTGTATTTTTTTTATACAAAGTATAAAACGGAAATGGATTTTTATGAACGTAAAAAAATAAACCACAAAAAAGTGCATAATGAAAAATAAAACTTGAATGATATCAGTTCTTTACATGAAAATAATAAATGTTAAATGTTTTCATTGGTGTTGTACTATGTAAACAAATTGGTTGCCTACGGGTCAAAAACAAAATGACGTCAATTGATTTTAAGATAAAGAGTGACGTGGCTTCTCCAAACAGATGAAATCGGCTGAGCCTTCTCTCATCAGCTTGGGACTCCCTCTAGCCTCGCTCTTGACACGGAGCTCCACTCGAAACCTGAAGGTCTCGCCACCGGCCTGGTGAAATCTCGCGAGAACTCGTCAATTGCATCATTTCCTGTGTCCGTTTTCACACTCCTCTGTTGTTGACTGTAGATTGGACGTTGCTGTTCTTTGTCGAGTCCTAAAAAAGAGAAAACCGTATTTTAAGACTATCTCAAAGGAAGATATTTCTATATACAAAATAGGATTTAGGTTGTAATAAAAGAAACCTAATTTCAAAATCTATGCTTGTCCTGTACGTTGAAATAAAATTCTACGAAAATCAAATTAATTGCTTTAAATGACATCCTTGTTGGGTCCTATTTTGGTCTGTGTTGGTGTTGATACTCTAAAACAGGGGTCTCCAAACTACGGCCCGCGGGCCAGATGCGGCCCGCGAGGCCCTCTCATCCGGCCCCTGGAGACCTATTAATTTCCAAAAATATATACCATTTTTACATGTAGTTTACCACAAAACAGTGTGTAGTCGGCCCCCAAACTGCTGTTTGACAGTTAATGCGGCCCTCCGGCAGGAAAAGTTTGGAGACCCCTGCTCTAAAAAAAAGATTCAAACAGCAATCACTTGATCTGTTGCATCTGGCGTGGTACGTCACAGGGGGTGGGGGTCCGGTGGCCCAGCGTTTATACATTTCTTTGAGCGGTAAAGTATTTTTGCTGGGAAGTTGGTGTCAATTAAATCAAACCAAAGAAGGCACTTCTCAAATATTTTGTCTAGGGCTGCGGAAATTAACGATTATTTTCTCGATAAATCGTTACAAATTTTTAACTATTCAATTTTTTTAAAAGGATTCATCGACCCACCACTTATAAATTTACTGGAAGTCAAAAAGTAAAATATTTCGGCCGATAAATATAAACTAATTTCCGGACGATTACACGAACATTTTGGTTTTAAACTATTGACTGACGTGAATTTTCAAAATGTTGATAAAGGTTATTGTGTCCATTGAGAGAAATCGTTTGCCTACCATGCAATGTTCCCTCTAAGGCTAGGCTTCGTTGCTCCACGTGCAAAGTTAAACAAAAACAACTCGTAGGCAAAGTTGCACAACGTCCATTTTTACGCAATATTTTACACAATTTGCGGCGCGGTGATTCTAAACTCCGGTCAAATTTCAGCGCAGTCGCGCTGCTTAAAAGGAACATTGCTACCATGGTTCTAACACTTCGCTTACATATCACCTACTAACGAAACATCCACTACAATATCAGAAACTTCAGCTGAGACAATTTAAAGCTATGTGGAACGATTGTTGAGTTCGGCTGGTTATATTGCAATAAGACACGCTCATCACTTGAACCAAATAATGTCAATTTCAATTTTTGGCTTAAATCGAAATGAACGATTAATTAATCGTTAATTTTTCAAAAGTTAACAATTAAATTTAAATAAATCGTCACCAGCCCTAATTTTGTAATTTTTTTCTTCTAAAATATAAGATTGATTAGAATCATATTTCATCCCGATATTACGACTGTGACTGGAACATTTTTGTTGTCACTTTTTTAATGGCGTGGTGCTGTTATAAAGGGAAACGGTGTTAGGTGTGTTATAAAGGGAAATGGTGTTAGGTGTGTTATAAAGGCAGAATATGGTGTTAGGTATGTTATAAAGAGGAATGGTGTTAGGTGTGTTATAAAGAGGAATGGTGTTAGGTGTGTTATAAAGAGGAATGGTGTTAGGTATGTTATAAAGAGGAATGGTGTTAGGTGTGTTATAAAGGGAAATGGTGTTAGGTGTGTTATAAAGGCAAATGGTGTTAGGTATGTTATAAAGAGGAATGGTGTTAGGTATGTTATAAAGAGGAATGGTGTTAGGTGTGTTATAAAGAGGAATGGTGTTAGGTGTGTTATAAAGAGGAATGGTGTTAGGTGTGTTATAAAGAGGAATGGTGTTAGGTGTGTTATAAAGGGAAATGGTGTTAGGTGTGTTATAAAGAGGAATGGTGTTAGGTGTGTTATAAAGAGGAATGGTGTTAGGTGTGTTATAAAGGGAAATGGTGTTAGGTGTGTTATAAAGGAAATGGTGTTAGGTGTGTTATAAAGGGAAATGGTGTTAGGTAGGAACCAACCGGGTAGACATTATCTACTGGGTACTAAATCCCAATCGATAGATGTACTATTTGCCGGATCCGGTTACGAACCGAGTACTTTTAATAAGAATAAAAAATAATTAGAACGTGGCGGGATGAATGCTAGTGCTTTGGTGCATACAATTGTGCCGCTTTAACAAGAAAGCACAGCTAAGTCTTCAATCCCAAATCATCAAGATTAGTTAATATGGTGGCGTGGGGGTAGTCGCTAGAAGCAAACACGAAATTGTCGTAGAAAATTAGTTTATTAACATTATATCTTGATAATTTCAAATTATTAATTTATATCATTAGGTTACATTTGTTATATTTTTAACAATTTGTAAGTATACTAATCTTGAATTCCTAAATTGTATTTTGTAAGGTACTTTTAGATATTTGGCTATTTACGTGGGCACTATTTGCCGAGGCGAATAGTTCCGAAAAACCCGATATCCGACCGAGGCGAATGTCCGGGGCGATTTCCGGTTGGTCCCTAGTGATAGGTATGTTATAAAGAGTAAAGTTGTTTGATTTGCTATAAGGAGTCAAGTTAGTTTGTTGTAGCGTGTAATGTCTTAATCTTGTAGTATTGTGTAATACAGTCAGGTTTGCCACCGTATCTCCCACGGTGATAGCCTAATGATACGCCGTAGGCATTGAAAGGCGCTCTCGTTTCGTTACTGCTTTCCAAATGAATCATTCAAAGCGTAATTGAGCAATAGGGACACATATTGTATTAATAAAACGCTAGACAGAGTGGTTTGTGCCTTCAAAAATTTCAAACGATATAATGTCCTTGCACGCATGAAATTTGTTTTAGATTTAAAAATTTACTTTTACACAAAAAATTTACAATAAATATTCCATACGCTCATCGTCCATATGTCACTGAATAGTTAGCTCCCCGAGGATCCATTTACAAAAATATAATAAAACGGGCAACAAAGCCCGTCCAAGGACGTTAGGTGGCATGTTGTAACTCCCCTCGAACAGCCGTCTCGACCGGCATACATGTGCAATTGTGCATCACGTCAAAAATACTATTCCTTATAGTTAAAATAAATAAATCGTAAAAACAGAGCTTTTGGCTATAAATCCCAACGCGAATAACTCAAAATAAAGTCTTGGAAGAATTACTGAACAAAAAATATCTCGTTTTCAACGTCCGCGCAAACGTGTTCAATATGATTGGCCGTAGGAGTCATATGTGTTTGAGGGACCAATCGCTATCGATGACCGCACAGAACATAGCCTTTTATATAGGATATCAGAGAACATGTTTTTTTAAATTTATCTGAATGCGTAGCTACGTTGTGTTTTATTCCAGTCAAGGTCACGGATCTATACCCGACCTTAGCGGTACTCACACAAATAATAGGTGTCTGTGTCCGTGTCCTGAATCTCAGCTCGCCTGCCATCAGTTGCCCGTTTGTACAACAGCTCACTGGCCAGGGAGTCAATGAACCGTTTCGAAAACGGATTTCCCCGTTGGGGCGTGAACTTTATCAGCGGCGTCTTAGCTGAGGATTTGAACATGTCCAGTCGCCCGGAGGAGCCCCCGAAGTCTTCGTAATCGTATCGTTTGATGATACTCGATGCCAGACTGTCGAGGTATCGCTTGCGTAAAAGAGTTGAGGCGACGTCGTCGAGGTACTTCTTTTTGAAGACTCGTCGGTCGTTGAAAAGTTCCGCCGCGACTTCATCGAGGTAAGGGTTGTCAGCGTAACGCTTGCCCTCATTTACGCCGCCGTCTTCTGGGTCCACAGGGGCGTCACTGTCGTCTTGGTGGTGAGGGTCGGGTAATCTTGGGCGGAGAAACGCCGCCCGCAGCTGTGCCGGCTTGAAGGGATACACGATCTGACCGTAGGGCAGTGGCTTGACCACGTCCATCAGCAGGTGGCGTGGAAGCGGTGCCCTGAAGATGGGATCCACCTTGTTCAAGGTCCAGAAGGTCCCGGGTAGAGATGATTTCGGAAGCGCCTCGAGGTCAACCTCCTCCGGGAGCTGGGACATGATTTTGAACTTTGACGGGATTATGAGCGACCGCCCGTCGTCCGCTGTTTCGAGGTCGTCGCCGACGTCGCTGGTGGAGAAATAGAAAGGCGGGAGCAGCGGTTTGTTGTGTAGCACGGCTGTGAGTTTGTTGGACACGGGGCGAGGATTGTTGGAGCTGGATCTCTCGGGGATCGGCCGGTCCACTTGGTTTTGAGGGATCTCGGCTGAGGCGCGCCTCTTGTAGATGACTTCGCTGGCGAGTGAGTCGATGAACCTCCTCCGTCGTGACGTCAGACGTTTTCGTGGCTGGTTCAAAGGTATTATACTGACGTCACGCCGCCTCCTTCTGGCCTTAGAACCTGAAATAATTAACGAACATTAATTTAATAGTAATTTAAATACCCTTCTTTAAACGGCTTTTAAAAAAAGCCGTGGGTCCATCACTTGGAATGAAATCTTAAGAGTAATGTTGAAAATACTAATTGACTATGTAGCACAGTCGACAACTATATAATAAAAGCAGGTGATAGATTTCTGTTACAAATACTATTCCATGATCTATTGGAAGTGGGTCTCTTTGTGGCACAGACAAGCTAAATGCCAACACGATGGTTAAGGTCTTGTGTCCTAAAATGCATACTTTTACATGCGGGTCAGCCGGTCCTCTGAGCATCCCCCGAGTTTTAGCTCGAGTTTTTGGATCAAGATTTTATTATATCGTCTGATACTAACATGTGAACAACCACGACAGTTCGGTTGGGGGGGGGCTTTCAGTCCGTTCATTTGTACAGCGGAAACGCTTAAATATTTTTTCGTCATAAATTAGATTTTTTTTCGAGTCAAAGAAAGAAGTTAAGCGCACATTTACATTTTTAATAAGCTAGCGTGTAGTATCATAATTATTTGAACTGTTTTGTTGCAATCTTTATTTATTTCCTTTATAAAATGGAAATAAGTGCATACTTGATGAGAAGGTGAATTTCTTTTTACACAACATTAAAAAAATTTTTTTTACATGATGTACCGTATATTTCTATTAAGTAATGTTCACCTTTGGTTGGATATATGTTAATGTAATTACCAATGAAGGCTACCATCGTAAACTTAAGATGTATAGTAAGGTATTTAACGGGAGAAAAAAAAGTCTGAAGATGACAGGTGCATTTATTAGTTGTTGACGGCCATGTGACGATGGGATTGGTTACTGATGCTAAGAACGCTTCCGGTTTAAAGAGATACACCGCGCGACAAACAGCAGCCATTTATAAACAACAAACTTCTCCACACCAGTGTTGAAAGCCAATACAGAAGAGCAGAAATTGAAACCAGTTTACAAACAAGTGTACTTACGAAATTTACTAAATCTTTTGATTTTTGTTTTGTTTACCGGAAAGCTACGTTAATTTTAAGATTAAAATTATTTTATTTTATTTTTTTTAAAGTTTACTTAATTTTAAGAAGCAAAAGTAAATAAATAAATTAAATAAATTAAAGATTGAACAGTATCCGGATCTGTTTAGAAGAAGGGTGTGGCAGGATGTCACAAAGGCTTCCCGCTAGATTAACAGAGACACACGCACACAACACACACACACCTGAGATAATCACGGGCTTGAGGGTAAAATATCCATCTCGTACCTCATAGACACACACAGACACACGGACACAACTCACATAATTTTTAAACTAATCTTTGGCCGGGAGGCATAATATCCATTTCTCTTTCACTGGTCTTAAAAACACAAAATCCAATTTGACAATCTGGCCGCTTAAAATTATTATTATCATGTTCATTAAAACCGATAAAAATAAAAACTGATATAAAAAAATTATCAAGCGAACTTGCTGAATAATTCTTTAACAAAGTTTTTAATTCACGAAATTTTAAAATTATTTTTCTTGAACCCGACGGCTGTCATTATGTGATTAGGTGACATTGTTACCCACCATTACAGCGGATCGAAGCTCGTTAGTCTCAAGCTCTTAAGGGGAGCCGGCGCAAAGTTGAGCATTGAAAGGCATGATGTGATTTTAAAAACGAAACACCACCTACAGGTTGTAAGGATTGGGGGAGTGGCTGAGGTTGGGGTTTGGGGTGGGAGGGGGGCTGATTCTCATGTTATCTTGAAACGATTAGTCAACTCATGCCTTAATTGTCAACTA
Organism: Ampullaceana balthica; assembly: GCA_944989445.1. Lineage (NCBI taxonomy): Eukaryota > Metazoa > Mollusca > Gastropoda > Lymnaeidae > Ampullaceana > Ampullaceana balthica. Next base: position 744,040 of record CALYLW010000320.1, on the reverse strand, counting down.
GCTTCAGGGTGTTCATTACCACATGCCAGCGGAACTAATAATTTAAATACAATGTGATTGAACGTCTTTTTAGTTTGATTAAAGTCGTATCCAAAAGATGTCCTTTAAGGTTAATAGATTCTTTAAAGTAAATATTATGTTCATTTAATAACATTTAAAAAGTGCTTTCAACAACCTGAACAAAAGAAAAAAAATCAAGTTAAGAATGACATAACGCTTTACGCTCGTATAATGGTAATTGTTTACCATGTAACCAAAATATTTAAAATTAATTAATTCAAGTGAAACTCGCACGAAAAGGGAGCAAACCATTCAAGAACATTAAGGTTGTCGTTTGTCCGTCACCATATCGACGAGAATCATTCTCTCCATTCTAGCTATGTGCTGTGGCAGCTTGGTGTGTCCATGTGCTGTGGCAGGTTAGTGTGTGCTGTGGCAGCTTGGTGTGTCCATGTGCTGTGGCAGCTTAGTGTGTGCTGTGGCAGCTTGGTGTGTCCATGTGCTGTGGCAGCTTGGTGTGTCCATGTGCAGTGGCAGGTTAGTGTGTGCTGTGGCAGCTTGGTGTGTCCATGTGCTGTGGCAGCTTGGTGTGTCCATGTGCAGTGGCAGCTTGGTGTGTCCATGTGCTGTGGCAGCTTGGTGTGTCCATGTGCTGTGGCAGCTTGGTGTGTCCATGTGAAGTGGCAGCTTGGTGTGTCCATGTGCTGTGGCAGCTTGGTGTGTTCTTTGGCAGCTTGGTGTGTTCTTTGGAAGCTTGGTGTGTTCTTTGGTGGCTTTTGAGACCAATATCAATACACATAATTTGCAATCTCTGTCACGTCTGTCACTTCTGTCCACGACGCTACTAATTTTAGAAAGAAGCGCACCAAATTACTGCACCAAAAAAGAACTCTTTTGGAACGGCCGCATAAAATTGTTCAATAGGGAAATAAATGAATAAAATATAAATAAATAAAATAAATGAAAGTTCTGCATTAAATTATTTTTAAATCTGATGTGTATTTATTTTGAAAACTTCCGTCATTGTTAACGGGTGATACACTAGTATAAATAAGAAATACACATTTTTAACTCAATTTCCCATGGGTAAAAAATGCGTTTATATATTTGAAATGTCTGTCCTGTCTGTTCGAGCTTGCTCAAGCAACTACTCCTGAATCAATACCAGATAGAGGCACTGTGGCCTAACGCTAATTGAAAATATAGACTTGAAAATCATAATCCTTTTGGTTTCCAGATTAACATTAACCAAACAAAGCACGAACCTATGACGTCAGCATTTGTGTTGTAAACAGTGCTGACTGACTCAAGGAGTTATTTTTTTTGGTACAGTAATTTGGTGCGCTGCTTTCTAAAAATTACTTTAAAAATCGTGTGGTGATTAGCACAGTAACAAAATATTACATACATACTTTGTGTACATTTCAGGAATATTTCGTATTTATCATACAAGGATAAGTTACTTGGGCTTTTGACCAAAAAAAAACCCTATTATAAAATACTTTGTGTACATTTAAGAAAGTTTAATATTACGTATTTATCTTACAAGGACAAGTTAGTTGGGCTTTTGAAAAAGGGCTTTAAAAAGGGGGCGCCGCAGCACAAACTAGTATATATACATGTATATAGATGAGAAGTTCCCTTATTTTTTCCAAAAAATTAATCACGTTTTCTCATTTTTTTTTCAGCTTTATTAAATCAATCTTATTTGGCAATTCGCACAGCTTTAAATGACTTTTTCTCGAAACATAACACATTTTATATTATCTTTTAAAGCACTTAAGTTCAAGGGCAAAATCAAACCAAATGAAAAAATACCTATACATCTATCAGACAAGATTTAAGCATTAACTTATTGGTGACAGATTGACTGAACGTAAGTATTCATAAAGAATGCGATTGAAGGCGTCTGTTTGAAATCTTTGAGCAACTTACCTGAATGAAGCATGTGTCCTTTATGATGACCTTCTTTGGAACCATCCATCAGGTCATCTGTGACCTCAAACACCCGCTTCGAGCTCAGGTGAGAGCTTGCAGTGCCGACAGTGTCTTTTGTTCTTTTACTATTTCGTTTGATGAGTGAACTGGCAATTCCATCCAAGTATCTCTTTTCACCATCATCTTTTTTTATTAGTGAACTAGCTATTCCATCTAAATACCTCTTTTCCCCATCATCTTTTTTAATTAGTGAACTAGCTATTCCATCTAAATACCTCTTTTCACCATCGTCCTTTTTAATTAGTGAACTAGCTATTCCATCTAAATATCTCTTTTTGCCATCATCTTTTTTAATTAGTGAACTAGCTATTCCATCTAAATACCTCTTTTCACCATCGTCCTTTTTAATTAGTGAACTAGCTATTCCATCTAAATATCTCTTTTTGCCATCATCTTTTTTAATTAGTGAACTAGCTATTCCATCTAAATACCTCTTTTCACCATCGTCCTTTTTAATTAGTGAACTAGCTATTCCATCTAAATATCTCTTTTTGCCATCATCTTTTTTAATTAGTGAACTAGCTATTCCATCTAAATACCTCTTTTCACCATCGTCCTTTTTAATTAGTGAACTAGCTATGCCATCTAAATATCTCTTTTCACCATCGTCCTTTTTTATTAGTGAACTAGCTATGCCATCTAAATATCTCTTTTCACCATCGTCCTTTTTTATTAGTGAACTAGCTATGCCATCTAAATATCTCTTTTCACCATCGTCCTTTTTTATTAGTGAACTAGCTATTCCATCTAAATACCTCTTTTCCCCATCATCTTTTTTAATTAGTGAACTAGCTATTCCATCTAAATACCTCTTTTCACCATCGTCCTTTTTAATTAGTGAACTAGCTATTCCATCTAAATATCTCTTTTTGCCATCATCTTTTTTAATTAGTGAACTAGCTATTCCATCTAAATACCTCTTTTCACCATCGTCCTTTTTTATTAGTGAACTAGCTATGCCATCTAAATACCTCTTTTCACCATCGTCCTTTTTAATTAGTGAACTAGCTATTCCATCTAAATACCTCTTTTCACCATCGTCCTTTTTAATTAGTGAACTAGCTATCCCATCTAAATACCTCTTTTCACCATCGTCCTTTTTAATTAGTGAACTAGCTATTCCATCTAAATACCTCTTTTCACCATCGTCCTTTTTAATTAGTGAACTAGCTATCCCATCTAAATACCTCTTTTCACCATCGTCCTTTTTAATTAGTGAACTAGCTATTCCATCTAAATATCTTTTTTGAAGAAGAGAACTGGCCAGTGGATCCAAAAACCTTTTGGTAGATTCACCCCCGTTTTGTAGAAACGAATCATTGAACTTATATTTCGTGTTGGACCTGGGCCGCGGATGGCTGAAGACGTTATTTGCGTTCGGCATATCTCTATTGTAATAAAGACCGTTTCCAGCATTGTCTAAAACATTTTTGTAGTAGGGCGATTGCCCGAATGAAGCGTCTGTAATGAAATCCTCAGTGGGGAAAAACTCGTTGGGCACAGTTATGAATATTTGAGGCAATTTCGGGGCGTTCTCTCTTTTTGTTATGATGTCTGTGGCTAGGGGGTCCAGAAACCTTTTGTCTGTGTCCTGTCGCATAAGATCTGTTGTGGGCGTGTCGAAATACCGCGTCTCCGACTCTCTCTTGATGATGTCACTGGCCAGTGAGTCCAGGAACCGCTTGTCTGTGTTCCTCTTGATGATGTCGCTGGCGAGAGAATCCAGAAACCGCTTTTCTGAATTCTTGCGAATGATTTCGCCGGCCAGAGGGTCGAGCAGCCTCTTGTCATATCCGTGCTGGAAGTTTGAGTCATCGAACTGTCGTGTGGGTGCACTTCCAACCACTGTCAGGGGGTAGGCGGTAGGTAGGCACAGTAATCTGTTGGATGGACAAACATTAACATAAGTAAAAATTAAATTAAACAACCACGTAAAAAAAAACAAAGTTTTTGACTATGAATCCCTTATATATGTGACATAAATAAAAGTATTGATTATGTTCAATATAATACGCACCGCGCGACTGACTGGCATAAACATTTACAGATCGGGAAAAATATTATAAAAGTATGTTCAATACAATACGCACCGCAACGCGCAACAGGAAAATATTTAAAAGGTTGTATAATATAATACGTACCGCGCGACAGTCTAGCACAAACCATTACATGCTACATAGAGATAAATAGAGATAATCTAAAATTTCATTGATTTAATTACGGTCCATTCGATCGATCTGACATTTTTATACAATGCATTGTTAGGTGATAAAAGTTTATGTGCAAAATTTCAGCTGGATAGGATAACGGGAAGTGGGTCTTTTTTAAATACTTTTTTTCCGAGGAGGGCGGGACCACGACGACAAAAGGGTGAAGTTAATATAAGGGATTTACAAAAAAAGAATTTTAGGTTAAAGTAAAATTATATTTAAAGGGAAACGATCCAATGACTTTAAAAACAACAACACATTATTCTAACTAATAAATATAACATTGATTGTTAATTATTAATTACGAGCAACCAAGTCCGTCCAAGGACGTTCCGCCACCGATCGGTGCCATATTGTAACTCCCCTCCAACAGCCGTCTCGACCGGCATACATGTGCATCTAGTCAAAAATACTATTCATTATCGTTAAAACAAATAACTGGTAAAAACAGAGCTTTGGACTATAAATCCCAATTTGTCTATAAATCCCAACGCGCATAACTCAAAATAAAGTCTTGGAAGAAATACTGCATCAAAAATAACTCGTTTTGAACGTCCGCGTAAACGTGTTCAATATGATTGGCTGTATGAGTCATGCATATGTGTTTGAGGGACCAATCGCTATCGTTTACCGCACGGAACATACATAGCCTTTTATTATATAGGATGATAGGATGCCTAATTATTTATTATAGCTAGTAAACCCTTAATTTTAATTTGAGACCCTGATGGATACATATCTAAACGTGCAATAAAATAATATTAGTTACGAACATTTAGAAAACAGTAGAAAGTTAAATTAATTTTAAAAAAAAACAAAACAAACAACTTCTATTGTCATTGCTTGTGCCGAGCCTGAAATAAATATATAGATAAATATAGATAAGTGTTACAGAAACACTCCCACCCATTATATATTTTTAAAAAACAAGCAAGCAACAAATAAGACGGTTATTGAACACATAAGATTTCTCTCATTAAAAAAAAGTCATCTCCGTTTCCTCAGGGTGTAGTTTGTCAACAAATTCATATGGTATGTAAAGGGATTCAGGAAATCATGTGAATAAATTTCTCATTTGTTTGATGTAGGAGAGGACCTTAATAACTAAACGGAGACAAGTTCTCTAAGAACAAATAGAAATCTAACATTGAGTCGAAAAATAATTGATATTAACATATGAAAAATAAGGATACATTTATTTTTTTCAAGAAACATATATGTAAATTAGTTTTATATGGAATGACATGAATGACGTATGTAGATTTTGATGATGATGAAGTCAAAACGCCAAGCCAGGAAGGACCGTATCCTAAACCCTCCTGAAGGGATCCCATCCATCTCTTGACTGACATGCGGACGTCAATTTCGTGTCAGAATAGGGTTAATAAGCCACCAGAGGACACATGTGGCGGCCTAGCACAGGTCAAATACAAATATGATGAGAGTGGTCATCGTCGACTACGACGGACGAGCAACATGTAGATTTTAAAAGATTTTTTGATAAAGAACTATTTGTAAAGATGGTAAGTTGTTGGTCATAGGTTGGTTTATGTCGACAGTTATACAAGACGCTGTGACGTGTCCTTCAATAGATGTATACCTGGGGCAGTATACTGTGGAAGAAATGTATTTTGGGAAATGTATTACTGAGATGGCAAAAGTTTTGTGTTTTGTTAACAACCGTGTTAAATGAACATGATTTTGGAACTGATCTGCACTGCGATGACTTAAAATAATCTTTAAATTCCCATGAATCGTAACTTGCGTGTTTTAATGTTGACCGGGCGGGGTTGGGGGGGGGGCTTCCTGATTTAAATGAACTAACAAGAGATTTGTTCGGGGGGTGTTTGGACGGTAGGGGGTAATACTTATATCACTTATATGCTACTGACATATCAGCTGGGACAGTGTTTTTCAAAGTACTGTAGTTGAACACCCCGCCCCCCCCCCATATTTACGTCTTCCTAATTAGGGCACCACACCGGAAGTTGTCTCTGCCGACCAAGTACGTGATATCACTCCGGCAGTCGCTATAAGCGGATTACGTTCAAGAGCCTTCAACCCAAATCATTTAAAAATTTGACATACCAGAGGTTGTTTTTTTTCCCTTCTTTTTGCCATAAAACAATAATATAACTATTTATTAAAATATTATACGTATTATTTAATAAAAAGATTATACGTATTATGATTGGATGGAAAGAAAAATGACAAAGAAAATATGTAAACTAGCGGGGACATTTTATCCGGCCTGGTTTTTTAAATGTACTAGTCAAACCCACCCCCTCCCTCCCCTAACCAAACTCATTTAATGAAGAGCTTGTTTTGTTTGCACGTCTCCATGTCTCATATTTAGTTTGCGTTATTACAAGCAGGGCCGTCTTAACGCATAGGCCCGCTGGGCATTTGCCCGGGGGCCCACGAGCATAAGGGCCCAATGGGAATATGTTTATTTATATATATTATGTATATTAATTTTTTATTCCTGCGCGCGCACTCTTTCTTTGCCCAGGGGCCTAACACTATTTCTTTGCCCGGGGTCCAAAAGGATGTAAAGACGGCTCTGATTACAAGGATATTCTTAAAACAAAACTTCAGGCATATTTCGTTTGTGACAAAGGCAGGCATCTTAAAATAAAACACAAATATAAAGATTTATATTATTCTCTCTATTTAAAAATTATAATAATAAAGGAACCTTATTTTTAAACTTTTATTTACTCACTTATTGTGTTAAGTTTAATGCGATTGATTCTTCATTGCTTTTATATTAAAGTAAAGCGGTGAAATCTTTGTACAAAATCAAGAGCTTTCTGAATACCGGATCAGTTTAATTAAGCTTTACAGACGTCACAGGTAGTGATATTTGCGTATATGATAATTAAAAAAAAATTTTTGTGTCCCATAACCTCGTGGTCGTAGGGGGTTCTAATGTTTCCGTTAGAATTTTCTCGGGGCTTGGTAGACTTGGCGGAGCCCATCTCCTCTCCAAGTCAGCAGAGGACTTCTTAGCAATAGTCATACATCAATCTTTATAATGTGGCCTAAGCGTGGGCTAGATCCCACGCACCTCAGCTTGTGAGGCGAGCGCACTATTGACTTCGCTATATGATAATAACGACAGGTAATAACGCATGTAAGAAAAGATGTGCGTATATTTTTTTTAAAAATCCTATATAATAAAAGGCTATGTTCTGTCCGGTCATCGATAGCGATTGGTCCCTCAAACACATATGACTCCTACAGCCAATCATATTAACACGCTTACGCGGACATTTAAAACGAGTTATTTTTGGTGCAGTATTTCTTCGAAGAGTTTATTTTGAGTTATGCGCGTTGGGATTTATAGTCAAAAGCTCTGTTTCTACGAGTTATTTATTTTAACTATAATGAATAGTATTTTTGACGTGATGCACATGTATGCCGGTCGAGACGGCTGTTGGAGGGGACTTACAAAATGCACTGAACGGTTGCGGAACGACCTTGGACGGGCTTTGTTGCTCGTGAGTTAATAATAGCTCAACGTGTTGCAATGATTTCATAAAAAGATTGTATCCTAAAAAGGTTCCCACATCAAACATAATTTTAAATTGTTCTATTCAGTCTTCATTACAGTCGAAATTTTCCTCCCTCCCCCTCCCGTTTTTCAAGCCTCCAAGATTAATGTGTATGCACTGTGCACATAGATATACAATCTTAATATTAACATCAAGGGACACTTTTTTATTTTGTTTGAAGGCAACGTGATATCAGAAAACAGATATTTTTACACAACTCCTATAATTTCCGTAAAAATAGTAAAACGTCAATAAAGTACAACAGAAACACAACACCCTGTCCTGTAAAGTGCGTGACACACTGTTGGTGTTTACTGTCGTTTCTAAAGCGATGAAGCAATGGTTCTAAAACCGGGGAAAATTGATCCTCTGTACGAGAACTCGTCAATCGTCCCCTGCTGCCAAAATTACCACGCAAATAAATAAATGTTGAAAGGACTTCGTGGTGTATGGCCTGAAAAGCTTGAGACCACCGGCTATAAAATATACCTTCAAAGACTTGATTGAAGAGTACTCAAAGGCTTCTTGTGATGTATATGAAGTGCGACGAAGAGGTGCAATAAAGAATTTGTTTCGTGGCCGGCGAAGAAGAAAAGGAAACACTTCAACGAAGAATAATATCACACAGAGGAGAGGCATGTTATGTCTACTACAGAGGACAGTTGTCTACTACAGAGGACAGTTGTCTACTACAGAGGACAGTTGTCTACTACAGAGACAAGTTATGTCTTCTACAGAGGACCGCTGTCTACTACAGAGACAAGTTATGTCTTCTACAGAGGACAGTTGTCTACTACAGAGACAAGTTATGTCTTCTACAGAGGACAGTTGTCTACTACAGAGGCAAGTTATGTCTTCTACAGAGGACAGGTGTTTACTACAGAGACAAGTTATGTCTTCTACAGAGGACAGTTGTCTTCTACAGAGGACAGTTGTCTACTACAGAGACAAGTTATGTCTTCTACAGAGGACAGTTGTCTACTACAGAGACAAGTTATGTCTTGTACAGAGGACAGTTGTCTACTACAGAGGCAATTTATGTCTTCTACAGAGGACAGTTGTCTACTACAGAGGCAATTTATGTCTTCTACAGAGGACAGTTGTCTACTACAGAGGCAATTTATGTCTTCTACAGAGGACAGTTGTCTACTACAGAGGCAATTTATGTCTTCTTCAGAGGACAGTTGTCTTCTACATAGGACAGTTGTCTACTACAGAGGACAGTTGTCTACTACAGAGGACAGTTGTCTACTACAGAGGACATTTGTCTTCTACAGAGGACAGTTGTCTACTACAGAGGACAGTTGTCTCCTACAGAGGACAGTTGTCTTCTACAGAGGACAGTTGTCTACTACAGAGGACAGTTGTCTTCTACAGAGGACAGTTGTCTACTACAGAGGACAGTTGTCTACTACAGAGGACCGTTGTCTACTACAGAGGTAAGTTACGTCTTCTACAGAGGACAGTTGTCTACTACAGAGGACAGTTGTCTACTACAGAGGACAGTTGTCTACTACAGAGGACAGTTGTCTACTACAGAGGACAGTTGTCTACTACAGAGGACAGTTGTCTACTACAGAGGACAGTTGTCTACTACAGTTGTGTTTTCCATATAAAACAAGTCGAGAGAGTACAACCAATGAATCTTAAAGTTTTCGGGATATATACCCCAAACATGATGTAGATATATACCCCAAACATGATGTAGATATATACCCCAAACATGATGTAGATATATACCCCAAACATGATGTAGATATATACCCCAAACATGATGTCGATGTTTCCAGATTTTCATGTCGTCGGGAAATGGGGCCACTAGGAGAAGACAGTTGTCTGACTTTAACAATAAGTCGTAGCTTTGTAATCGTCCGTCAAGTTATTTAATGATTTATTGCGTTACATTTGTAATACGTCTGACTCTAATTGAATCCTCATCTTTATGTTTCGATCCCACATACCCAGATAAGCAGCATACACGATTTAATGACTCTTTTTTTGTTCTTTTGAAGCAATTGTCAATAGAGTTTTTTAAAACTTGTTGACGTCATCAATACCGCTTCCGCCCATTTAAAATCGCGGTCTCCTACATCACATAATTCAAGTCGGACATCATCGTCAGTACAATTACTTCCCAGAAGAGGTCATCGACTTTTCCATCACACCATGCCGTTCAGACATCAGCACCCGTGCCGTGGCACAACATCCAAATAGAACTTGTTTTTAAATACCTTATATTAACTTCACCGCCGTCTTTGTCGTCATCTCTCTCTGTCTTTCTGTCTTGGGCGGGTGGAAAAACAAAAGTAAACAATGACCCTTTTCCCGTGATCCGATCGAGCTGAAACTTGGCACACGGACCCGTCTCACCTAACAATGCATCGTATCAAAATTTAGATCGATCGAACGTACCGTAATTAAATTTATGCATTTTTAGTTTATCCTAATATAACGTATGTAATTCAAATTCACGGTTTGTTATTGTTTTTTTTCCACGTGAGAGTTTGAGTTGACGCTTTGACGCGACCCAGCGAAGTACCGGCGTGCTTTTGTTTACATTTTACGTGTCACGCTGAGCTCGGACCAGCGATCGGTGACCAGACTTTTCCCCCCACCCCCAGGGATATGAAGCAAAGTTGAGTTAAGACAGATTCAGTCTGTAAATGTTTGTCGCGTTTGAAAATAATCAATACTGTTAGTTATGTCTCATATATAAGTGATTTATAGTCAAAAACTTTGTTTTTACGGGTTTGTTTTATTTTAAATCCCTTATATTAACTTCACCGCCGTCTCTGTCTCTCTGTCGTTCTGTCGTCATCTCTCTCTGTCTGTCTCTCTGTCTTGGGCGGGCGGGAAACAAAAGTCAAAAATGACCCTTTTCCCGTGATCCGATCGAGCTGAAACTTGGCACACGGACCCGTCTCACCTAACAATGCATCGTATCGAAATTTCAGATCGATCGAACGTACCGTAATTAAATTTATGCATTTTTAGTTTATCCTTACATAACGTATGTAATTCAAATTCACGGTCTGTTATTGTTTTTTCCACGTGATAGTTTGAGTTGACGCTTTGACGCGACCCATCGAAGTACCGGCGTGCTTTTGTTTACATTTTACGTGTCACGCTGTGCTCGGACCAGCGATCGATGACCAGACTTTTCCCCTCTCCCCCCCCCCGGGTTATGAAGCAAAGTTGAGTTAAGACATATTCAGTCTGTAAATGTTGTCGCGTTTGAAAATAATCAATACTGTTAGTTATGTCTCATATATAAGTGATTTATAGTCAAAAACTTTGTTTTTACGGGTTTGTTTTATTACACGCTTTTATTTAAGTTACACTGTTTGTATGTTGTATGTTGTATCCATCCATCAAATCTTGAAACGTAAAATTAAACCACTTCTGATGGTCCTAGAGATCTCAAAATTTTACAACAGATATATCTTGGATGACAATGCATTGTATCAAAATTTCAGATCGATCGAATATACCGTATTTAAATTAGTCTTCATGACAATAACAATGAAACGAGCGTTTGGGGGGGGGAGGTTGAGGTTACCACTTTATTCCACGGATGTAAACAGAACGTCATGAAGGACCCAATAAAATGTAGTGAGTTTATAAACTTTAGTTTGCTCAAGTTTGGAATGTACAAGTAAACAGTAATCGTCTGGTTTACAGAACATCCCGAACTCTCTTCTTCTTTTATTTCATTACTGACCCAATATCAATATTTTGATAATTACGGCCATTTTTTGCGTCCCCCCCCCCTATTCATTTCAAGTACCCATCAGAGCCGGGTGGACTCAGTAACATCCGTAAGCCATGGGAACAGGTCCCTTCCCTCGCAGGGACTCCAACCCAAAACTCTCAATACGCCAGCCGAGCGCGATTGCTGCTCGACCATCGAAAAAACAAACAAACCAATCGTTCCATCAAGTAATCTGTAATAGTATAGGTGTTGAGTTCACTCATACATTCTTAGCTCAAGGCAAGTGATGAAGTTTTAATGCCATTGGTGGAACTTTGAAACACAACTATAATATATTCAGATCTATTTACAAGAGCTGATGATAGTTAGCAGTATATGAAAACATCGATTCACGATTCACGAAGAAACGCCCCACGGAAAACGAGTCCCACAACTTCTATAACGGTTCACTTAGGGGCTTTAAAAAGGGTTGAGAATTGAATGCATAAAAAAATGAAATACGTAAAACAATATGGAACAAGAGAGAAACTCGGTTCTAGAACTTTAAAAAAAAACAAAATAATGTAATTCACAAAAATCTTTACCACAAAAGGACATGTGAATAATAAAGTCTGCTAGCATTTGCATTAATATAAGAAATATAGCAAAAAACCAAAGCGGAGTTTGAGTTGACAGACATGGGGGCACAAGACACAGATGACATTTTTATTGAAAGGAGTACAGGACATTTTTAAAGGTGATTTCCTTTAAAATACTCGATTAAATGCATCAAAATGGAAAATGCTCGAAGATTGCCTCATGTGCATGAATTCCGCAAAGGCAGTACATATTGTAAATATAATTTTTTAAAACTCCATAGAGTACACATATTTTATGCCTTTAATTTAAGGCTATGTGCAAGGACGATTCTCTTCAATGACGTCATCTCAGTCCTGGGTTTTTGCTACCCTTCTTTTAATGATACAAATCAAACATTGTCATAAGTAAAATACTCTAGAACTAAAAATGTGTTTCAGTTTGAGTTTTTTTTTAAAAATCATTTTTAAAAACGAAGTGATTATTCGGAGATATCTCCGTATAACGCTGGGCGTTATAGACAGATATTTCCCATAATTCTTAGCGTCATAGGCAAAATTTGTTGGTTGGTCATGTGACTTCTTGCTAATTTGATATAAGATTTTTAAAAATTCATTCGTTTCATGAGCTTCTGTGGTCTCACGGTTAGGACATTGGATTCTTGAACTCTTAAGTGGAGGTTCGAGTTTCGTTTGAGTCTTTTTTATTTAAGGTTGTCGTTTCAGTTTTAGGGTCTGGGTTAGGTTTAGTGGTCTATTTTTTAAATTAAAATAGAAAAAGATTTTCGTTTGAGTCTTATTTTTTTAAGGTTGTAGATTTAGGGTCTGGGTTAGGTTTAGTTGTCTAATTTTTAAAATTAAAATAGAAAAAACAACAAATATAGCAAACAAAAATACGATTTATCGAGCGAACCGTTCTCTTTGCTTTTACAAAATTAATTTTAAAATCATAAATCTTTTTGAAATAAATTTTAAGCTATGATAGGTACATATAATTAATATATATTAAATTAGAACGGAAATTTTGTTTGTTTTTTAAAAAAGAAATCTCCGTATAACGCCGGGAGTTATTGGGAGAAATCTCCGTATAACGCCGGGAGTTATTGGGAGAAATCTCCGTATAACGCCGGGAGTTATTGGGAGAAATCTCCGTATAACACATCATTTGAGTTCAAGGCTAATGAACCCCCCCCCCGCCACTCTGATTGTTGTAGTGACATGATTGTTGTAGTGACATGATTGTTGTAGTGACATGATTGTTGTAGTGACATGATTGTTGTAGTGACATGATTGTTGTAGTGACATGATTTTTGTAGTGACATGATTGTTGTAGTGACATGATTGTTGTAGTGACATGATTGTTGTAGTGACATGATTGTTGTAGTGACATGATTGTTGTAGTGACATGAGTGTTGTAGTGACATGAGTGTTGTAGTGAGTGTACACTTGTGGGAACTGTTGACTTAAAGATATCCATCACGGATTGAAGATTGATCCCTTTATTATGAGTGAATCACTGTGGAAATGAGCCACTGAGTAAGCCAAAGACGTGAAATCAGCAGTTAAGCACAATCTATATCAGCTTATGGTATTGGTTGTTTTAGTACTGTATCACTTTTCTTACAAGTTCATAGTGCTCAGCGGTTCTTACGATATGTGTTGGGTTTACGGCGTTGACGCTAACATGTTTACGGCGTTGACGCTAACATGTTCCCGGCGTTGACGCTAACATGTTTACGGCGTTGACGCTAACATGTTTACGGCGTTGACGCTAACATGTTCCCGGCGTTGACGCTAACATGTTTACGGCATTGACGCTAACATGTTCCCGGCGTTGACGCTAACATGTTTACGGCGTTGACGCTAACATGTTTACGGCGTTGACGCTAACATGTTCCCGGCGTTGACGCTAACATGTTTACGGCATTGACGCTAACATGTTTACGGCGTTGACGCTAACATGTTTATGGCGTTGACGCTAACATGTTTACGTATGTTTGTAGGAGACCGGAGGAATGGATAGTTAAAATTATTTAGCATGGTAGAAATTTTTGTTGTTGTTTTTTGTTGTTAAATAAAACTACGGGCGAGACATCAACTGGAGATGTTTTATTTATTTGCATGTCAGGAAACAAATGCACATTTATATAAACTTTTACTTCGAAGTACTGTCACTATTTTTTGGAGTACAAACGGTCGAATTGCTTCCTTCCAAGTTGTTGTTTTTATTCAGTGAAAGGTATCAAGAAGATTCGATACCATGCTTTGATACCACGATTCGATACCATGAACGTAAATAAAATTTTATCGACTAAAAACTCTTGGTCTATTAAATGTGTATGTAACTAGTGGTTGGTGTGAAAATTCGTTTGTTACCAGGGCAGAAATTGATGTTAAATTTTTTTTAAAAATTTGTCCTCTGCCATACAATAAAAAATCTTTTTTTTGGTTTTGTTTCGTTGTCGAGTATTTTGCATGTTTCTGTTTGCAAGCTCACGATGGTGTTTTTTTTACCTCGACTCTAATTACCCAGCTTGAAGATCCTCGTTAGGAAAGCTTCCATTTTCCAGGGTTTTATTGTGTCATCGAGGCTTGGGTACCTCTGATCTAAACACGCTACTATATCAGGGCACAATCTTATCATCTCGACTGAGAATCCCTGTAATAAACGCTCCAATATCACGGGGCTCTATTACCAGCTAGGTTGAGGACCCCTGTAATCACCCATCACCTACCAAGTCCCGTCTATTCCCCGACTTACAATGACGTCACAAATCATAGCTCAGTAAGAAGGTCGATTTAATAAGGTGCCTCACAACCCAGCGCGTACGTGATCCAAATCACTCCCATCTACCACCAAAGTTATGCCAGTTGTGATTCGTGGGGATGACCTGTAATTCCGGTAAGTATTAGGTAGAAACTCGGAATAAATATTGTTGTTACCTTGCCTCGGATAATTCATCGTTTTTTGAACAAGCTGTCGAGGGTTTTAAACATCGCGAAATCACGTGTACTGCAATGTGTGCCAGACACACACATAGTCATTTCCTTATTTTATTTCAATAGAAAAACAAACTGTGATAATTTATAATGTATTTCTTCTCGGCTCAATTACCATGAAATCGAGCATAGCATAAATTAAAAACAAACAATTATTTTTCGTCCAGATATTCTTCAACAAGTTGGAACCTGTTTCAAGAAGTGGCCAGATAGGACTGATGAGACATCGCTGAAAGAAAACATGACTTGATTGTAACGAGTAACTGGACACAACACTCGCCATCTTTTTTTTTACATTATGGAATAAGATACCTTTCAAGAAAATTAGTTTTTATCAATAAACCTGAGTTGTGTGCAGCGGCGTACCTAAGGAGTTCAAAAAAGCGTTGACTGTTGCGGATGGTGCTTTGAAGGAATTTTTTAAAAAAACAACCCAACTATTATATGATAAAATACAAGTTACACAATGAATTGTGTGATGATGACAATACATTTAAGTTATACATGGATTTACATGAAAACTAGATTTTAAAAAAGATTGGGTACGTTGGCTCCATATGGACTGAACCAAAGTCACAAAATTTCATGACGGTAGAAACTCTTTTCAAGTTTTTGTTTTAACTGTAACTTTTAATACTTCCCTCCTCTTCTAATATGCTGTAATTTTTTTTAAAGTTGTTGTTCCCATCTTTCATCTTTTCGTTTTTTTAATCTTTACTTAATTATTATTTTTCTCATGGTATAATAAAACTATATAATTTGCAATTGTCACGCAAGTCAGTCAGTCTGTCCTGACGCTACTAATTTTAGAAAGCAGGGAAAACCAAATTACTGCACCAATGCACCAAAAGGTGTGCAAATTAAATATGCGCTGTAAAAAAATATTATATGACGTCATCGTTTTCGCTAATATTTTAATTTTGGAAAAGGGATCAATGTAAAAAGAGGATTTGATGATGGTTAATTATAAATATAAAAAAACAAAGGGGGCGCCGTAGTCGCCCTGCAACCCCTATTATAAAATACTTTGTGTACATTTCAGAAAGTTTAATATTTCGTATTTATCAAACAAGGACAAGTTAGTTGGGCTTTTGAAAAAGGTCGGTGCCGTAGGCGCTCTAAAAAAAGTGCATTTTTTATAAAATAAATAGATTTCAGCTGAAAACTTCCGTCATTTTTGTCGGGTGTACGCCAGTATGTAATATATAATGTAAATTTAATTTAAATGCATGCGTTTATATAATTATACCGATGAAGGCATTTGCCGAAACCTCTACTTGTGTATGAGTCTATTAACAAAGATTTAATTTAATATTTTTACATTACACGATCCCTTTGTATATCTTGTATTTTATTTAAATAATAATAATAATAATAATAATAATAATAATAATAATAATAATAATAATAATAATAAGCCCTTTCCAGTCCATGACGGACTATGGGGCAAGTGAAGTAGCGTTCACAAGTTTTATTTAGCCACCACTAGCGAGCAAGGGATTGTGTGGCCAGCTCAATGCCCCGGGGTCCTTGCCAGTACCGATAATAGAACCCATGACTCTCTTCTACCTCGGTTAGGCAGTCCTTCGCGCTACCGCTAGACCACCGCGGCCCATTTTATTTAAAAGCTTCATCGCAGTCCTATTCTAAAAGATATATTACTGTTTTACGATCTTTTCAGTGCGAAGCGCACAAGATTGGGAGTTCGATCCTGGCAACATATATTTACATTCAAGCCTTATATTAATAAATACTGTCAGGGACGAACCCACAACCTTCAATGATTCCCATTCAGTGCACAAAACGGTACATTTCCCTGAAGAAGTCATGGACCTGTCGTGACAAAGATGTCGGTGTTTGACTCCATCGAATCTGATCCGCTGACCAAAACGAAAATGTCACCATCACCAGTGTGACCTAACAAACACAATTGGACCAGTCTGACCTAACAAACACCATAGGATCAGTCTGACCTAACAAACACGCTAGGACCAGTCTGTCCTAACAAACACCATGGGACCAGTCTGACCTAACAAACACCCTCGGACCAGTCTGATCTAACAAACACCTTAGGACCAGTCTGACCTAACAAATACCATAGGACCAGTCTGGCCTAAAAAAAACACCACAGGACCAGTCTGACCTAACAAAACCATAGGACTAGTCTGACCTGACAAACACCATAGGACCAGTCTGACCTAACAAACACCATAAGACCAGTCTGACCTAACAAACACCATAGGACCAGTCTGACCTAACAAATACCATATGACCAGTCTGACCTAACAAACACCATAGAACCAGTCTGACTTAACAAACACCATAGGACCAGTCTGACCTAACAAAACCATAGGACCAGTCTGACCTAACAAAACCATAGGACCAGCCTGACCTAACAAACAACATATCGCCGTATCTTCAAGTTCACTAACTCTTGTATTCAAAATATCGCATGTGCCTGCAGGGTTGTCCAAGACCTCATCACGGAGCAGTTTAACATGAAACTTTTCAGTGTTTAGCCTTTGATGGCTTCCCGGGATGATTGTCTCAGAACTCCTTCAAGGGCCGTCATCGAATTCGAGAGAAGCTCGCCTGCACACCCCACCCCTTGCCGATGTAAGATCTCTGCTTCGACACTCTCGCATCCTATCCACGTACTATTTTTTTCTCATCGCCTTAGAAACGGGCAATTGATGCATATTGTTTTTATGTTTAAATATATCCACACTCCTCGCTTCCAATTAAACATTTATATGGCATCGTTGTGGGGGGGGGGCTGGGTGGGTGGGTGGCTGGGTGGGTGGGGGGCTGGGTGGGTGGGGGGTGAGGCAACAGCTAAATGGAGGGGAGGTGGTTAGCCAGGGAAGATGTTTTGAACTGTGAATTCATGGTTAAGTGAGCTCACATATATAATACTAGGGGCAAGGACCCGGCTTTACCCGGGTTTAAAATAAGGTTTTCTGTAGAAGCGTACAGTACTGTTTATTTGCATGCAATAAAGGGTACATTTAATTTAAAGCAATGTGATAGACAACATTATTGGCAGTTCCATTTGGAGTGTATACAAAAAGATTTTCCTCTTTGCCAACTCTGGAGCAGGCCACATACAACTGTCCATGAGAAAAGCATGGTGTCTGCAAGTCTATACCAGCAATCCCAAGAGACTAAGTGATAATTTATATAATTTTTTTTTACCTGTTACCATCGCCAAATGATACTTAACAACCACCAAAAGTTTCATGCTTCTACCTACACGGCCCCCAGTATCTTATATATATGGAACGAAACCTGTTTAAGAACTTTTCTCATGTAATTGTGTGTATGTGTACCAATTTTCACGTTATTTGGTTGTATGGATCTTGAATTATTAGGGAACAGACTAAAACACAACAAATGCGTCTTATATGTATAACATTTGGGCCCCGGCCCCCAGTTAGTGATACTTTTTTTTTCGACTGCTACCATCGCGGGAAGGTACTCAACAACTTTCCAAAGTTCATGTTTCTGCCTACAAAGAAAGATGAGGAATTAGTGTTGATTCAGTTTTATATAGCCCATATAAGAAAAAAACGGTTTGGGCCCCCAGCCACCAATGAGTGAAAATTTTGTAATTATTATTCGCCAATTATCGTCATAAGAGTGTATTCAGCAAGTTCCCAAAGTTTCATGCTTCTATCTTCACGGGAAGTTGAAGAAATTAGTGTTGAGTCAGTTTTAAATATAAGAAAAAAACTACATTAGGGCCCCCGGCCCCCGTAAGTGATAATGTATTTAATTTTTTACCTGTTACCATCGCCAAATGAAACTTAACAACCACCGAAAGTTTTATGCTTCTACCAACACGGGAAATATGATAATTTTTATATTTTTATTTTTTATAGAGCTCATATCAGGAAAAAAAGTACATATTGGGCCCCTGGCCCCCAGTATCTTATATATATGGAACCAAACCTGTTTAACAACCTTTCTCATGTCATTGTGTGTATGTGTACCAAATTTCACGTTATTTGGTTGTCTGGATCTTGAGTTATTAGAGAACAGACTAACACACAACAAATGCGTCTTATATGTATAAAATTTGGGCCCCGGCCCCAAGTTAGTGATTTTTTTTTCGACTGCTACCATCGCGGGAGGGTACTCAACAACTTTCCAAAGTTCATGGTTCTGCCTACAAAGAAAGATGAGGAATTAGTGTTGATTCAGTTTAATATAGCCCATATAAGGAAAAAAAACGGTTTGGGCCCCCGGCCACCCATGAGTGAAAATGTTGTAATTATTTTTCGCCAATTATCGTCATAAGAGTGTATTCAGCAAGTTCCCATAGTTTCATGCTTCTACCTTCACGGGAAATTGAAGAATTAGTGTTGAGTCAGTTTTAAATATAAGAAAAAATACTAAAATAGGGCCCCTGGCCCCCAGTAAGTGATAATTTATATAATTTATTTACCTGTTACCATCGCCAAATGATACTTAACAACTATCGAAAGTTTTATGCTTCTACCTACACGGGAAATAGGAGAATTTTTATTTTTTTATAGAGCTCATATAAGGAAAAACTACATTTTGGGCCCCCGGTCCCCAGTATCTTATATATATGGAACGAAACCTATTTAATAACCTTTCCGGTATAATTTTGTGTACGTGTACCAAATTTCACGTTATTTGGTTGTCTGGATCTTGAGTTAATAGGGAACATCCAGACGGACAGACAGACGACAGACAACACATGCGTCTTATATGTATAGAGATGTATAAAGGTGAAACAGAGGATAAACAAAGATAGGAAATCACGTAAGGTATAAAAAAATAACTATGTAGATGAGGTTCATTACTGTAGTTAAAATATTAGACGGGAAAAACAACGTTATACTGTATGAGACATATTGGAAAAGGGCGTGGCATGTTGTTAAATCAGAATAAAATGAATGACAAGAAACACAATTTTTTTTATTATAGACAAAGAATTTAAAATGTTAAGAATGCAAAATGCACTGGTAGACCAGGCAGCATTGTAGATTAGCACTTGTTGTAGTCATAGATTTAAAATGAATGTAGCCAATGGTCAAATTGATTTGAGTTTTCATTGATTTTTAAAGGAAAGTGTTTTCTACACGGAATTTCTTTGTTAACTGCATATTAAGAAAAATTTAGTTCTTATGTGCACCCTTGATAACAATTCTTCTTTTAAATTTTTTTTTATTTAAAAAAATCTTCGAATAGCTAAATTTTAAATTTGTATCTGATTAAAATAAAATAAGCTCATTGACTTTCCGCAAGGTAAAAATATGCTTTTCAAATCTCTATTAACTGCGGCTGGGCAAACGGTACACGCACATTGAAATAATATCATATCTCCCATACCCACCCCTTCCGTCACTGAAGAAGACTCCGTCAACCAAGAACATTTGAGCGTGTTGAGGAGATTACGTGGACGGAACTAAATACATTGTGTATGGTCCACGCTGTACACCAGTGCTTCTCAAAGTGGTGGTCCGCGGACCGGTGCCGGTCCTTGGGCCATCAGCCACCGGTCCGCAGAAGTTATAAAGAAAGGACCAACAAATCTAATTATAATCCTCCAATTTCATCGATTAATAGTAACCATATATGTTCATTGTCCAAATATGTCCATTGTCGCAATAAGCACATAACATGAAACTAATAAAAAATAAATTACATCATGCTACCATGTTAGCATAGGGAAAATAGTGCACCGGTCTCTGGTGCAATGGAAAATTTCCTGCCGGTCCTCCAAACTAAAAAGTTTGAGAAGCACTGCTGTACACCACCCACCTCCTTTTTCCAAAACAGACAATGAAAATGTACGAGTAGAATTCTTTAAAAAATTCTCTAAAAAAACTTAACAGATTACAATAGACAGGGGGGGGCAGTGAAGATAATACACAAAATACGTTTGATGTCACAGTAGAAATCAGTTCTTACCCCAGAAAGTAAACAAACATCATGATGGCCAGTTAATGTCTACTACAGAGGAAAGTTACCGATTACGACATGCAAGGGGGGTAGGTTTTAATGAAGAAAGTACGATGCAGGTTACAGTAGAAATTAGTTCTTACCCCAAAAAGCAAACAAACATCATGATGGTAATGGCTGTGTGAGTCTCGGATGTCCGTATAAAGACCTTGTTCATAGCTGTTAGATGCTTTACTCTGTGGATATATAATACAACTCAGAATTAGTGTGGATGGATCGAGGAGATAAAACAATTCACATTATTTATCGTTAATATACACACACTTGTAGATAATGTTTCAGGACAATTATTATTCAAATATTGTTAGACTCAAGACCGCAACAAAATTATCGGAAGAACAAGATATTGACGTCTGCTCAAATAGATGCACCAACAGCTGTTCAAATAGATGTATTAAAATAGTTTCAAATAGATATATCAACATCGGTTCAACTATATATATCAACATTGGTTCAACTAGATATATTATCATCGGTTCAACTATACATATAAACATCGGTTCAACTATATATATCAACATTGGTTCAACTAGATATATTATCATCGGTTCAACTATACATATAAACATCGGTTCAACTATATATATCAACATTGGTTCAACTAGATATATTATCATCGGTTCAACTATACATATAAACATCGGTTCAACTATATATATCAACATTGGTTCAACTAGATATATTATCATCGGTTCAACTATACATATAAACATCGGTTCAACTATATATATCAACATCGGTTCAACTATATATATCAACATTGGTTCAACTAGATATATTATCATCGGTTCAACTATACATATAAACATCGGTTCAACTATATATATCAACATCGGTTCAACTATATATATCAACATCGGTTCAACTATATATATCAACATCGGTTCAACTATATATATCAACATCGGTTAAACTATACATATAAATATTGTTTCAACTAGTTATATTTCTGGCCGTTTAACTAGATGTATCAACATTGTTTCGACTAAATATTTCAATATCAATTCTATTATATATTTATCATCGGCTCCACTAAATATGTTAACAACACTTCAGCTAGATGTATAATCTTAAGTTAAACTAGACATGTAAATATGTTTCGTTTTATAATATTTCAATGTCATTTGAAGTAGGGATACAATGAAAATTTTAACTATGAAAATTAATTTCAATTCGACTAAAGACATCAACTTCGCTTTAGACAGAGAATTTAAATGACTTTTGAAACAGCCATCAAATGTTCGGCGTACCTCGTGCGGTTGGATCTCTAAATTAATTCCTTTCAAAATATCATGGGCCTTTCTTGTGCAATTTAAAGATTAAAAGAATTATTTTGAACCAAAAGCTCTATTATCTTTTAGTACTACTCATTTGTACTCAGATATACACTCAAAACTTCTCGTTTTATCTCACTGTCCGACTATTTAAAACGTAAAGTTTCTAAACATAGACATTCCTGTTAAAAAGAATTACTGAACATAAGCCAGTGCACTACAAAAGCAAGTACTTATTTCAAAGTCGACAAGAGACTAAATTATAATGCAGAGATTTTACACCACTCGACCGTAATAGCTTGATGACGTGTCCATGTATTGACAGAAGGTTCCGCGGGGGTAAGCAACGCTATTAGACGATCTGGGTTATCCGTCAACGGCATCGGGGCTTGGGTGATGCTCACGCTTACCTCTAGGCCAACCAGAGACGATTTCAAAACGATGCCACTTGGGGATCACACGAGAAACAGAATCAACGACTGCGGTCGTGATAAAAATAGGCATTGAAACACCGCCCTTTTAAAAAAAAAGAATCGACCGTTACCTACTCCATCTTGTTTTAAGTTACAGAATATTTTTAGTTTGTTGTTGTTTTTACTTAGATAAATTTCTTGAAATGTAGAAGAAACACTATTGCGTCCAATGGATTCCGAACACAAGAAGGAAATAACGTTAAGAAAAATCAGGTTCCAAGTTCCAAGACATAAGGCTTACTCAACAGGCGGGTGGGAGCGGGGAACGAATCTTCGCGTAGGAATACATTAGCTTTTTGCGCTCTTGGTTTTTATCCGATTGAACTCAGATTTGGGTTCTATTCAATGGACCGTGATGGCCATTGGCTGATAAATGTCTTCACTTGAGACTGAAACGCGGTGTACTGAGGTCACTAGTGTGTGGGAGGCGTCTGGAAACAGGACTGGGATGTTTTAATAGTTGCCTTAATTTATAAACAAAACAAAGGAAAAGTAGGACGATGAGTAAGGGTCATTGAGTACAATTTATCAGTCAGAAAAGTCTATTGGAAACGATGTCTAGATATACTAAAGGTATTTTCAGGTGCCTAATCTAATTGGAAAGATGTCCGTTAAGATTTATTATATTAATTCTGAATGTTCTATTTTGTTTATTTAAAATATTACAATTTATGTTTCCAAATTTGAACAGTATGTCATCTATTTGGGGTTAATAATTCGGTTTTGAAAATTAAAATCTTATTACAGTCTGCATATTCGCTGTCAATTTTACATATTCTATCTTTCGGGGTCCAATACAACATTCTGTTTCAGGATAATGCCCTACCTTCAATAGAACTACCGCATATACTCTTCTAAAGCCGACTTTTTTTTGGACAAAATCTGGGGGGAAAGTTTGGGGGGTTGGCTTACGAGCGGGTCATAGGTGATTGATGAAACATTTCTGTTGTTATATACCGACTTAATAACATGAAATATAAAAACAACATTTTCTTTTCGTTTTAATGCGATAAAAAGCCCTCTAGTGAATGCTATAAAAAATGACATCTATCTTCTTTGTTATTCAAATCTCTCTGTTCTTCAACCTAAACAAAAGTAAACAATGATAATGACCGATTTAGCTTGTAGTTTTAAGAAATGTGTTTCATTTTGCTCAAGTTGTCCTATTATTTTTTGGAGTCGGTTTACGAGCGGGTTACACACTTTTTATACTATTCTTTTTCAAAAGAGGGGTTCGGCTTATGAACGAATGGGCCATAGAACGAGTTTATAGGGTAGCTACAATCCCCCCCCCGCGCCAAGCAATGACGCTGACCTGAAAGCTGACATCGATGAGTCCGAAAAGGGGCAGAAAACTGGAGTCGGGCATGTGGCGTCGAACACTGGTTTGAGTTTATCTCCGATACCACTTCTCATCACCACAAAAATCTTGGCGAGGAATGGCGAGACAACCCTAAGCCTGTCAGGTGTGTGAACTCATAACTGAGACTTGTTATCAGAAATTTTCATTAACTGCCATCGAGGAAACATATCCAGTCATTTAAAGGGCGTAAAGTCTGTGTTTTAATCACTTGTTCCCTTGCCGGCAAAGCAAACTAACTCCATCTGCTTTTTCCTGTCGACCGATCATGTCACGTGCAGTGTTGTGACGCACAAAATTGTGAGAAAGGATCTATTGTAAAGGACGAGCCACCCCTTGACCTATATTCAGCTAGTCCTTAACAAATCAGTTGGTTGTACGTGTACTTTTATATTCAATGTTTCTTTCTTTTTTTTCCCTCGTTAAGATTCACTAATTTAACTCGTTTTTATGTGACGAGGAGATTGTCACCTTGCTTTGAGCCAGCGGGGATACAACTTTGCTAATAACTGTGTCAGTGTCTACAGGTGCCACAAAGGGAAAAAAGTTGATTAAATTGACGTATCGATTGACAGAAGACCGACTGACCAGGCTAAATAAGTCAATTATAACGGATGACCTCGTTTAGTCCAGGTGCGTAGGACCCAAACGGCTTTGCGAAGTTTTAAGATATGAAGCGAACCCTTTGAATGGGAGTAAACCTCATATTTTAATTAAAACAACAAAAAAACCGCTAACGCTGTTGACCTCTGAACACTTAGATTATAGATGTAAATAAATAAATATTAGGGCTATTAACGATTAATTTAACATTTAATAGCAAACTCTCGAAAAATTTACGATTAATTAATAGTTAATTTCGATTAAAACCAAACATTAAAATATATGGTGTCAAAAGTAACATTTATTAAACGTAATTGTTGAAAATCTAAATAAGACTGGAATGTCTACTTTATATGTCATCTTTTAACCAACTACGCAAAACGACAAGTGTGTTGACATTTGGGTCAAGTGATGAGCGGGCCTAATGACAATATAACCAGCCGAGCTGAACAATCGTTCACATGGAACTGTGGTAAATGGTATGCACAAAACGGTCTTGGCAAGGAATGAAAATTTCGGATATGGGTTTTCATTAAGTTTCAACCATTGTAGAGGAATAATGGATTCAGGAACTTACATCTCCCTTTTGTAACGCAGTAATTCATCAGGAGAGCTGTCATCATTTTCTGTGTTTGAGTCAGACTCCATTACTGCCATTTGCTTAAATTCGCTTTTCATTTTGTTTTATAAGTAAACGAATTGTTAGAACCTTAGTAGGTAAACGATTTCTAACAATGTATACAATAAACTTTATCAACATTTTGAATCTTCCCGTCAATAGCTTAAAACCAAAATGTTTATGTAATCGTCAGGAAATTTGTCTATATTTATCGGTTGCAATTTTTTAAATGTTTGATTTTCGGTACATTTATTTATAACTGATGGGTCCATTAATCGTTAAAGAGAAAATATTAATAGTTAAAAAGGGTTAACGATTAATCGATAAATTAATTGTTAACTTTTGCAGCCCTAATAACTATACATATACATTGTGTGTAATGTACAATATGATCATTATCAAAATTTGCTGCGCGGTAATTCTAAACTGCTGTTTGGAATCGGTCAGATATATGCACGGCCGTGCAAATTAAAGGGTATAATTATTGTGTGTATGTTGCACTAATGGCTTTAAAATGCTTTTAAGAAAACCGATCGTTTTGAGAGTCACTTTAAAAGTATTACCGTATATACTCGTTCTAAAGCCGACCTTTTTTGGACAAAATCTAGGGGAAAGGGTTGGGGGGGTCGGCTTACGAGCGGGTTACACACTTTTAATACTTTTCTCTTCCAAAAGAGGGGGGGGGGTCGGCTTATGAACGAACGGGATATAGAACGAGTTTATACGGTAGTTTAAAAAATCAAAGCAGCTTAAGTCTAGCTTTATTAAACTCAAAACTCTAGTCTAACTTGCAGCTCAAAATTCCAGTCTTGACGTATGAAGCCAAAGATTCAAGTCTAGCTGCTTAAAGTTAAAAAATAAATTCAAGTCTATCTGCATGACACTCATGACAAAGATTGAAGGCCCCAAGATATTTGACACGTATGTTAATTGTATTACCTATTTAATTCAGAAGGAAGTGTTGTTGTTTTTTTCTTACTCTAAATTGTTTTTGACCCAGGAAAATAACTGCTATAGTCTAAGGATTGAACTGACCGCAAAGCTGCTAATTGACAAACTAATTAATCAGTCCCAAATCAATAACAGCTTGTGTTTTTTTTTCTTCGTTTCCATAATTTGACATTTTTCTTGCGTCAGGTCAATGAATTGGCTCTCACATTCGGAC
>CALYLW010000320.1:75000-112500 GCA_944989445.1 Ampullaceana balthica | reverse complement strand
TCCAAAAATGTTTACTTCGATGCATTTACAAATGATCTTTTTTGACTCTCACAATCCAACACTCTATCGAATCATGCTGTACCTAATAAGGTTTACTTCAGCAGTGATCTCGAAACATATGTAATGAGAGTTTGGAATCTGATCCAAACATGGAAGATTTCAGTCGCTGTGTGAAGTATCTTGTAGTGACTCAACATTCAAAGGATGCTCGAGGTCCAATGAAGAAAGTTCTTTGTTGGTCTCGGATGTCGGATGTTTGTTGTCATGCAGCATTAGAAAATTTGGCAGTGATTTCAACATATCATTTTTGTATTGTTTTATCAACGTTTGTTTTCGTACGTGTCCCTCTACATAAAGCCTACCTTGACGTGGTTAGAGGGCTTGTGTGTCTCTATCAAACAGTTGTAATCGAAAGCATGTTTTAAAACTCATGGCATAATTTGGAAGACGTTCGTCTACCTGGCTCTTATTGTGGTATATTTTTTACTGTAAATAATGATTTTGTATTTGATGGCACATAGCATGCTTTCTGCTACAATGAGTTTGGGAGAAGACCAGACTAAAGGGCTTTCATTTCATTTGTAACTTCCGTTTATTCCTCGTTACCTGTACATCATTTTAGCTTTTTATTTCTATTTCATCATGTTTAATATTATTTAATTAACTTCTAAAAGCTTTCAAAGTTTTTTTTTGTTTTTGTTTTAAATTTTATTTAATGTTAATATCAGTTCAACATGGGTATTTGACCGAAAAAATAAGTTAGATGTACTTAAAAATGAGCAGAGCGATGTTTCTCAAATGTTGGCTCATCAATAAAATTTATTAAAATGGCATATTGATTTTAAGATTGATTATTAAATTAGGATCTCACCAACTGAGAGAAAACTCTGGGAAATGATGAACAAATAAGTAAAACATTACATTTTATTTTATTTGGTAGTAAATACTAAGAAAATAGCTTAAAATTTCAGAAGAAACTTGGTTGAATCTCTGGATTCTGTCATCACAAAGATACGCGAGGCAGTTAGAATGTACAAGAAAAGCTCTCAAAACTTGAATGCGTTGCCTGGACTTCTAAAATCATTAAAATTGATTCTAAGATGCGATACTTTATTTTGTTTAAAGATCTTATCTTATCTTATCCGTTTACAGACGCTCCTTCTATACAGAAGATTATTGCGTCCTACGCTTATCTATGGTTTGTGTCTAGTCCTGCATTTTTATTAGAGATTTAAACGATAAAGTGTTGGTTTTCCTGGATTCTTCAGGCAACCCATTCCACGCCCGAATTCCGGGCGGGAAGAATGAAAATTTGTATGTGTTTGTTCTTGCATACGGAATAAGAAAGGTGTTTTAATCCTTATGTCTATCTGAGGGTTGTATTAAGTTATCTTTGTGTTGTATTTCTAAATTAGAATTAATTGCTTTATGTATGATTACTACTTTGCTCTTGGTTCTTCTATCCTCTAGTGTTTCAAGGTTTAATGATTTAACTAATGGTGTTATTCTTGTCAGTTTTGAATATTCTCCAGTAATGAATATAATGAGATCACTGCACATCTTTAGCGGGTGATGGGTTAAATGAATATGAAAGTCAAAATGCCGGACTAAAACTTTGGTGAGAGTTGTTAAAGATCTGTTTAACGGTTTTCATTTAATAATAGATAAGTTAGAACAAAATTCTCTAACGTCAAGATAATGCTAATATGGGAGAATATTTAAATATCTCTTTCAGAATCTAAATGTAAAGAATATTGCTAAACTATGAAAGAGCTTCAGTTTTAAGTCTTCCAAAACAGTGCTTCTCAAAATGTTTAGAATGGCGGACCGACTGCAATTTTTTCCAATTCAGCAGGGACCGGTGCACTATTTTCGCTTACTGACGAATTAGAGAAATATATATATATATATATTTATTTTACGTGAAGATTTCCGAAAATTTTCATATTCTATAGTGGTAGTAATAGTGGTTGCAAATGGAGGATTACAATTATATTTTCCTGTCTTTACTTGAAAACTTCTGCGGCCGGTGGCGGATGGTCCACGGACAGGCATCGGTCCGCGGACCACCACTTCGAGAAGCAATGTCCCAAAATACCGAATCACGAAAAATCTGAGGAACTAGTTTGTGCTGCGGCGCCGTGGCGCCTGCGGCGCCCCCTTATTTTTAAAGGCGCCTACGGCGCCCACCTTTTTCAAAAGCCCAACTAACTAGTTCTTGTGTAAGAGATACGTAATATTAAACTACCTTAAAGGTACACAAAGTAATTTTAAATTGAGTTTGTAGGGCACCTACGGCACCCACTTTTTTTTTCTTTCAAAAGCCCTAGTAACTTATCCTTGTATGATAAATACGAAATATTCCTGAAAATTAAACAAAGTATTTATATAATAATTTTTACAGTGCTAATCACGACACAATTTTGTAACTAATTTTAGAAAGCAGCGCACCAAATTACTGCACCAAAAAATAACTATTTGAGTCAATCAGCACTGCTTACAACGCAAAATTTTAAAAAAGCAGAGTGATGTCCTTCAGCGTTAGGTATCACTGAAAATTGAGCGTAAATATATAATATATGATGATGTGTGTGCTTTTCAGATATCATTGAATCAGAAAATTCATTTAATTTGTTAAAAAGTCTACAAAGATTGCTACGGTTCGGTACACAGGCTCTTTGGTGTGTGGAATAGTTTGTTCAGCATGTTCGAAGTGTCATGATGTTTCTGCATGTGTGTGCATCTGCTATTTAATGTGTACATATTTTTCCCTTTAAAAGTGTACATACCTGTTATCGTCTTTGTTTTGTGTGCAAATTTAGAACAAAGGGAAATTTTAGTCTGTCGGGTGGACGCAGGCCAAGGTCCACCTGTTTTCATAACGACGCGTGTGTTTCGCATTAAAACGAAGGAGGGAAACGTGTTGCGTCAAATAACGTGGTGTCGTCAAATTTGCTTTTACTTATCCTGAACCACCTCTGATCTAAACTGAAGTCTACATATTAGACAGCAGCAGACAGTCCTGAAATTCGTTCTGAAAAGTTTACATGTGCACAAAATTGCGATATAATAATTAATTGCAAACATCTCCACATGATACAACAATGAGTGCATGACATTTAGTCACTTTCTGTCATGTAAACGTTGATACAGAGGCGTTGGATAGGGAAGGGAGTAGCACTGGTGGTTCTTGCAAACCTGAGAGCACTGATAGAGTTTCTCTAAGGTGGATGTTAAGTCATTTAATTGGGCCAGGTGTTGTGATTCGGGAATGCGAGGGTCACCATAGAGCGAACCTGTCAAACGTTTGTTGTATTTTAACTGTAAGTGTAAACTTACAAAGTGGTAACATAAATGCGGATCAATGATGGTCTTAAAATGGGATATGGGTCACCAAGAGATCAATGAGGCCAGCCAGAACGTTAATCGTGGTATACCAAGCATATAATATGTGTTGGCATCCAGGAGGTAAATGGCAGTCATATAAGAAGATATGGGGTGGCTATCAGTGGCTATCATATATGAAGATCTGGGTTGGCTTACAAGCTTTAAATAGCAGTCATTTAAGGAGATATGAAATGGCGTCTATGTCATTTCAGTCAAATTAGGAAATCTGGGTCTTAGGCCATAAGATAAATGGTTTCCAATTAGGAGGTCCAAGTTAGACCATTAACTACTTAAAATATTTCAGTTAAATTTTTCTTTTACTAAAACTTCGAATATTTTCAGCAAAACTCCATTGCGTTTAAATTTGTTGTTTACTAGTATAGATTTCACATTCTGAAATTTGTTTAAAATTTACAACATCTTTGCTTAGTAAACGTGGTCTTTTTACTCTCTGTATTAAATTTACTGCATACATGTGACATTCCAGGAGTGTGTAGAGCAATCAGCTCAGCTCTGTCACTGTCTCTAAGAACTATGCAGATACTATAAATAGTATCTGAATGCGTGCATCCACACAAGACAAACATCACTGGCTCGCACTCTCCAAGCATACCAGGCGCTATCGAAAATGGGTAAAAAAAATAACACCCTTTTATTCAATAGCTGTAAAAAGGACAGAATAAATTTTCTCATGTTTCCAAAATTAAGAGCGTGGGCGACAAGCATTGAAAATCAATGTTATTTGTACTGGACATTAAATATTATGTGGACTCATAATTATCAGTATTTTGTGTCAATCTCTGTCAACACACAACCTTGCCTCAAGCATATACAGAGTGTCTCCACAAAAAATGATTGAGAGTACGCAAGAAAATGAAATGTAAATATTCAGGGAGGTAGAATGATACTGTATAATCCTAAATCATTAAGTAAATTAATCTGGACAATCTCAAGTAACAATATTATTTATATTGTCTTTCATAATATTAGATTATTAGAATAAAAGCACGTTTAAAAAATTTGTTTGCCCTTTTTATTTTCTCATTTTTTATTTTTACAATTATTAACGTACATTATGTTACGCCTCTGTTTTCGCCGGCCGGAACAATTAAAATTTGTAATGAGAGCTCACTCTTTAAAGAAAAATACAATTTTTTGATCCATATGTTTCTCTTTATTGACCTCTAAGACAATTCTTAACAGTAAAAATAAAATTGCACAAACATGCAAATAACTTAGATGCCAAATAGTTCAAAATAAATGAAATTTCAGAATATTGTATGTCTCCGGAGATACAGGTATCTGCAAAATTTTAGCTCAATCAGGCGATGCAGTGTGCATCAAAATGAAGTTCCAAGATTTGACACTACAACATGCACACACACAAACACAAGCTGAGTAAAAGTGTGTGAAAATAATAAATGTGTCCCTTTCTTAGAAAACCCAAACCTTCCAACAAAACCGGTTTGATCGTATTACTTGTGCTCTGTTGCGTTTCATAGCACACGTGACCCCCGTCAACTACACCAATGCTTCTAAAACTTTTTAGTATTGCGGACCGGCAGGAATTTTTTAAAAGCACCAGGGACCGGTGAATTATTTTCGGTGTACTGATGTGGTAGCGAAATGTTTATTTTACTTTATTTGTTTCATTATATATGCTTATTAACACAAACAAATTGTCATATTCTAAAGGGTTAGTATTGATGGATGCAAATAATAATAATAATAATAATTGATAATTTATATAGCGCTGAATCCCAGTAGGGAACCAGGCTCACAGCGCTTTACATTGAGATCATAACATACATATAATAATTAAATAACCATTCATACCATAATAACAACATAAAGGACAGTACATTACACACAAGCTACGCTAATTATTAAAACAAATGTTTTTTCTTCAATTTTGTAAATACATTTTGAAAAAATGAGTTTTAAGTGCAGTCTTGAAGGACTTGGTAGTTCGAATACTACGGATGTGTAATGGTAGAGAATTCCATTGTATGGCCGCACAAAAAGAGAATGCCCTTTCACCAAAAGTTTTAGTTCGTGTCTTAGGAACACAGAGAATACGTGTGTCTGCAGAAGAGCGTAGCTGACGACTGGGTGAGTAGACCGACAGAAGTTCAGTAAGATAGGAAGGAGATGAGTCAGAAAAGAAGTTGTGACAGAGAACAGCCAGTTTGTAATCAATTCGAGCTTGTATAGGTAGCCAATGAAATGAGTAAAGTAGCAGAGTAACATGGTCATGTTTTTTGCCTTAAGAAATAGTCTGGCAGCTGAATTTTGAACTTTCTGTAGTTTTTCAATGCATTGTTTTGGCGCGCCTGACAGAAGAGAATTGCAATAATCAATGCGAGCTAGAACAAGAGCATAGACTAGAGTTTTTGTTGCACTAACTGTTAAGTAATGACGGAATGAGCTGATTATAATTATATTTTTAAATCCCTTATATTAACTTCAACGTCTTGTCTGTCGTGATCTCTTTGTCCCGCCTGCCGTGGAAAAACAAAAGTAAAAAATAACCCACTTACCATAATCCTATCGAACTGAAATGTTGACTTGTGTAACCTAACAATGCATTGTATCAACGTTTCAGATCGATTGATTGTACTGTAATTAAATTAATGATTTTTAAGTTTCTCTCTTTGCTATCTATATGTAGCATTGTGTAGCCGTCTGCTATAGTTGACCTCCACGTGTCACTGGAGGTTCACTCCAGCCCTCGATGTCACAGGGGTCTTTCGCACGATGCGTAATATATTGAACATAATCAATACTTTTAGTTACATCTCATATATAAGGGATTTAAAGTCAAAAACTTTGTTTTTATGGGTTGTTTTTATTATATCCTTTCTTAATAGCTTCTGTGGACCGGCAGCGGATTTCCCACGGACCGGTATCGGTCCGAGGACCACCACTTTGAGGAGCACTGAACTACAACATTCTGTCTTTATTCAGTATACACGAGTAAACAGAATATGTGTGTAACTCTTGGCAAGCTCAAAGCTGTTGAAAAAAGTCTTACAAATAGAAAACTACGAGTTCCGACTTTTGTAATTACTATACTGTTTAGTGTGCTTTAAGGTAAATGGCTGTGCTGTATGATTTTTTTAGGGCTTAATAAGGATGAATAAGAGGTGCAACGTGAATACATGTAGCTGCACCGTGCAAGGATAAATATATGGTCTAAATGAGAGTAACTATACGTGGTATATGAAGTAGTATCCCAGCTTTGTTAGGGTAAAATGTGTACGCTGTATGAGGTGAATTGTCTGGGAATGTGTATGGCTGTATGAGAATAACTATTTGAGATTTATGATGGAAATTTTCTATACCCTATGTGGGTAAATATTTATCCCGGTGGTGTCCAACATTTTAAAAAGTAAATGGGTAATATTCCATGGAAAAAAGTATGTTAGGCCCGGAATAAGATAATAAATAATAAAAAAAAACGTAAAAAAACAAGTTTTTCACTATAAATCCTTTATGTACGAGACGTAACTAAAAGAATGTTCATTACAATACGCAGCACCAGACCATCCAGAAATACAAAATTGCAGTTGTATCGTAAAACATGTTGAATATAATGCGCACCGATCAGGAATATGTTTATAAAAAGAGTTGTCAATAAAATACGCACCTTATTGCGCTACAGAAAGGTTGTTCAATATAATACGCACGCGACGCTTTATCTAAAAAAATAGCATGATACATAGGAATAAATAAAATAATCTAAAAAATCAATAATTTAATTACGGTACATGCGATCGATCTGAAAATTTGATACATTGTTTTTATCATCGGTACGAAACTGCCTGCAACATTTCAGCTCGCTAGCTTACGGGCAAGTGTGTTAAAAATCGATCAAATATTTTGGTGACAAGGGTGGTCGGTCGGTCGGTCGGGCAGGCGGCCGCAGACACCACGAGTTAATATATAGGATTTAAAAATGACATTCCTTGAGACTAAGTTTTACGCTTTTAATGAAATTAATTTTAAAAAATATATTATCAAAAATACTCTAAAAGTCTTAACTTGTAAGGGGGATGAGGGGGCGAAGGGAAAATTTGAATGTGATTTAAAAAAAAAGGATTTAAGTCTTATTTCATCAGTAGGAACTAAATAAACTCATAAAATATTGCCTAATTATAGAAATAATAATGTTTTTTTTCCACTGATTACCTTAAAATAAAGAAAATGTGTTGAAATATATCAAGAGCTAAATTTTTTGGTCAAAACGTTTAATTATGAAATATTTTATTCTTAATTTGTTTAAGTACACTGACGACATATTAATTTCCGTTTTCAAAGTTTGACAAAAAACTTTATTAAATCATAGATTTTTGCCTTAGGCCCTAGTGCGTCATAAAATTTATTTTGTTCTTTAAAAATAATAAAATCATCAGCTCTTTGAAATGAATACTGACGTTGCTAGACATCATTGTTATTTGCCATTAGAGGACAAATTGGTATAGTGTAATTTCGGCTTTATAATAAATTGCGAAATATACCTGGCGTCTCCAGGCGTACATTATGTATCCCATTTTTTACCCCTGGCATTATGATACCTTAAGATATTGGGACGCCGCTCTTCTTCGAATTAATTTCAATGATATGATCCCATTCTTCGATGACACAATATATATCCCGTTATGATTCCGTTGCACATTGAAATCTTGTTGGTCGAATCTATTTCCAAAACGTGATTACATAATTTCTTGGCATTATTCCATTGAATATTTAGATCCCATTCGTGATGTAGTACCTTTCCCAATATGATTCTATAATTCAATGAGATAACATTTCTCCGTATTATTCCTTTGCATAATGGGATCAAATTCTTTATCGAGCCCCTTTCTGCTATATGATCCCATAATTCATTGGGATTACATACCCCATTGAGACCCCGTTGCATCACATGATGTGAAGTTCAAAACCCTTGTAGCCTTTAAACTTTATCCTGATAGATGTATGTGTCGATATTGGTCAAGATCTTTTAAAATACAATGGGGAATAAAGTCTTAAAAGTTTATTATGAGTAAAAAATAAACAGCGCGAATGACAAGATCTGTTCGGTTTTAACTATTTTATGAATTATTTAAAAACTCATAGAAATCGTGTATAAATTCATTGCCATGAATCTTGTAAACATTAGACAAAACTGTTTTGGAAGAAGGAGAAATCTTTACGGTAACTTGCTCCTTGGACAAAATGAACATGTATCCGTCTACATTAACCAAGTTTGTCTTACCGATACAGACGCTCTTTCTATACAGAAGATTATTGCGTCCACAGAACATGCCGGTCTGTTGGCAAGTGATGCAGCTTTCACAGGTCACGGCTATGAGGGTTCCACGCATTACCCAGCCGCCTTGATTTCCCTCACTAGTGTTAGGTAACCATTCGGAGCTGGGTGGACTCAGGGACGCCCAACGTCCTGGGAACAAATCCTTGCCTTCACATGGATTCGAACTCATGACCATTGGTACGCCAGCGGTGTGCGCATGCCACTCGATATTTTATCCTTTTTCATAAAAGTATTGCCATGTTGGAAAAATAATGGAACCATACGGTAAGACCATTATATATGTGTCTAAATATGCTTTTAATTTTGTTTCCGACAAACTCTACATTGGGCCCTTAAAAAACTATTATTTACGCTCTGTTGCATTTGTCTAGCCTTGCCATGGGCGCTTGTAGGCCAGGGAGCCTTTTATCTAATTCAATTACATTTAGTGCCTTATTTTTCAGATAAAGATCCAAATAGCTTCTTTCTTTTGATTTTGTTTTAAGTACAACAAAAATTACTATAATTTAAAATCCCTGTGCTTAATTGTTTGAAACATGTGACTTGGTTTCGGTCTCTTTCACATGAGGTAATTTGTGTAATAGTCACAAAATATTATTCATCTGTTTTTGTCCATATAAAGAGATCATACAGTTTGTATTTTGTTTCAACATTTAGCCGTTATTTCAATTCTTCAAAGGTTTACAAATATTTTCATGGTTTTCGTAATCAAACCATATCTTCTCACATGTGTTGCGTCTCTAAAATGCTAGCGATTACTTGCCAACGAATGAAACTTGTTGTGAGGCATGCCTAGCGTTGTGATTCTAAAACGTATTAATACATAGCGACTGTTAATTAAAGCTGGGGAAAATTTCCTAAACTGTCATTATTATTAAAGTTAAAGAAACAAAATAATATTAAACAAGGGGGAAATATTATCAAACAGTAAACAGTTTCATTTCCAAGAAATGCAAAATTGATTACCTTTTGTAGTCTTGTCCCTTGAGCTTACCTTCATTTTTTTTAAATTATAATTATTAGGGATAACCTGAGATGGCATTGGGTAAAAACTAGTCGGTAATAAAAGACAAAATTATAATCAATAGATAGAATCGTTTTTAAACCTATATCTTTTGCTTATTTTGATTCTCTTTCTTCATGTTGATTTTGCTGAAAAAAGAAATTGTTTGTGAAATGGGGATGTTATATTTACCAGAATAAAAATAAGTTTATTTTTAAAATGCTTTTAAAAAGACACTTTTTATTATTACTATATCACCTTTGAAAGAGTAAACTTTCAATGTGTTTTCTTGGGCGACTGGCTCGTTTTTTATAGAAAAGGAGACAATAAATATGATATGTGCAATACAAGTAAATTGTTTTAGCTATCTAGGCTTTTAAAAAGGCGATAAAATACAATTCTATATACTTTACATATTTCGAAGAAATTTAAGTCAAGAATAAGTTCGAAGTTTAAACGTTGCAGTTTTATTACAATTGTTTCTTTGCAAGAGTACTATTTCAAAATTAAAGCACTAATGTAAATTAAAAAGAATGTGAGTCCATGTGTTTTGTGGAATTCCTGAGTATACCTCTGTTTTCTATGATGTAGGTCCAATTTTACAGTTTTCTCTGCCAGTTAGGAAATATTTAATCCACTTGTGTAAGAGAAAAGTAAATCAAACAAATTTAAGTTTTATGTGTAAACATTTGTTACGAGTCTTATCGATTGATTTTGAGAAGCGTAATAATATTTTATATATTTGATTATAATTGTCTTTGTTTGAAAAATTGTCTATTAAACAAATTAAGTTTCACAAGATATTTTTTGTCTAGAAGATGTTTATATCACTATATGTGCTTTATTATTTATAAGAAAAGCTAGTAAGTAAAAATGGTCTATAATTACAATGGTTTTTTGCAGATACAACAGGATTTTTTTATAGTTCAAGTTCAAACCGAGACTAAACAAACACATTCTCTTGCGAGTTAAACTCAAAAATTATTTTTATTATTTTCATTTCATTCAATAAAACAAGAAACAAATAGCTTAAAAGAGCATCATCTTTACAAAGAAAAAATGTCCCTCTTTGGAAATTTTTTAATATTAAAATTAAATATAAAAAGCAACTTTCTGACAGATTTAATGAATTATGCACATTTGTTCACAAAATATGCTCCATCGAAACTAAAACTCAAAAGGTATTTCGAACGCGACATATTAAATCTACAAATCTTGGTAGCACCACAAAAAGACCTGAAACGCATCCGTCTGTCCATACGGAAAAATATGGCACGTTGTGACGAGCATTTTTACACCAAGGCCCTATATAGAAACATGTTTATGATAAGTTTAATTATTTTAAACATACAGAAAGAATTTTAGAACAATAAATATTTCATGAATAAATGTGCCTGTATAATTAAATCAATAAAAAAAATTAATTATGGCTTACTTTTACTTATTATCATTTCATTGAGCTGATAAAAGACAAAGTTAAAAAACTTAAAGCAATTTCTATAAATCAAATCTGAAGATAATGAAAAAAAAAGTAATCTACACTAATATTTATTACATACATTCCATGAACCAGTTATTTTATTATAATAATAATAATAATAAATTGATTATTTATATAGCGCTGTATCCCAGTAAGGAACTGGGCTCACAGCGCTTTAATGAAAGAAATAACATACTTATAAGTATTAAATTAACTTTCATATCATAACAAACACAAAAAATTACAGTACATTATACATAAGCTACGTTAATCATTTACAAGAAATGTTGTTTCATTAATTTTGAAAATAAATTTTGAAAAGATGTGTCTTAAGTGCATTCTTGAAGGACTTGGTTGTTTGAATACTACGTATATGAAATGGTAGAGAATTCCATTGTTTGGCTGCACAAAAAGAGAACGACCTTTCACCAAAAGTTTTGGTGCGTGTCGTAGGAACAGAGAGAACGCGTGTGTCTGCAGAAGATCGTAGCTGGCGAGTGGGTGAGTAGACCGACAAAAGATCAGTAAGATACGATGGGCATGAGTCCGAAAAGAAGTTGTGACAGAGAACGGCCAGTTTGTAATCAATACGGGCTTGTATAGGCAGCCAATGAAGTGAGCGAAGAAGTGGAGTAACATGGTCATGTTTTTTGCCTTAAGAAATAGTCTGGCAGCTGAATTTTGAACTTTCTGTAGTTTTTCAATGCATTGTTTTGGCGCACCTGACAGAAGAGAATTGCAGTAATCCATACGAGCTAGTACAAGAGCACAGACTAGAGTTTTTGTGGCACTAACTGTTAAGTAATGACGGATTGAGCTGATCTGACGAATGGCAGTGTAGGCAGAGCGACAGATGTGATTGATGAAGTTGTTAATAGACATCTTGTCAGAAATAATGTAGCCAAGATTCCTAGTCGATGTTGTGAACAGAATATCCGAACTGGCTACGTGAATTGACTTCGGAAGAGACAAAGTACTGCGTGATTTATTGTTGCAAAATAGAAGTGCTTCAGTCTTGTCATCATTGAGCTTGAGTTTGCTTAACGTCATCCAAGACTTTACTTCACCAATGCACTCTTGCATCAATTGGACAGCGGAGTCCATATTAGAGGGATCAGTGTGAGTATATAGCTGAGTATCATCTGCAAATGATTGGCTTTTAACTGAATGCTTTTCGAGCAGTAGAAGTAGTGGTCTTGTATACAGTACAAAAAGCACCGGACCCAAAACAGAGCCCTGAGGCACACCATAAAGCAAGTCAGCTTTGTGAGAGATACATCCATCTACTGATACTACCTGTGATCTGTTAGATAAGTATGATTGAAACCAAGCCAGAACTGAGCCAGAAATTCCAAAATAATTTTGCAGGGTTTTCAGCAGTGTTTGATGGTCGACAGTGTCAAAGGCTGCACTAAGATCTAAGAGGACCAATATAAAATTCTACAGATTTTTTATTACATATTTTACAAGAATTGTTGACAACAGCGTTATTATATTTAATGTTAATATTATTCCAGTTCATTGCTATACACTTAATGGCAGTAGGCTAATTAAGCTCCCAGTATATCAATGTATGTTTTCTCTAATAAATACAGTCAATTAACTTTGTTAAAAGCCCTCATATATTAAATACTGTATATGTATAATAAATATATATATAGACATATATAATTATCTTGACAAAAGACCTCAGTCCTATGACAGACAACAATATTTAACTACATATATATATATATATATATATAAATCAAAGTATGTCTGTGTGTGTGTGTGCATGTCCTTTATAGTTGACTAAACCATTCATCCGATCGTCATGAAATTTTTGGAGACTGTTAAGTACCTACCTGGAATGGTAACTGGCAACTTTCATAATTTTCCTCTAGAAAAACAACAACAAAGAAAACCCATCTTTTGATTTTTTGGGCGGATAAAAATCTTATCCCCCAACCCAACTGTGGTGGAGGGAGTCGTGAGGTGGGATTCGTCCATGCTGTCAAAGCCCAAATGGCTTTATATCTTTTAAATAATAAGACACTGCCTCTTTCATGTCCAGCCTTTTGTAAAGATCTCTCTGCTGCGACTGTTTCTTTTCTTTTCTTTTTTCCCTAATTTGTTTTAAAGTTGTTCGTGTGTTAGGACTGTTTTATTTTTGCAAGTTAACTGATAATTTTTCATTAAAAGTTATCGCGTTTAACGTATTTCATTGTATTGTCACCCCCCTGATGGGTGTCACCCGGGCGGCCCGCCCCCCCCTAGTGACGTCGCTGGTATAAAGTCTTAAAATCGTGATATGATTTGTGGGCCCCCAGTCCATATGGAGTAGGTATACAGCCTAAAAGACCCTTAGCCTTTAGATTTGGGCCATCATGCTTTTTTGGTTCAAACTTTGTGGTGGATCCATTCACACGTTAGCCAATTATTTAAAAATATTATATATATTTATAGTTTCATATAAGAATTAGTGGATTTACTTTAAATTACATACATCATTTTAATACGGACTTTCTTGTGGTTATACCAAGATTGATTTAATCCTTTCACCTAAGCGGTAGTAAATCTAATTTAAGTTCTCAAAATTTTAACTATATTGACATAAAATAATTAATTTGGCCCTAATTTCACCATAATTACAAGTCAAAATACCTCAAGATTTCAGTCTGATTCATGGTGGATATATATGTCTCAAGTTTGGTTGAGATCTTTCACTCTATTTAGAAACGTATGTGACACATACCACGGACATAAATGCAGTCAAATCCAAAAACTGTATCTTTTATATATAAACTAGGTTGCGCTGGGGCGCCGTGGCGCCTATGGCGCTCACTTTTTGTCAAAAACCAAACTAACTAAATACGAAATATTAAATTTCCCGAAATGTACACAAAGTATTTTATAATTTTTAAAATATGAGCTAAAACAATGACGACATATAATATTTTTTTATGGCGAGTCTTTAATTTGTAAGTATTTTGCGCATCTTATTATGCACACCACGTATTAAAATATCCGCTCAAACAATGACGTCATAACGTTACGGAGCCTTCGCTCCTGTGACTTGGGGCTATTATATTGTTTACTAGTGTATCACCCGTCAAAAATTACGGACGTTTTTAAAATAAATACATTACAGCTGAAATATATTTATTTGGAATAAATACACATCAGAATAAAAAATTATGTTATACAGAACTTTCATTTATTTTATTCATTTATCGCAGCGCCACCTAACAGCACTATGAAACAAAATCGATCGCAGCGCCACCTAACAGCATTACATCCATACAGACAACGGGAATTATGTATATTGATATTATTAGTGTTTTAAAATTTTCCTTTAGATCAAATCGTAGTGTTTTTGAAAAAAAGTTTTAGTTTTTAGTTGTAATAATTTATTTTATTTTATTTTCAAATTTGTTTTATATCTATTACTTTTCGTAATATTGTAACAAATTCTTTTTTTTTGTTGGGAGCAATAAATCTTGTTGATAGCTTCAAATAATGTAACTATAATTCCTGGTGTTGCTACAATTGTACCGCCAAACGCTGATTGTGTATACATTCCAACTATGACTCCAGCTGGGGTTAGAAAGAAATATTAACACGAATGAAGTTTAAATAACTTATTTTTAAGAATCGCAGATGTTTAAAAGAAAGAAACCTTCACAAAAGCAAATATCATTAAATTTTTGCACGAGTAATAAAACATGTTAACGTTTGATTGAAGCAATAAAATGATATATCATTGTCTTTATCTTCCAATAGTCATATTCTGGTTTTCGTTTGGTTTTAATATCTTTGTAAAATCTTAATAATCAGAACCGTCTCCATAATACAATTTTTTTATTAGGACTGTCAAAAATACAAGACCTCTGATTTATAAAATTAAACTCTGTACCATTGTTCATTTCTTGACAGGTGTTTCGATAGCCAAAGGGTACATCAAGTGTAGGGACCAGTGGGGTAACAACATTTGCAGGACCTTTCCGTTTTGTCAAATTTAAACCCAGTTATTTAAAAAAAATATTAATTTGTTTTTATTTGTGATTTTTACTGTTTTTGGAGATAACTTTG
Source organism: Ampullaceana balthica (assembly GCA_944989445.1). Classification (NCBI taxonomy): domain Eukaryota; kingdom Metazoa; phylum Mollusca; class Gastropoda; family Lymnaeidae; genus Ampullaceana; species Ampullaceana balthica. The sequence goes on along the minus strand of CALYLW010000320.1, from coordinate 97,242 downwards.
TGTTTGTTCTCCAGATTTTTTAAATAGTTTGATATAAAATGACATATGTGGTAAGGCTTTAATATATAACATATGCTATGTAGGCATTTGATTTTAAATCAGAATATAAAAAAACACACTTTATTTTCAAGAAAATGTATACAGTTTAAAAGAAAACTGCCAGTTACTGAACCACATGATCTGCCTTTTGAAATCAGTCCGTATACAAAACTTTATCCTCGTATAATATTGCTCAAATAAAATCAAGCTGTTATGTTATAAAATCATTTGCTGTTAGCGTATTTTTTCGCCAGAACACGCACTTTCTGAAGCTAGAACCTATATATAAGTCGTAATGCCCGCGATATGTCTTTTGAATAAATATAATATGTATACCTTAAGAAAAGTACATTTTATACCCAACGTGTGTGCCATGCAACCGAATTGTTCTAAAAATCTAACTACTTTTTTTAAAATGAATGTTTTAGCTTTCGTTAGCTCTTAAATACCTTTTCTTAGAATTACTTTTTTCATGGGAAAAGCACTCCAAAACATTATTTCTATTTCCAGTCTAAGCATGACCTTAGTCAATCGAATAGGATATTTTTAATGATCCATATATTATTTATGTGAATATTGATGCTTAACTAAGGTGTGTATGGCGTTTATTTGTTTTAAAGAAATATTTTGAATCGCAAGGTTTGGGCTTAGAATTTACCCTGCTGGTGTAGTTTAAGTTATGAAAAAGTATTTAAACAGTTGCTAAGCTATAGTGTTTACGCCCCCAAGGGTTGGACGATATTATTGACTCCTACCCCCACCAATAAAAGATACCTTTTAAAAGGTCAGAAAGTTGCCACTTAATAAAAAAATAACTTATCCACTTATGACCTACATTCTTAGTTTCGTGAATATAACTCCCATATATAATCCATTTTCGTCTTTAACGGTTCCAAATTTTTTCAATCCATCTATTTCTTTGAGGCAGTTTATGGAGCAATCGTTACAGAAAAAAAATCACGTAAACTATTCAAACACCGAAAGAAAATAAATCTTCCACCTAAGAAACATTGGCGTTTTTTTTCATCACTAAACACTTGCTTCATGCATCAAATGCCGTTTTCTTCAGATTTTTCAGATTATAAATTTAATTTACCTATCATGTTTAGCTTAATTTATGCAAAAGAATATTAACAGTGGCTAAGCTATAGTTTTGGGTTGGTATCTGATATCACTCATGTGCCCTCTATCTCTAATGCATTGAATAAATTATTAGTTTTTGATTATTTATAACTAACTTTTAAAATGTCAAATACATAAAGTATTTAAATTTAAGCATATATAAGGATATAATGAAAAGTGGTAAAATGATACTGTGTCTATCATAATAAACAAATTAACATTATATAAATATTGTTCAAATAGTACACTAAACAATGCTTCTCAAAGTGGGGGTCCGCGGACCGGTGCCGGTCCGTGGGCCATCCACCGCCGGTCTACAGTAGTTCTCAAAATTGAACAGAAAAAATTGTCAGTGCAGGGAAAATAGTGCACCGGTCCATGGTGCAATGGAAAAAATTCCTGCCGGTCCGCCATACTAAAACGTTTGAGAAGCACTGCACTAAAGAAATACGTGACTATGGTTTGTAAACAAAACGTTAGGTACATTAAAGTTGAACATAAATGTAGACATCTGGAGAAAGATAAAAGCAAATAAATTTTTCGAACGGCTGGATAAAATACATCTCGAAAATACATTAAAAAAACAGTGTAAAGAAGTAATTTGCAAACAAATTCTGTAAAATTTTTAAAAAGATATACGTAGTCTTGTTAGAGGCGCAACATTACCAGACATAAAATAAACCGTTTCATCACATTTAGTTCACAACAACAACATAAAACACACACACACACACACTGATTCACACACGTGCACACACATTTATATACACACACGGGGAATATTAACATAAAAATCACATTAAAATAAAAAAAACCCGTAAAAAAACAAGTTTTCGACTATAAATCCGTTATGTACGAGAAGTAACTAAAAGAATGTTCATTATAATACGCAGCGCAAGACCATCCAAAAATACAAAATTGTAGTTATGTGTAGTAAAACGTGTTTAATATAATGCGCCCCGATCAGGAATATGTTTATAAAAAGGGTTGTCAATAAAATACGTGCGTGACAGAAATGTTGTTCAATATAATACGCACTGCGACACTCTATCTCAAAAAATAGCATGATATATAGGAATAAATAAAATAATATAAAAATTCAATAATTTAATTACGGTACATGCGATCAATCTGAAACTTTGATACTTCGTGTTTATCATTGGTACGAAACTGCCTGCAAAATTTCAGCTTGCTAGCTTACGAGAAAGTGGGATAATAATCGATCCAAAGTTTTGGCGACAAGGGCGCAAGGGCGCAAGCAAGCAGACACCACGAGTTAATATAAAGGATTTAATAACCACGGCTTTTTTTGTACAGTGTTTCCTTTTCACAAATTAATTTGTAAATAGCTCAAACTATGACGTCACGTCACAATATTTTATTGGCGAGAAATGCCTTCTTGTTAATCTCGACACCAAAATGTTAATTATATTCACGTCTTACTTTTCAATAATTTATTTTATTATCGGTAGTTACCCCGCATAGGGGCTTTACACTGACTGACTGACAGACGCGCTTAGGCGCAATATATATAGGGATATATATATATATATATATAGGGATATATATATATATATATATATATATATATATATATATATTTGTAAAGTACTGTACGTTAAGTGCTATAACAAAATGTTAAAGTGGACATAAAAAAAGAGAACAAAATTCCTTACCGCATAGAAAAAGATAAAACACCAGAGAGAGAGAGAGAGAGAGAGAGAGAGAGAGAGAGAGAGAGAGAGAGAGAGAGAGACAGAGAGACGGTGTAAGCAACCAACATTGCGTATGTACTGAGACTGAGCGTCTTGCTCGCTACCCCATGAAAAAAAAAGTTTACAGAAAAAACTTTAAGAAAAGACGAAATAACGTGTAAAATTCATTTTTTTGAAATGTTTTTATTAGGGCGCGTTCGTAACCACGAAACAGCGTAAGACGGGACCGTTGTAACCCGAGGACTTCCTGTAATGTATAATGGTGTCCTCTTTAATTAAAACCAGTTGTTCCGGTGGCGGAGTGAGTACCAGTGAGGGCAACCCGACATACAGGAAACAACAAGAAAATGCAAGCTTAGAAAAAGTAATGGAATATTCAGGTAAAACCAGTTTGAAACCAATACATAAGAATCAATATTTGCTGATTGCTTTAAACAATGCCAGAGCGACTCTTTCAAAGGTACACGCTATACATAAATAAACGTGTGTTGGTCATTTTACCAAAGTGGGACAGGTTGCTAGGCCCGATCAGGACTGCGTCATCGGTTGCTACGCTATTGAATCCGGAACATTGATCCGATGAAAGTTTATAAGTACCCAGGAAAGGAATACAAACAGACAAACGATTGTTCATTGTGGTTCTATTGTTAGCCCATAAAAAAATCCATAATCGATACCAATTTCAATGACCGAACCTCAGAGCTTTCTTTGTTTTGTCGCTGCAATGTAAAATTCTACAGAGCTATGCATATTTTGTTTCTTTTAAGAGAATATTGTGTCACTTTAAACATGATGAGTAAATGAATTGTGTAAAAGTTGTTGCGAAATTATGATATTTATATAGTGCACAGTAAGACCATGAAATTCGGCGGCGTACAAGGAGAAGGGGGGGGGGCGGAGACAGAAATGTCGCATGTCAATAATATGAATGCTTACAAAATGCCATATTTGAATTATTGTTCTGCTAACTTACTAGATGAGATATTCCCGCATTTGCGCGGCAATCTTTCTCCGAGCTCTTACTTGATAAACAAGAAATAACATGGAATTGAACATTATCTTTAGTTGTACTACTCATCTATTAGAATAATTATGGCATTTTAAACTAAACATTCATTATAAAAATGATCTTGCAGTTAAATACATTTTCACAGCCCCAACAATAACTTATATCGCATAATAAAAAAAATCATTATTTATTTTTAACGAAATAGTATTAAATTTATTTACTTAGAGACGAAATATTTATTAGTTATGACTAATAGCCAAAAGTGTAGAATTTTAATTAAAATGCAAATCAGAACTGTTATAATTTATTTTCTTAAACCACAACACGCCTCAGTTGTTAGCTATTCTTACACTACCGATGAGCAAAGGAGCAGTCTCAAAATCGCATGACTTTGTCCTCGAGCGCCCTTATACAGGAATTTCACAATGCTGTATAAGACCAAAACTTTTGAAAAACGAAAAGCATAACATAGTGTGCATGGCTATAGTTCTTGGGTGAAAAATTGTGCTCCAGGGTCATGCACATGTGTCGAGATAAAAATAACTTTTTTTTCACTAGTGTTTCCATGGCTCCTTTCAATTTCAAAGTTTCCATTTAGATTCTTCTTATTTAATTAATTAACCTTAAAAAAACAAAATCAAAATATTCGTGCCAAAGACTAAAAAGAAGCTTGCAAATTGCATTGATTATTTAGGATAAAAATTAATTTAAATATTATATTCGTCATAATTTGCTTCATTGAAAGTTTTAAAAAACAATTGTAAGACTTTAAAGAGTTTTAGAAAAAGTCTTGTATCCAGAAACTTTGAGGTATAGTTAACAATAAAAAAAAATCGTGTTTCAAATTTAACCAGTTGTATAGAAAAACACTACTTTAATTGTGCTACTCGTGATGCTATGAAAACTCATTAAATTGGGTTTTATGCATTAAATGTCAATCCCATTTGGAAATGCAACGTCCAAAATTTTTTTAATATCTGATAAAAATAATTTCGCAAAGGACAAAAAATTGACCGAGAAAAACTGACAAAATGTAGAAAGAAAACGCAAGTTACATTGTGTTTTCAGTAATGTATTTTTATTAATTTTTTTTTAATTACCTTAACTCTAAACAAGGTCGAGCATTTACACACGTATTTGAAATGGAGTGGTTGTTAACGTAAAAGTGTGTAACCACAACAGTAATATTCTAATGCTTCAAAACAGTATGTTTTGCAACGAGCCCTTCTATATTCCATGCATAAATTATCCCAAAAATAAAAGCCTCAGCAGGGTTTCCAGCAGCTTGTTATATCTTGGCGAGCATCCAAAATCGTTAACAACGAATTGGAACGGTTCTAAAGCTGCAACGCTCTGATCTTAATGCTTAATGTTGTCTAAGAATTTGTGGAACGACATAGTAACATATGCAGTGGCTAAATTGTCATTTTTCTGGAAAGAAAATAGATCATCAACATAGATCTCTTGGGAAATGTCTAAATAAACATTTTTTAAAAAGAAACACCGTTTTTCAAGTTACTTTATTTCTCACTTAATGTAGAGAAAAAATTGACATTTCACTAACGAGAGTGAATTATTATTTTTTTAAAATTCACTGGTGTGGCAAATAGTTGATCATGACCTTGATAAGACATGACACTCTTTGATTTTAATTAATTTACGAGGTAAAGTGATCTTGAGTACGTATGTGCTAGTTGTGATGAAATATAGGACAAAGCAGTCTGGGTAAGAGCTATTTTTATAATGAAAATTTAATTTAAACTATTATTTTCAAATGTATCCTTGAGTCTCGTCAATTAATAAAGCTTTTAAATTTTAGTGTTTTATTATACAAATAGTTTGTGTCTGATATGATTAACTTAGATAATGATGAAATTTGTAATTCCTTCATTCAACCTCATTCAGTGAAGAATCTTTTTTTTAAAAACTTTTTTAGTCCCATAACCTTTTTTCGAGGTCGTAGGTGGTTTAAATGTTTCCAGCATAAAACCTACATAACAGAAATTAGAATAGGTCTTCATCTGTTTAGTTTCCATTTAGACAGAAAAACAGGAAACGGAGCACCTACAGGTGGTCTATACATAAAAATTATGTATATTCCGGAAGCTCCTGCAACGCCAATGGCGCCAAGCTGCATCGACGCAAGTGGTTCCCTTGGTTACACCATTGACATGGAGACGGGGGATATGCTGTATGGGCAGCAGCTCCAGACCAGTGGAGGACTTTCTTAGCGTTAGTCATTCATCAACATTTTTATAGTGGCTTTAACGTGGGCTCGATCCCACGCTTGTGAGGCGAGCGCACTATTGACTTCGCTATCCAGCTGCAAGAAGAATCTTAGTATCATAAAAAGTAAATTAATAAACAGACAGACAGACAGAAAGACAGACAGACAGACAGACCGACAGACAGACAGACAGACAGACAGATAAGACAGACAGATAAGACAGACAGATAAGACAGACAGATAGACAGATAGACAGATAGATAGATAGATAGATAGATAGATAGATAGATAGATAGATGGATAGATGGACAGATGGACAGATGGACAGATGGACAGATGGACAGATGGACGGATGGACGGATGGACGGATGGACGGATGGACGGATGGACGGATGGACGGATGGACGGATGGACGGATGGACGGATGGACGGATGGACGGATGGACGGATGGACGGATGGACGGATGGACGGATGGACGGATGGACGGATGGACGGATGGACGGATGGACGGATGGACGGATGGACGGATGGACGGATGGACGGATGGACGGATGGACGGATGGACGGATGGACGGATGGACGGATGGACGGATGGACGGATGGACGGATGGACGGATGGACGGATGGACGGATGGACGGATGGACGGATGGACGGATGGACGGATGGACGGATGGACGGATGGACGGATGGACGGATGGACGGATGGACGGATGGACGGATGGACGGATGGACGGATGGACGGATGGACGGATGGACGGATGGACGGATGGACGGATGGACGGATGGACGGATGGACGGATGGACGGATGGACGGATGGACGGATGGACGGATGGACGGATGGACGGATGGACGGATGGATGGATGGATGGATGGATGGATGGATGGATGGATGGATGGATGGATGGATGGATGGATGGATGGATGGATGGATGGATGGATGGATGGATGGATGGATGGATGGATGGATGGATGGATGGATGGATGGATGGATGGATGGATGGATGGATGGATGGATGGATGGATGGATGGATGGATGGATGGATGGATGGATGGATGGATGGATGGATAGATAGATAATGAATATTCCATGATGTTAATAGCCTGAAATGCTGTTATGACAGCAAAATCTACGCTTACAACGTTTTAGCAGAGACTGTATGGTTTGAGGCATTGCCTTATTAATATTGTATGTTAATTTTTATGGCCAGCAAATCCAGGATAACTTATATTTAGATAGTATTTTTTTTAAAAGATTGATAAAAAATAAGACTACAAGAGCTAATAAAATTTTAGAAGCTTTGGACACACTTCTCTTTTTTATATACATAACCACCATCGATTTTTTTGTACAGAAGAAAACTATAAAAGCTTTGAATTCGCTTCGTAAAGCTCATAACTTGAAAATAAAATGTCATTACCTAGTAATTTAACGTTTAATATTAATAACTTGGAGCAAAAAGATATAGAATATATCGAAAAGGTACATTTTTCCAAGGATGGTTTTAAAATAAATATAATAAAAAAATATCATGGATACTTTATTCAAAGTTTGTGTAATTTAAACTCGATTCGAAATCTCATTTTAAACACTATAAAGGCAAATGAAATCATTTACCAAGATAATACGAGGACTGTTTATGAACACTCTTTTTCGGTTGTCATTGGCTATGTATTTAATCTAGAAAACATGCAAAAGGAATATCCTAGTTTTACTCTACGATTGATTTTAAATAAATATAAAAAACCTTTAATTAACGCATATCCTTATGTACCTAAATCAGAAATGTAAAAATGCTCTCGAGTTATTAACTTATTAATGTAAAAATTTACAGATTTTAATATTTTATGTTCATGTTATCAACAATTTCGCTAAACTACTTATATGTTGAAATCGCTCCAAAAATGTTTACTTCGATGCATTTACAAATGATATTTTTTACTCTCACAATCCAACACTCTATATAATCAGGCTGGACCCCATAAGGTCTACTACAGCAGTGATCTCGAAACGTGTGTGTTGAGAGTTTGGAATCTGATCTAACATGGAAGATTTCAGTCGCTGTGTGAAGTATCTGGCAGTGACTCAACATTCAAAGGATGCTCGAGGTTCAATGAAGAAAGTTCTTTGTTGGTCTCGGATGTCGGATGTTTGTTGTCACGCAACATTACGAAATTTGGCAGTGATTTCAACATATCGTTTTTTTTTGTATCGTTTTATCAATGTTTGTTTTCGTTCGTGCCCCTCTACATAAAGCCTACCTTGACGTGGTTAGAGGGCTTGTGTGTCTCTATCAAACAGTTGTAATCGAAAGCATGTTTTAAAACTCATGGCATAATTTGGAAGACGTTCGTCTACCTGGCTCTTTTTGTGGTATATTTTTTACTGTAAATAATGATTTTGTATTTGATGGCACATAGCATGCTTTCTGCTACAATGAGTTTGGGAGAAGACCAGACTAAAAGGCTTTCATTTAATTTGTAACTTCCGTTTATTCCTCGTTACATGTACATAATTTTAGCTTTTTATTTCTATTTCATCATGTTTAATATTATTTTGTTAACTTCTAAAAGCTTTCAAAGTTTTTTTGTTTTTTTTTAAATTTTGATTAATGTTAATATCAGTTCAACATGCGTATTTGACCGAAAAAATAAGTTAGATGTACTTAAAAATGAGAAGAGCGATAATGTTTCTCGAATGTTGGCTCATCAATAAAATTTATTAAAATGGCATATTGATTTTGCGATTGATTATTAAATTAGGATCTCACCAACTGAGAGAAAACTCAGGTAAATAATGAACAAATAAGTAAAACATTACATTTAATTTTATTTGGTTGTAAATAGCAAGAAAATGGCTTACAATTTCAGAAGAAACTTTGTTGAATCTCTGGATTCTGTCATTACAAAGATACGCGAGGCAGTTAGAATGTACAAGAAAAGCTCTCAAAACTTGAATGCGTTGCCTGGACTTCTAAAATCATTAAAATTGATTCTAAGATGCGATACTTTTTTTGTTTAAAGATACATTGAGATCACTGCACATCTTTAGTCTATGGCGGATTAAGGGGGGGGGGCTGAGCGGGCTAAAGCCAGGGGCCCCCGATGATTTAGGGGCCCCCAAACTTAGCATATTTTATAATAGATGTGGACAAATGTATACATGAATTGTTGAAAATATGATAAATTAATAAAATCTAATCTATTAAAATGATCTCTATTCCGATACGATAGTGACGATAGTCTTAGCAGTAAAAAAACCTGATTTGATAGGCTCAATAACAGAAATTATTAAAGAATATTATATATATATTTTAAATGGATAACCCTAGTCGAGCTCTCGTGGCCGAATTAGAAGTATTAAGGCTTTTGGTGCAAGCGGTAGCGGGGTCGATCCCCGGGTGGGGGTGTGTATTTTTTTTCATATGTTTTTTAATTTTATAATTTGTCTTTTACACTCAATTTTAGGATACCGGCAAAAAGTTATTTCTTCCTGTTAGGTTTTTTCATGAATAATCATTTTGGATGAATATTTACAACTTACAATCTTATATTAGCTGCTAGAAATCATTTTATCTAAAGGTACACTGAATGGATAAGGCCCCAGTTTGAATTGCAGCCAGTGGCCCCATGCAGTCTTAATCCGCCCCTGTCTTTAGCAGACGATGGGTTAAATGAATCTGAAAGTCAAAATGCCGGACTAAAACTTTGGTGAGAGTTGTTGAAGATCTGTTCAACGGTTTTCATTGAATAATAGATAAGTTAGAACAAAATTCTCTAACGTCAAGATAATGCTAAGATGGGAGAATATTTAAATATCTCTTTCAGAAACTGAATGTAAAGAATATTGCTAAACTATGAAAGAGCTTCAGTTTTAAGTCTACCAAAACAGTGCTTCTCAATTTTTTTAGAATGGCGGACCGGCTGCAATTTTTACAATGCAGCAGGACCGGTGCACTATTTTCACTTACTGACGAATTAGCGATATATATATATATATATTTATTTATTAATTTTATGTGCCAATTTCCGAAAATTGTCATATTCCATAGCGGTAGTAATAGTGTTTGCAAATGGAGGATTACATTATATTTTCCTGTCCTTTCTTGAAAACTTCTGCGGCCCAGTGGCGGATGGTCCACGGACAGGCACCGGTCCACGGACCACCCCTTTGAGAAGCAATGTCCCAAAAGACCAAATCAGGAAAGATCTAAGGAATGTGTGTGCTATTCAGATATCATTGAATCTGAAAATTCATTAAAATTTTTAAAAAGTCTTAAAAGATTGCTACGGTTCGGTACACGGGCTCCTTGCTGTCTGGAATAGTTTGTTCAGCATGTTCGAAGTGTCATGATGTTTCTGCATGTGTGTGCATCTGCTATTTAATTTGTACATATTTTACCTTTTAAGTGTGTACATACCTGTTATCGTCTTTGTTTCGTGTGCAAATTTAGAAAACATGGAAATTTTATTCTATCGGGTGGACGCAGGCCAAGTTCCATATATGTTCATAACGACACCTGTGTTTCGCATTAAAACGGAGGAGGGAAACGGGTGGGGTAAAATAACGGGGTGATGGTGGCGGCTAGATTTGCTTTCACTTATCCTGAGCCACCGCTGATTTGAACTGAAGTCTACACATGTGACAGCAGCAGACAGTCATGAAATTCTTTCTTAAAAGTTTACATGTGCACAAAATTGCGATCTAATAATTAATTGTAAACATCTCCCACCTGATCAAACAATGAGTGCATGACATTGAGTCACTTTCAGTCATGTAAACCATGATAAAGTGGCGCTGGATAGGGAAGGGAGTAGCACTGGTGGTTCTAGCAAAGCTGGGAGCACTGATATAGTTTCTCTAAGCTGAATGTTAAGTCATTTAATGTGGCCATGGGAATACAAGGGTCATCATAGAGTGAACTTGTCAAACGTTTGTTGTATTTTAACTGTAAGTGTAACCTTCCAAAGTGGTAAAATAAATGCGGATCAATGATGACCTTAAAATGGGATATGGGTCACCAAGAGGTCAATGAGGCCAGCCAGAACGGTAATGTTGGTATTCCAAGCATTTAATATGTGTTGGCATCCAGGAGGTAAATTGCAGTCATATAAGGAGATATGGGTTGGCTTTCAGTATGTCAATAGCTATCATATATGGAGATCTGAGTTGGGGTACAAGATTTCAATGGCAGTCATATAAGGATATATGGGTTGGCGCTCAGTATGTCCATGGCTAGCATATATGAAGATCTGGGTTGGCGTACAAGCTTTCAATTGCAGTCATTTAAGGAGATATGAAATGGCGTCCATGTCATTTCCCGTCAAATTAGGAAATCTGGGTCTTCGGCCATAAGATAAATGGTTTCCAACTAGGAGGTCCAAGCTAGACCATTAACTCCTTAACATATTAGAATTACATTTTTCATTTACTAAAACTTCGAATATTTTCAGCAAAACTTCATTGAGTTTAAATTTTGTTTACTAGTACAGATTTCACATTCTGAAATTTGTTTGAAATTTACACAAAAGTTTACCTAAGTAAATGTGATCTTTTGACTCTCTGTATTATATTTACTGCATACATGTGACACTCCACGAGAGTGTAGAGTGTAGGGCATTCAGTTCAGCTCTGTCACTGTCTCTAAGAACTATGCTGTTACTATAAATAGTATCTGAATGCGTGCATCTACATAAGATAAACACCACTGGCTCGCACTCTCCAAGCATCTCAGGCTGCATCGAAAATGGCTAAAAAAACCACCCTTTTATTCAATAGCTCTAAAAAGGACAGAATAATTTTTTTCGTGTTTCCAAAAAGAAAAGCGTGGGCGTCAAGCATTGAAAATTAACGTTCTGTTTACTGGTTATTAAACATTATGTGGACTCATAATTATCAGTATTTTGTGTCAATCTCTTTCAACATACAAACTTGCCTCAAGCATATACAGAGTGTCTTCACAACACAATGATTGAGAGTACGGAAGAAAATGAAATGTAACCTGTACAACCGATATTCAGAGAGATAACATACAACCATAACACATTACAAACATGAAGTAAATTAATCTCGACAATCTCAACGAACAATATATATTTATTATGTCTTACATTATATTAGAATATTAGAATAAAAGCACGTTTAAAAAAAAACATTTTTGCCATTTTTTATTTAGTAATAATTTTTTTTACAATTATTCACGTAATTGGTATGCCTCTGTTTTCGCCGGGCTGTAACAATTAAAATTTGTAATTAACATCAGAATATTATTGTTTAATGTCATTGTTTCCCTTTATTGACTTCTAAGACAATTCTTAACAGTAAAAATAAAATTTCACAAACATGCAAATAACTTAGCAGCCAAATAGTTCAAAATAAATGAAAGTTAAGAATATTGTATTTCTCCGGAGATACAGGTATCTGCAAAATTTCAGCTCAATCACGCGATGCAGTGTGCATCAAAATGACGTTTCAAGATTTGACACTACAACATGCACACACACAAACACAAGCTGAATAAAAGTGTGCACAAATAATAAATGTCTCCCTTTCTTAGAGAACCCGAACGAGCCTGCTGACCTAGTTTGATCGTAATACTTGTGCTCTTTAGCCTTTCATAGCACACGTGACCCCCGTCAACTACACCAGTGCTTCTATAACTTTTTAATTAGTATGGCGGACCGGCAGAAATTTTTCTAAAGCACCAGGGACCGGTGAAATATTTTCGGTGTACTGATGTGGTAGCGAAATGTTTATTTTACTTTATTTGTTTCAGTATATATGTTTATTATCACAAAAAAATTGTCATATTCTAAAGGGTTAGTATTGATGGTTGCAAATAAGGGATTATTATTATATTTTTAAATCCCTTATTTTAACTTCAACGTCTGTCGTGATCTCTTGGTCCCGCCTGCCCGTGGAAAATAACATGTAAATAAATAACCCACTTCCGATAATCCTATCGAGCTGAAATTTTGCACATAGACTTGTGTCACATAACAATGCATTGTATCAAAGTTTCAGATTGATTGAACGTACCGTAATTAAATTAATGATTTTTTAGTTTATCTCTCCTTGTATCTATATGTAGCATGTGTAGCCGTCTGCTATACTTCACCTCCACGGGTCACTAGAGGTTCACTCAAGCCCTCGATTTCACATGGGTCTTTCGCGCGGTGCGTATTATATTGAACATAATCGATACTTTTAGTTATATCTCATATATAAGGGATTTGTAGTCAAAAACATTGTTTTTACGGGTTGTTTTTATTTTACCCTTTCTTAATAGCTTCTGTGGACCGGCAGCGGATTTCCCACGGACCGGCATCGGTCCGTGGACCACCACTTTGAGGAGCACTGACCTACACCATTCTGTCTTTATTAAAAATACACGAGTAAGCAGAATTATGTGTGCAACCCTAGGCAAGCTCAAAGCTGTAGAAAAAAGACTTACATATAGAAAGCTACGAGTTCTGACTTTTGTAATTACTATGCTGTTTAGTCTGCTTGAGGGTAAATGGCTGTGCTGTATGATTTTTTAGGGCTTAATAAGGATGAATAAGAGGTGCAACGTGAATACATGTAGCTGCACCGTGCAAGGATAAATATATGGTCTCTATGAGAGACCTATGGTCTCTATATGGGGTATATGAAGTAGTATCTTAGCTTTGTTAGGGTAAAATGTGTACGCTGTATGAGGTGAATTGTCTGGGAATTTTGAAGAGAGATATTTATGGCTGTATGAGAATAACTATTTGAGATTTATGATGGAAATTTTCTATACCCTCTGTGGGTAAATATCTATCCCAGTGGTGTCCAACATTTTTTAAAAGTAAATGGGCCATATTCCATGGAAAAGAAAGTATGTTAGAACCGGATTAAGATAATAAATAAAAATGACATTCATTGAGACTGAGTTTTACGCTTTTAATTAAATTAATTTTTAAAAATACATTAACAAAAATACTCTAAAAGTCTTAACTTGTAAGGGGGATGAAGAGGCAAAGGGAAAAATTTTAGTGTAATTTTAAAAAAAAAGTATTTAAGTCTTATTCCATTAGTATGAATTGAAAAAACGCATAAAATATTGCCTAATTATAGAAATAATAATGTTTTTTTATTCCACTGATTACCTGAAAATAAATAAAATGTGTTGAAATATATCAAGAGCTAAACTTTTGGTCAAAAAATTTCATGATGAAATTTGTTATTATAAAATTTTAAGTACACTGACGACAAATAAATTTCCGTTTTCAAAGTTCGACAAAAAACATTATTAAATCATAGATTTTTGCCCTAGGCCCTAGGGCTTCATAAAATTTATTTTGTTCTTTAAAAATGACAAAATCATCAGCGCTTTAAAATGAATACTGACGTTGCTAGACAATTTAACGTCATTGATATTTGCCATTAGAGGACAAATTGGTATAGTGTAATGTCGGATTTTATAATAAATGTCGAAATATACCTGGTGTTTCCGGGCGTACATTATGGATCCCATTTTGTACCCCTGGCATTATGATACCTTTAGATATTGGGATGCCGTTTTTCTTCGAATGAATTTCCATGATATGATCCCATTCTTCGATGACACAATATATATCCCGTTATGATTCCGTTGCACATTGAAATCTTGTTGTTGGTCGAATCTATTTCCCAAACGTGATTACATAATTTCTTGGCATTATTCCGTTGAATATTTAGATCCGATTCGTGATGAAGTCCCTTTCCCAATATGATTCTATAATTCAATGAGATCACATTTCTCTGTATTATTCCATTGCATAATGTGATCAAATTCTTTATCGAGCCCCTTTCTGCTATATGATCCCATAATTCATTGGGATAAACATACCCCATTATGACCCCTTTGCATCATATGATGAAAAGGTCCAAACTCTTGTAGCTTTTAAACTGGATCCTGATGTATGTGTCAATATTGATCAAGATATTGTAAAATGCAATGGGGAATAAAGTCTTAAAAGTTTACGAGTAAAAAATAAACAGCGCGAATGACAGGATCTGTTGGGTTTTCACTATTTTATGAATTATTTAAAAACTCATAGAAATCGTGTATAAATTCATTTCCATGAATCTTGTAAACATTAGACAAAACTGTTTTGGAAGACTTAGAAATGTTTACGGTAATTTGCTCCTTGGACAAAATGAACCTGTATCCGTCTACATTAACCAAGTTTATATTTCCTTTTATCCTTTTGCATAAAAAAATTGCTTTGTGGGAAAAATATTGGAACCATATGGTAAGAACATTATATATGTGTCTAAATATGCTTTTAATCTTGTTACCGATAGATTCTCCCTTGGGCCATTAAAAAACTATGATTTACGCTCTGTTGCATTTGTTTAGCCCAGCCATGGGCGATTCTAGGCCAGGGAGCCTTTTATCTAATTCAATGACATTTGTTTAACAATATCCGATTTTTTTCTAAACACGTATTCTCTGTGTTCCTAAGACACGAACTAAAACTTTTGGTGAAAGGTCATTCTCTTTTTGTGCAGCCAAACAATGGAATTCTCTACCATTACACATCCGTAGTATTCCAACTACTAAGTCCTTCAAGACTGCACTTAAGACGCATCTTTTCAAAATGTATTTACAAAATTAATGAAACAACATTTCTTTTAATGATTAACGTAGCTTATGTGTAATGTACTGTCCTGTATGTTTTTGTTATGGTATGAGTGGTTATTTAAGTATTATATGTATGTTATGATCTCCATGTAAAGCGCTGTGAGCCCGGTTCCTTGCTGGGATACAGCGCTATATAAATTATCAATTATTATTATTATTATTGTTATTATTAGTGCCTTATTTTTCAGCTCAATATCCAAATAGCTTCTTCTTTTTAAATTTATTTTAAGTACAACAAAAATTACTAAAATTTAAAATCCCTGTGCTTAATTGTTTGAAACTTTCGACTTGGTTTCGGTCTCTTTCACATGAGGTAATTTGTGTAATAGTCACAAAATATTATTCATCTGTTTTTGTCCATATAAAGAGATCAAACAGTGTATTTTGTTTCACAATTTAGCCCTTATTTCTCTTTTTCAAAGGTTTACAAATATGTACTTACTTTTTATAATGTCCTTAGATCTTTTCACATGCCTTGTATCTCTAAAATGCTAGCGATTACTTGCCAACGAATACTCCCCCCCCCCTCCCCGCCCCATGAAACTTGTGAGGCATGCGCAGGTTTGTGATTCGATAACGTATTAAGACATAGAAACTATTAATTAAAGCTGGGGAAAATTTCTGAATCTGATGTTATTATCAAAGGTAAAGAAACAAAATAATATTAAACAAGGGTAAATTATCAAACAGTTTCAATCCCAAGAAATTCAAATCTAATTGATTAAGTTGTCTATTCTCGTCCACCCAGTTTAGCTTAGCTTCGTATTTTAGTTTTTTTTAAATTCTCGGGGATAACCTGGGATGGCCTTGGGTAAAGGCCAGTCGACAAATGCATTCAGCATCATAATCAATAAATAGAATCGTGATTTAAACCTATAACTTTTGCTTATTTTGATTATCTTTTTTCATGTTGATTTGACTTCAAAAGAAATTGTTGTGAAATGTGGAAATTTGATTTACCAGAATAAAAATATGTTTAATTTGTAAAATGCTTTTAAAAGGACCCTTTTTATTATTAATATCCCAGGTTATCCCTAAGAATTAAAAAAAAACTAAAATACGAAGCTAAGCTAAACTCGGGGGACAAGACTACAAAAGTTAATCAATTAATTTTGCATTTGGGAATGAAACTGAGACTTTAGTAATTAATGCGGGGGGCTGGAGCCAAATTAACTGTATGACAAGATACTCCTAGACAACAGAGTCAAGACACAGAGAGCATGCCCTTGTTGGTGCAAAGAGGATATTTTATATTATAACCGCCAATACTTAACAGCGGGGCATTGTCTTAAACTAAATACACAACACCCTCAATCACATTGGTTGAGATTTCTCTCCGAAAAAATCAAAAGATAGATTTTCTTCGTTATTGTTTTTTTTTAAAGAATTAAATTATGTATTAATTGTTTTTGAGTTAATTTTTAAAATTTATATTTTATGTTCTTTAGTATATGTAATTTTTTATGTAATATTCTTTAACACGAAATTATTTTCACACGAAAACATGTGATTCTTGATTTCTTATGAAACGATTTTCACGTATAGATCGCTTGATGCGTACGTTCGGCAGCCGAAGTAAAGTTGATATTACCAGGTCTGGTCTGACTATAATAAAGCATAATTTTGAAGATATAATCGGTTACATTCAAGTCTTTTGTCCATAATTCATAATTCCACATTCTTGCAGCAGTAAAGATAAGTAAGTAAATCCTATATTTAATTTTATTAAAAGAAGGGAAAGATACTCAGAATTAACTCGAATTATTTTTGAGTCAAAATGTTACGTTATACCTTTTCGGGCTTTAATAATAATTTAATAATGATTGACTTTAATTTTGGAAGTTACAAAAGTAGGCCAAATTACATTTAAATTTTGGACACGTTAAAAAGTTAGAAGATTTTTTTTTAATTAGTAAATTTTCTTAAAGTATGACCACAAGACTTTAAAAAATGTCATTCAATTTATTAATAAAATATTTTTTTTTAGTTCAAAGCTTGTCTGAAAAATTTTGGGAACTTTATTCTTCTTTAAATTGTTGTCACATTTCCTTTAAGAGCGCACGATGAAAGAGCGACGACAAATGGGAGCAATCATAAGAGCGCTATACCTCGTTGACAGTACTTCTTGAAACATTAGCATCTATTTGTTGGTGTTGTGTGCTATTTTATGGGTCACCGTCACGAAATTAATTAGTACGTTACACTAAGAAAAAAATGTAAAGAAGAAAAATGACAAAACGTTTCGAGTTTACAGTAACGTTACTAGGGGGATGCGAGGGGTGCAGACTGCAACAGGTCATCACAAGGCATGAAACCAAAATGTAAAATTCTGTATGTTACCGTTATCTTGCACTAGAAGACTCGGAGGAGTTTTTGGGTTAAATCGTGAGGGTGTGACACCATGAGCTACTGTCTCGGGTGACACCAGCCCCAGTTACGCTTCTAAATGTAGACATTTTAATTAGATATTAATTTTATCAATAATAAAATTGGGACTTCAAATAGAAAATGTTAATTGCGATTGATACCCTATCGAAATATTTGAATTAGACTTTACACTTTTGTGCATGTGACTGTCTCGTTAAGCAAGTGTGTGTGTGTGTGTGTGTATGTGTTTTATTTTGGTTTTATTTGTTTGAAAAGAAAGCAACAAAAAAGAATTTCTTAACACACATCATATTTTTCATAAAAAGCATATTTTACAGTACAGTCGAAAGTAATTTCAATCTTTCTGAATAAAATAGTAACTTATTTGATAACTAAATATAATTTTTAAACATTAGGCTCAACTCACATCATAAAAATATAAGGGTGTAAACAGTGGAGTAGCGAGGAGGGAGGGGGGAGCAAATGCCCTGGGTGGCACTTTGCCAGGGGCGGCAACTTATAATCTTTAATTAGTGTCTAAAATGAAAACATTATAAGAATGTGAAGTTTTTTAATCAAAATAAATGAAAAGCCAAATAAGAAATGTATTTAAAAAATTAACTATCATATAACATGTGAACGTTTCAAATGCCAAAATTTCAAACTCTTTATTGGATAAAAATTCGTCTGATGCTAATGATACTGCACTAAAAACCAGAATCACAAGTTGTATGAGAACGTGAAACTGATGTGATGGTAAGTTTATTCAATATTACAACTAAACAGCCACTAATGTTTTAAATGAAAAACTTACCGTACTTATCAATTTGAAACAAGAGCCCATCGAATGCTCCGAGCGGCACATTTTTTTGGTTGGGGGGGGGGCAAGTTACTCGTTGTTAATTAGCTTCTAAATTTGAACAACGTTAAATTAAAATTGAGTGAAATAAAAGAAATTCCAAGATAAAAAAATTGTGTTTCTTATGCCAAAACTTCAAACTCCATTATGAATCTAAAGTCTTCTGATACTAATTATATTGAGCTGAAAAACATAGGGGTTCAAAATATGGCAAAAATGTGCTGGTACACTTAATTGTCGTCACATTGGATTTAAAGTGCTGTTGAGTAAACTAGTGGAAAAAATTATAGCTTAATTATATGTTTTATTCTTCCAAAACATCATTATTTCAATTTTAATGTCTTGTGTTTTGTGGCATAAACAAAAATAAAGAACGAAATCAGTTTTCTAGTGAAGTTAAAATTGGGCACTCAAAAAATACAAAAGTATCCACTCAGGGACAATTATATTGTTTATTCTTCAAAAACATCATTATTTCAATTTTAATGTCTTTTTTGTGTGGTATAAACAAAAATAAAGAACGAAATCATTTTTCTATTAAAATTAAAACTGGGCACTCAAAAAATACAAAAGTATCCACTCAGAACAAGTGCTCAACATTACCAAAGATTTTTGCAATTGAAAGGAATCATAAATCAAATTTAAAAAGAATAGAATATTACTAAAGAACAATAATATGTTGATGTAAAAGAAAACAAAACAAATTGGCAAGAAGCTCTTGTTAGAATATTTGAAAATATTAAATCCTTGCAAAATTGAATGCGACCATTTTCCGTCACAGAGAGGCCAATAGCGTTGCAAATAAAAGCAATACATTTGCTTGCAAGGAACATTCGAGCACTCCGAGAACATCGTAGGAAAAATGGTTAAAAAACTTGTCTCAAAAATAAAACTTAGCTCATAGCAATTTTAGCAAATAGGGTACATCTTCTTTCAGGAACAAGATACCACATATTGTTCTACTGTACTGGATACCTCTTCATATATTTCACATAAGGATAAAACAAGGCCAGTTGTGTGATGTGTAAAGATTGAAATTAAAAAAGTAGACGTTGTCAATTCTTTCAAAGATTTTATTAAAGCAAAATGAAGCACCGTACGACATTTATGTGATGATTTTAAATAAAGGATTGTCTCAAAATAATGTAAAACTTGTGTTTATACTTCTTCATTGTTGAAGTATACAAGAGTTTAAGAAAGACGCAAATACATACAATTTAAATGTCAAATCTCGGTGAAACAGTTCATTTAATCTAAGTTGTTTACATAATACTCGAACTGAAAAGAATTTTTTAACAGTTTTCGTAAAATGGAATGTTGTTACGCATTATTTTCCATGTCCATACACCATTTGGAATATCAAATTGCTTTTACATGCAACGCATTAAACAGGCTTCATGATACAAAATGGTGAATATACCATGAAGCCATTGTAAGTGTATTTTGTAAGCTATAGAAGAAATGGCAGATACATAAAAAAGCTCAACACACGAACAGACACAGAAACTTTGATAGTCACGATGAATTCTTTTTTATTTTCTACGTTATATCAAAGTTGCCAGAAATTATTTCAAACGTATTGTGCTATAAAGGCTTAGCAGAGGCTACTCACAGAGAAATTAATAGAATACGAAACTTGATAACATTTTATGTCAAGACCTTATGTTTTTTAATCTAATATTTCAATCAAAGAAGGAGAGAGCAACTTTTCGGTGATCGAAGCAAATATGTATGTATCCATACTATTTATAAAAACAGTTGAGAAGAAAATCTATTGCATTCCTAATAATATAAAGGTAAGATTAGTGTAGACGTAAAATACTCTCATCTTATGAAAGCTTGTTGTCAATTATATTTATTATTTGATAAAACAAACTGCTTTGAATCGTTCTACGGAAAATTAATTCCATTAAAATTAAATCATTGAGCAATAGCTAGTCACCAGTATCTGACGCAAATTAATCGCACGACATATACTAGCTTCCCTATCAGTGCCACGGCAACCAACAATACACTTGCTAGTTGAAAGGCTTCTCAGCTGACTTTTACCAATTGTTTTTAACTTTAATCTTGAGTTTATACGCATTATGTTTATATTTATAAATTTTACATATTAAACTATTTATTGTTTGATTAACTGCAATTATAATTTCTTCAACAGACGGTTAGGGCTAAAAGAACCACAATTTTTAAATCATTCGAATAAACAATAACTTTTTTTAAAAATGAACAACAAAATCAATCTGGATTGTGAGTGCGACCATTACCCATAGTGCTTCAATGTGGGTCTGAATTTTGTTTTTGTTGTTTCTTTTAAAATGGCACACAGATACTACAGGACAGCTACAACTGTTTTAGGGTAATAAAAATATTTTATAAGAATGTCTCACCCTCCACGTTTTGCTTGTTGTTTTCGTGTTATAATTTTAGGTTCATAACTAAGGTTTTAAAAGACAAATTAAATCTAATATTTATTTAATTATTTCTTATTACAGTGCCTTTTTATTTTTATATAATACTAATTGGATTTTTCTCCCCATTAAAGCCTTCTTTTTCATAGTTTAATTTAAAGAATGTTCACTTACAAGGCCCCCCCCCTTTTCCCGTTTTTCCTTATTTGGACATGAGTGATATTATGAATCTGAGCTTATTACGTTATAGAAACAGCTGACGCCTTTCACTACCCCAGCCACTATTAATCCACCCACAGCGAGAGGGACAAATCCTGTTAATGCACCAATACCTGCAGCACCTAGGGCCACTATTGTAATGACATTAACAGCACTTCCGCCATTTGAAATCTCTTTGACATTCTTTTTTATTTCTAACACCGCATAATTACGTTCAGCTTTAGTTGTTTACTGTCGCTCTGTTTCCATAACGAGCTTTTCAACTTTGTACTTGAGGTGATCCATTTTGTCTGTGCCCGCCGAGGCATTTTTTACAGTTTGCAACAAATTTCGAGCCTCAATTTTAAGATCCACCATTTTGCTTTCATCATCATTTTCTATTATTTCATGGATAGGAGCCTCTAGAAAACTGAGTTGCCTCAGAATATCACTTCTTTGTTGTGGATATCTCGAGTTAGTCATAAGCGCGTCTCTTTGACGTTGACAATTCTTAAATGTCTCATCTGTGTAATTAGCTGCATTTCCGGGGAAATAACCCAACAGTTTCTTTACACACTCGTCCCTGTTCCTTTGAGTTGTATCTCTATTGTTAAATGAAATGATTCTGAAATTACAATCTTT
>CALYLW010000320.1:0-70000 GCA_944989445.1 Ampullaceana balthica | reverse complement strand
GGCACGGGGCCATAAATAATGTTTTTTTTAAACGCATTTCAGTGACATGAATATTTCTTAAACATTGGCTACCGGCTGGATGAATAGATGTAAACTAGAATTGGTACACAAATAACAAAATACTATATTAAATAAAACGCGTAAATTAATCCCATTTTGGGCTGGTGTCAAGAAATAAAGTCTCCCCCAAAATAAAATCTCCCCTCTGAGATTTTATTTTGAAAGATCCCCCCCCCCTTTGCAAACTTGTTTTAAAATAAAGTATCCGTGGCTAAAATAAAACTTCGCCTTAATTATTTGAATTATAAATAAGTGTTTTATTACTTTTCATAGCACACAATACATTTTTATTTCTTCTCACTACTTTTGTGTATGATGATTGGGAATTCATCAATTGTTAACTTAGTAAAGGGTGTAATTATTTGAGGGTTAAGGGATATACCGGATATACATTTTTAGAGGTTGCAAATTGTCCAGTATTATTTAATAATAACAGACAAATGAACTGAAAATCACAGATGATCAAGTAATTCGAGAACACAACACCGGTGTTTTGGAAATTTAATTAACTCTTTACGCTTATGAGTAGCACCTGTGGTAAGGACTTAATCGAAATTTGCGATGTATGTGTGTGAATATAATTATTTAAACATATTATTTTCTTCTTTTCCCGGTAGCGTTTACAAAATTTACAGCAGAAAATTTAACAAATATAAGTAACCAAAGTATAAATTTATAACAAATTTTAAGTTCACTTTTAAAATATTGTAAAAAAGCTTTCAATGGCATACTTTTAGTGTAGCTTTCTTAAAACTCAGGTTAACACTTAGACAAAAATAACAACACAAATAAGGTCACATGTTTAAACAATCAGTCTCATAGATATGTTTAGTGTCACCCGATACGTTTAAGTTGAATAACCCAGATCGAAGTGTTGTCGAGATATGGGTTGAGGTGAGGCGCTTAGTTAGTTTGAGATTCGCGTTTAGCTGTGCATCTGAATGAGTTAAGTTATCTGTGCCATTGTTTGAGTGAAATAACGGACTTGTTGTTTCCCAAATAAATAAGGGCTAAACGTGTACGACAGGAACGTTTGACGTTGATAACATTATACAATTTTCAATTTAAATTCTTTGAGAACATATAAATCTTATCATTTATTTGACATTTTTTGCACGTATTTCTTTTTTTTGGGGCCTTTTTATTAAATTATTCAGAAATATTTATGTTTTGTGCCTCATAATATTGTAATGTCTTGCAAAGAAGTATTTGAATTTATACATTTTATTTAAAAGTGTTTATGTAAAAAATATTCTATTAATTTACGGAAAAAACAAGTTCCCGTGACATTTTTTCACACACACGCACACATATAGATATATATATATGTATATATTTATATATATATACATACATATATATATATATATATATATATATACACACATTTAAAACTGTAATAAAAATACAAGACTAGACTAGACATAAACCATGGATACGCGCGGGGCTCAGATATCTGTTGTATTGGATCAAATAATGTTTATATAGTTATACATACATACGTATGTATGTATGTACATCTGTATGTACGTACGTATGTATGTATGTATGTATGTATGAATGCATGTATGCATGCATGTATTTATATATGTATGTACGTATGAATGTTCTCATGTATGCATGTATGTATGTTCGCATGTATGTATGTATTTATGTATTTATGTATGTATGTATGTATGTATGTATGTATGTATGTATGTATGTATGTATGTATGTATGTATGTATGTATGTATGTATGTATGTATGTATGTATGTATGTATGTATGTATTATGTATGTATGTATGTATGCATATTTAATATTTCTTTTTTCATTAGATTTGATAGATAAATCTTGCAAATCTAGTTATTGTAATGAAAAGTTTGATAATTTTAAAAAAGATAATCCTATCTTACTATAATTTCAATGATAGTTTAATCCTTATCCTGGAAGTATTGTATACCTACTAAAAAGAAAAGATTAACTAGCAGTTGTGAAATTTTCGTGTGTTCATCCTTATTTTCTGTTTATTACCTCCTGAAGCTGAAAAAATAATGGGGGTGAGACTGCAACCAGGTTTTTAAATTAGTAAATGTATAACATATAAACAGAGAATTAGTTAGCCTGACTGGATATAACACAACAGCGAACGTTTCGGCAAAGAGCCTTCCTCAATGAAGAAATAGTACACAAATAAAACGAATGTAACGAAAGAATTTAAAAAAAACTTTGCTGCGGTGAAATCCAATTAGTCCAGTAGAGATATAGTAAGGAGAGAAAGGTAAAAGCTTAGTATTGAAAGGATAGGGTGGGTGTGGTCAATAAATCAGGTTGTCAGTGCAAACACCACATTCATCCCATGTAGTGTAAGGGTCTCATACTCTTGGATTAGTCTATTCTCCAGACTGACCCGGCAGGATATGTGTGTACATGAAACCATGGCGGTGATAGACATGTCATCGACACCCATGTTGTCACGTCCATTGAAGTGTCGGGAGACAGGACACTGTTTGTCTTGTTTAATGGCACGTACATGCTCAGCGATACGGCAAGAGAGTAACCTCCACGTCTCAGCAATGTACTTCAAAGAACAGCGCTTACACACAATGGTGTAGACCACATTGTGGCTGGTACACAGAAAGCCATTCCTAATCTTGAATATCCCCTTAGGGAAGACAATCTGGACCATCTGGGTAACAAAGGGACATGTCTTACAGTTAGGACAGCCGCATGGCCTGGTGTCCAGATGGAAGGACGTCTACGAACCAATAGGTCTCACAGATTTTTGTCCCTCCTGAATACAAGGATGGGTGGGTTGGAAATATGTTGTTAGTCTCAGGGTCAGCGAGGAGGATCGTGCGGATTTTCAAAAAGATTTCCTGGGCTCTGATGTTGTGGGGATGGTATGTGAGAACCGATTTGCTCCTCTCATTACTATCACTGGTGCGTGGTACAAAGGCGTCGGCTCGAGTGAAGTTTTTAACTCGATGAAGCACAGATTGAAGTATAGCTTGAGGGTAAGACCTTTGTCTAAAAAAAGCCTCCGAAGACTATGTCAGTCTATGAGGATTTTTTGTAAAAAGTGTTGGAAATGATTGATTTTCTAGTAACAAAACAAACCCATGTCTTCAAAGACAATATCCCTGATATATGAACAAAAAAACTAAAACTGCCTTATACTCACAACTGTCTGTGGGTCAATTTTTACAGAGAAAAAAAGAGGAAGTAAGCAATTTTCAATAAGAGGTGTCAAACGGTGTGGTTCTAACGCCCTCATTTCTCTCTATAGCTACGCCACTACCTTAAACAGTATAAAAGTAAACATGTGTGAATATATTTGCGCTCAATTATCGCTGACGCCTAACGCTAAGGGACATCACTCTGCCTTTTTAAAGAAAAATTGGATAATCATTTTGGTTTCCAGATTAACGTTCAACACCCTCCATACTATCTATACTAATAAAAGGCAAAGCCCTCACTCACTCACTGACTCACTGACTGATTCATCACTAATTCTCCAACTTCCCGTGTAGGTAGAAGCATGAAACTTTGGGAAGTTTTCGAGTAGCCTCTCGCGACGAAAATTGGAGTAAAAGAATTTTAAAAATAACACTAATGGGGGCCGGGGGCCCAAAAACGTTTTTTTCCCATATATGGCCTATATAAAATTTGAAAATCACCAATTTTCCCATTTCCCGAGTAGGCAGAAGCATGAAACTTTGGGAAATTGTTGAGTACAACCCCGCGATGGTAACGGGAGAAAAAACATTGAAATTATCACTTCCTGGGGGCCGGGGGCCCAAATGAAGTTTTTTCCTAATATGAGCTATATAAAAACTAAAAATCACTAATTCTCCTATTTCCCGTGTAGATAGAAGCATGAAACTTGGGGTGGTTGTTAAGTTCACTTCCGCAAAAATAACAAGCAAAAAATATATTTAAATTATCACTGAATGGGGGCCGGGGGCCCAAATGTAGTTTTTTTCTTATATAAAAAAATGACTCATCACTAATTCTCCAACTTCCCGTGTAGGTAGAAGCATGAAACTTTGGGAAGTTGTTCTGTAGCCTCTCGCAATGAAAATTGGAGTACAAGAATTTTAAAAATAACACTCATGGGGGCCGGGGGCCCAAAAAAGTTTTTTTTCATATATGGCCTATATAAAATTTGAAAATCACAACTTCTCCTATTTCCCGAGTAAGCAGAAGTATGAAACTTTTAGAAGTTGTTGAGGACAAACCCGCAATGGTAACAGCCGAAAGAAAATTAAATTATCACTTCCTGGGGGCCGGGGGCCCAAATGAAGTTCTTTCCTTATATGAGCTATATAAAAACTGAAAATCAAAATTCTCATATTTCCCGTGTAGATAGAACCATAAAACACTGGGTAGTTGATAAGTACACTTCCGCAAAGGTAACAAGCAAAAACAAAATTTAAATTATCACTTAATGGGGGCCGGGGGCCCAAATGTAGTTTTTTTAATTATATAAAAAAAACTGACTCATCACTAATTCTCCAACTTCCCCTGTAGGTAGAAGCATGAAACTTTGGGAATTTGTTGTGTAGCCTCTCGTGACGAAAATTGGTGTAAAAGAATTTTACAATTTACACTCATGGGGGCCGGGGGCCCAAAAAAGTTTTTTTCTTTATATGGCCTTTATAAAATTTGAAAATCACAAATTCTCCTATTTCCCGAGTAGGCAGAAGCATGAAACTTTTAGAAGTTGTTGAGGACAAACCCGCAATGGTAACAGGTGAAAAAAAATTAAATTATCACTTCCTGGGGGCCGGGGGCCCAAATGAAGTTCTTTCCTAATATGAGCTATATAAAAACTGAAAATCACAAATTCTCATATTGCCCGTGTTGGTAGAAGTGTGAAACACTGAGTAGTTGACATCCCCGATGTTAACAAGCGAAAAACATATTTAAAGTATCACTTAATGGGGGCCGGGGGCCCAAATGTAGTTTTTTTATTTTAAAAACTAACTCAACACTAATTCTCCAACTTCCCCTTGAATATAGAAGCTAAATCTTTGGGCGATGTTAACAAGCAAAAAACATATTTAAATTATCACTTAATGGGGCCGGGGGCCCAAATGTAGTTTTTTTATATTAAAAACTGACTCATCACTAATTCTCCAACTTTCCGTGTATGTAGAAGCATGAAACCTTGGGGAGTTGTTAAGTAGCCTCTCGTGACGAAAATTGGCATAAAATAATTTTTAAATTCACACTCATTGGGGCCGGGGGCCCAAAACCATTGTTTTCCTTATATGGGCAATATTACAATTAAAATAACTAATTCTCCTATTTCGCGAGTAGATAGAAGAATTAAACTTTGGGAAGATGTTGAGTACACTTTGGCGATATCAACAGGCAAAAAGATATTTAAATTTTCAAATACTGGGGTCCGGGGGCCCAAATAAAGTTTTTTCTTTATGTGAGCTACATAAAAACTGAAAATCACAAATTCTTATGTTTCCCGTGTAGGTAGAAGCAAGAAAGTCTGAGTAGTGGTAACAAACTAAAACAATTTTTAAATTATCACATAGTGGGGGCCGGGGGCCCAAATGTAGTTTTTTCCTGATATGAGCTATATAAAAACTAAAAATCACTAATTCTCCTATTTCCCGTAAAGGTGGAAGCATGAAACTTTGGGCAGTTGTTAAGTAACATTCCGCGATGGTAACAGGTAAAAAAATTATATAAATTATCACTTACTGGGGACCGGGGGCCCAAATATAGTTTTTTCTAATATTAAAAACTGACTCAACACTAATTCTCCAACTTCCCGTGAATGTAGAAGCTAAAACTTTGGGAACTTGATTAGTACACTCTTATGACGATAATTGGCGAAAAGAAAATTTAAAAATTTCACTCATGGGTGGCCGGGGCCCTAAAACCGTTTTTTTTTCGTATATGGGCTATATAAAACTGAATGAACACTAATTCCTCATCTTCCCGTGTAGGTAGAAGCATGAAACTTTGGAAAGTTGTTGAGTACCCTCCCGCGATGATAACAATCACAACCAAATATAAAATTATTATTCACTAGGGGGCGGGGGCTCAAATGTAGTTTTTTTCTTATATGAGCTATATATAACAGACTCATCATTAAATATCTAACTTCCCGTGTAGTTAGGAGCACGAAACTTTGGGAAGTTGTTGAGTACCCTCCCCCAATGGTAGCAGACGAAAAATAAATTAAATTATCAGCTCGATAGGATCACGGGAAGTGTATCATTTTTTACTTTTCGTTTTTGTTTTTCTGCGGGACTACGACAGACAGACAGACAAGACGGTGTATTATATTCATCATGATCCAGATTGAAATCAATTGGTGTTTTGAATTTGTGTTACGCGGGTTCTCAACGGTAACTGAAATCCTATTTTCCGCAGCGTAGCGCGGGTATTTTGCTAGTTTCTATACTAATAAAAGGCAAAGCCCTCACTCACTCACTCACTCACTGATTCATCACTAATTCTCCAACTTCCCGTGTAGGTAGAAGCATGAAACTTTGGGAAGTTGTTGAGTAGCCTCTCGCGACGAAAATTGGAGTAAAAGAATTTTAAAAATAACACTCATGGGGGCCGGGGGCCCAAAAACGTTTTTTTTCCTAATATGGCCTATATAAAATTTGAAAATCACCAATTCTCCTATTTCCCGAGTAGGCAGAAGCATGAAACTTTGGGAAGTTGTTGAGTACAATCCCGCGATGGTAACGGGAGAAAAAATATTTAAATTATCACTTCCTGGGGGCCGGGGGCCCAAATGAAGTTTTTTCCTTATATGAGCTATATAAAAACTAAAAATCACTAATTCTCCTATTTCCCGTGTAGGTAGAAGCATGAAACTGTGAGTAGTTGATAAGTACACTTACGCGATGGTAACAAGCGAAAAAAATATTTAAATTATCACTTACTGGGGGCCGGGGGCCCAAATGTAGTTTTTTTCTTATATAAAAAACTGACTCATCACTAATTCTACAACTTCCCGCGTAGGTAGAAGCATGAAACCTTGGGAAAAGTTGTTAAGTAGCCTCTTGCGACGATACTTGGCGTAAAAGAATTTTAAAATTCACACTAATGGGGGCCGGGGGCCCAAAACATTTTTTTCCTTATATGGGCTATATTAAATTGAAAATAACTAATTCTCCTATTTTGCGAGTAGGCAGAAGCATGAAACTTTGGGAAGTTGTTGAGTACACTTCCGCGATGTTAACAGGCAAAAAAATATTTAAATTATCAAATACTGGGGGCCGGGGGCCCAAATGAAGTTTTTTCCTAACTAATGAGCTATATAAAAACTGAATTATCATCATGAATATCTCCATACTTCCACGTGTAGGTAGAAGCATGAAACTTTGGGAAGTTGTTGAGTAGCCCTCTCGCGATGCAAAATGGCGTAAAAGAATTTTAAAATTCACTCTCATGGGGGCCGGGGGCCCAAAAGCGTTTTTTTCCTTATACTGAAAATTGCCTTATTCTCCACTTTCCCGTATAGGTAGAAACATGAAACTTTGGGAATTTGTTGAGTCAACTCTCTCGATGGTAGCATGCAAAAAAAATGTTTAAATTATCACTCACTGGGGGCCGGGGGCCCAAATGTACTTTTTCTTATATAAAAACTGACTCAAATCTAATTCTCTGATTTCCCGTGTAGGTAAAAGCATGAAACTTTGGAAATTATTGAGTACACACCCGCGATGGTAACAGGCCAACAAATATTTAAATTTTCACTCACTGGGGGCCGGGGGCCCAATTTTTTTTCTTATATAAAAAGTTAATCATCACAGATTCTCCATTTTCCCGTGTAGTTAGAAGCATGAAATTTTGGGAAGTTGTTGAGTACACTCCCGGGATGGTAACAGGCGAATTTTTTTTGTTTAATTATCACTCACTGGGGGCCCGGGACACAAAAGTAATATTTTTAACTTATATGAGCTAAATTACAAATAAAAAACTTTGGATACTGTGTAAATGTATTTTTACAAAACTTGGAAGATAAAAACTTGATGGCCTATATTAAAATTCGTTAGGGCATTAAAATTATATTTTTTCAATATTTTGTAGCCGAGGGCCCCTAATCTCTTTTTTGTAAACGTTTAAGACATTTTAACCATTCGATTTCACTCAATTTAAAAAAAAATGTTTACTAACAAATATATTCATCATAATCCAAATTGAAATAAGCTGTTGTTTTGAACTATACATATTACCCCGATAGGGCCCCCGGCCCTTATTTTAGTTTTTTTTAAAGACGTATTAATTTGTAAATGTATTTTATTCATCCCACGGCCATTAAACTTTAGGAAGTTTTTGGGTACGCTCCATCGAAGGTTTCTGGCATTAAAAGTAAAAGTTTTAAAAACACCACTTATTCCGGGCTGGGGGCCCGTATGCCATATTTTAACATTAGTTATATAAAAGGTAATTTAAAATGTGGCTACTAGGTAAATGGATGAACTATGGCCAAATTTGATTTAAAAATAAAATAAAATTATATAGGGTAATGAACTTCTAACGTCTGTTCCTTTGGGGCCGGGACCCAAAATATTTTTTTCGTAAACATTTAAAGCTTTGTTACCTTAATTTTAAATAATTTAAATAAATATAGTCACATTTCTCTATCATGACCTAGATTGAAATCCTCAGACCTTATGAGATATGCACATCCTGCATCCATTTTGCACGGGGGCCCGTAATGTCATTTTAGTACCCATTTTATTTTACACGACCTTGACAAATATTGACAAACAAGTATATCGATCATGATTCAGACTGAAATCTATTGGTGTTTTGAATTGGTGTGAAACGGGTTTTCAACGCTTAATAAAATTCTAACTTCCGCAGCAGAGCGCGGGGATTTTGCTAGTTATTAATAATTGAACAATTTCATGCGGACGTTCGAAAAGACTTATTTTTGGTTTGCAGTAATTTGGTGCGCTGCTTTCTAAAATTTCTCGCCGTAAAAAAGATATTATATGACGTCATCAATTTAGCTCATATTTTAAATTTGGAAAAGGGAACGATGTAAAAAGAGGATTTGAGGGATTGTTAATTATGAAATACTTTGTGTACATTTCAGGAAATTTAATATATCGTAATTTAGTTAGCAGGCGCCCCAGCACAACACAATCAATTATCACTGACTCACTCATTCCGTAACGCTCAAAGCACACTATGATTAAATAAATTAGCGCTTGCAGCACTGTTTACAACACAAATGCGACGTCAAAGGTTCGTGCGTTGTTTTGTTAATTTTAATCTGGAAACCAAAATGATTGTGATTTTTTTTAAAAGCAGAGTGATGTCACAGTCCTTAACGTTTACTGTTATTTTTAGGTTTTCTTTCACAATCTGAAACATACACATCATTGAAATTCTGCATATATATTAATTGATTTATATCTATTGTCCCTCTCAGATATCTCCGTAAGTACCAAACAAATAATTAACTTTTTTATGTATTTAACTATTTTCGTATTCATTATTTTGGACTGGTGAAACACTATGGAAGTGGGCGAAGATCCAATGGCAAGGAAGCGTAGGTTAGCAAGAGAACGTCAAGCAAGATGGCGGGCTACACAATCTCCGGAAACACTCGCTAAAATTAATGCTGAAACACTACAAAATTAGAGCTGGACACTGAAGCGCAGGCAGCTGCACGTCGAGAAGCAAATGCAGCTTCACAGCGTCTTCAAATTGCACTTCAAACCAATGAGGAGGAAGCTACACGTCGAAAAGCTCATTCCGACTGTTTTGAATAAGTACCATGGTAGTGAATGAACATTATGTGTTAAAATACAATATTTAAATATGTGTTAAGCTGAAAAACATTGGCAAATGCGACACAATCGTAGTTACCATTTAAATAATTTTCTATATTGATTCAAAGTTTTTGACAATTATATCGATTTTTTTCAATTATTTAAAAAAATAGTGAGGCTAAAGCAAAGAAGACGGTGCGCTCAACTATTTACATTGTTGTGGCAGAATGCGTACTTCCGGGAATGAAATGTTGTAATTTTACACATTTAAAAGAGAATAAGTGCAATTATTTTTATCCATAAACGTAATTAAGGTTGCAGTTTTAGTTTTAGGGTCTGGGTTAGGTTTAGTTATCTATTTTTTAAATTAAATTAGAAAACAATATAGCAGCCAAAAATACCATTTATCGAGCTTTTACATAGTGATTTTAATCACTAATATTGTGTGTAGAATTTTGAGTAGAAGTAAAATAAAGTGACATTCGAAAGAAAAAACGTTGAAATTTATTTATATTTTATTTTATATCAACATCAATTACTTATCAAAGTCAAGGACATTTCCTTTCTTATATAGCCAAATACTTAAAAGTTTCAAAGCAAATATGATGATAGAGTTGGAAACAGCCAGTTTTTTCGACTGCCTCTCAGTGTGAAAAAACAAAATTACGGGGGATCCTTCGTAAAATTTCCAATACCCAGTCCTTAACAATTACTGTTACTTTTAGGTTATCTTTCACAATTTGAAACATACACATCATTGAAATTCTGCATATATATTAATTGATTGCAAATATCCTCTAAAATATCTTCGTAAGTACCAAAACAATAATTAACATCATATATAAATTTACGCTCAATTATGTAGCGGAACGCTGAGGGACATCACTCTGCTTTTTTAAAAAAAAATTGGATAATCATTTTGGTTTCCAGATTAACATTAAACACCCTCCACACTATTATTAATAATAATTGAACAATTTAATGCGGCCGTTCGATAAGAGTTATTTTTGGTGCAGTAATTTGGTGCGCTGCTATCTAACATTTCTCGCCGTAAAAAAATATTATATTGCGTCATTGTTTTAGCTCATATTTTAATT
The DNA here is from genome assembly GCA_944989445.1 of Ampullaceana balthica. Classification (NCBI taxonomy): domain Eukaryota; kingdom Metazoa; phylum Mollusca; class Gastropoda; family Lymnaeidae; genus Ampullaceana; species Ampullaceana balthica. The sequence goes on along the minus strand of CALYLW010000320.1, from coordinate 59,091 downwards.
TTGGAAAAGGGAACGATGTAAAAAGAGGATTTGAGAATTGTTAATCATAAAATACTTTGTGTACATTTCAGGAAATTTAATATTTCGTATTTCGTATTTATCAAACAAGGATAAGTTACTTGGGCTTTTGACAACAAAAGAAGTGGGCGCCGTAGGCGCCCTACAGACCCTATTATAAAATACTTTGTGTACCTTTCAGGAAGTTTAATATTACGTATTTATCATACAAGGACAAGTTAGCTGGGCTTTTGAAAAAGGTGGGCGCCATAGGCGCCTTTAAAAAAAGCGGGCGCCGCAGGCGCCACAGCGCCGCAGCACAACCTAGTCATATATATATTTAACTATTTTCGTATTCATTGTTTTGGACTGTAGAAATACCATGGAAGTGGGTGAAGAACCAATGGAAAGGAAGAGCAGCCTGGCAAGAGAACGTCAAGCAAGATAACGGGCTAAACAATCTCAGGAAACCCTCGCTAAAATTAATGCTGAAAAACGACGAAAATTAGAGCTGGAAACTGAAGAATAGGCAGCTGCACGTCGAGAAGCTTATGTCACATCTCAGTGTCTACACATCAGCCAAAAATCAGATGAGCAGATACAAGCACGTCGAGAAGCAAACGCCGCTTCAAAGCGTCAACGAGTTGCGCTTGTAACTCCATCACAAAAGCAAGCACGTCTAACAGCAAACTCAGCATCAATTCAGCAAGCTCAAGAACGCATTAGTCAAGCAATTCGAGAAGTTGAAAGTAACTTCGATGAGGCAAATGTTAATCAACATCACTGCGGACCTTTTGATTCAATGTGTCAATTTTGTGCCTCTCGAAATTTTGCTGCAGAGCGTCCGGCAGACAAGAAATTCACAAGCTGTTGCAGGAAGGGTCGCGTCAAATTACCAAAGCCTAAAAAATTCGGCGGAAATGTACTGCCATATCCTACGTTTCTGCAACAGCTTCTCTCTGATCCAACTCATCCACAATATAGACATTTTCGCGATAAGATCCGCTCATACAATAATGCCATCTCTTTCGCATCAATGGGTGCAAAAATAATCGATTTTGCAGGACGCGGTCCTTATGTCTTCAAAATTCACGGCCAGACATGTCAACAAACATACCATACTCTGCCAGTCAACGATCAAGCACCACAATATGCTCCATTGTATGTGCTTGATACTACAACTCAAGCAACTGACGTTCGTCAGCAGCATCAATCAAACGAGGATTGCTGACAGGAAATTATGTATCAGCTTGATCGCTTTTTCCGCGACAACAATCGGCTCGCACAATGCTGCCAGCTAATGCACGAGATTGAGACGCGACAAGCACAGAATGCCGCTCAGTTAGGACTTACCATTCCTACTGTTTCGATGGCCTTTTATCGCGACCGACAGTCTGATCAGAGGCGATACAATGCACCGACATCCAATGAGATCGCCATGGTCTTTGTGAATGAAGACGGAGAACCTCCCTTCGAGAGAGAAATACACATCTATCCAAAAAATCCTCAAGATCCCAATCAAGCCTTCATCAAATTACACTTTTTAAGCCCTAATGTAGACCCCATGACTTACGCGATCATGTTTCCGTACGGCGAGGCAGGGTGACAGCCATATTGGCAATGCGAGTCATACGAAGGTGCAACGCTCGCAGAAATGCGCAGGAATGTCAGCATGTTGCAGTACAAAGCTGCTCTCACAGCAATTCGCGATGACTTTACTCCCGATTATGAGCGCTGGAAAGCTCACGCAACAGTGGTTAGTAGATTCTTACCTTTAAGTAGAAGCCAACAATCTCAACTACATCAGGCAGAATCAGAAGCGACTACGATCAGAGCAATATCAAGGACTGACTGATCATATGGCTAACTTAGCGGAAAATCAGAATGTTGCAGCAGGCGTGTCTATCATCCTTCCATCGTCATTCGAAGGCTCACCGCGTAACATGAGAGAGAGATGCTGCGACGCAATGTCAATTTTTGCAAAGTGGGGAGCACCTGACGTCTTCATCACATTTACGGCAAATCCAAGCTGGCCAGAGATCGTCGCCAACCTGCAACCTGGAGAGCAAACATGCGATCGTCCCGATTTGGTAGCAAGAGTGTTCAAACTGAAGCTTGATTCGTTGATGGAGAACAATACAAAGCATGGAATCTTTGGACAATGTCTCGCTTTCGTGTACAGCATTGAGTTGCAGAAAGGTGGCCTCCCACACGCTCACATCTTGGTAACATTGAGAGTGGAGGATAAATTCACCATTGCGCACAGAATTGATCAATACGTCAGCGCTGAAATTCCACCAGAATCAAGTCCGCGACTTCGGGAAATAGTCATGCTATGTGTGATGCACGGTCCATGTGGCTCTGCAAACTTACAAGCACCATGTATGGTCAATGTAAGTTGCAGTAAAAATTTCCCAAAAGAATTCAATGCCAACACAATTCCAAACGCAAGTGGTTATCCGGTATATCGTCGTCGAAACAATGAGCGAGCAACAGAGGCGTGCAAATGGACAGTCGCAATGCCGTTCCCTACAACCCCTATTTGACTCTCAAATATAGCGCACACATTAACGTTGAGGTCTGCACATCACTTCATGCCATCAAGTACATCTACAAGTACATTTTCAAAGGCTTTGATTGCGCCAACATATCCATCAGATCAGATAGAAATCCAGAATTGCAATACGATGAAATTTCCAATTATATAAGTTGTCGTTACGTTAGCACCCCGGAAGCGATGTGGAGATTGCGAGAGTCACCAATGCATGATCGCAGTCATGCCGTGATGCGTCTCAACGTTCACTTGCCAAATCAACAAACGGTCGTATTCAAAGCTGGGCAAGAAGAGGAGGCGCTCTTAGCGGCACAAACTGGCAAAACTAAACTCGAGCGATGGTTTAGTCTCAACGAGAATGATGAGGAAGCAAAATAGTGGCTTTACACGGATATACCCTACCATTACACTTTCACAAAAGGTCATTGACAACAACGCAAGAGGAGAGGGAACAATGTGGTAGCGCGTATGTATACGGACGAAATTAAGGACGAAGAGCGATTCTATTTACGAATGCTTCTTCTTCACGTGCGTGGAGCTACCAGCTTTGAATTTTTGCGAACGCTTGATGGTGTTGTTTATGAGACATTCAAGGCAGCAGCATCAGCACGAGGATTCATTGAGTCTGACGACGAATGGGCAAATTGTTTGAGAGATGGAGCCACATACCTTATGCCAAACCAATTACGCGAGATGTTCGCTTATTTCTGCGTATTTTGTATCCCTGCTGATGCTCCGAAATTCATCTGGGAAGATTATCTACCGGACATGATTCTTGACTACGCGTGACGTGACCCAGAGCCCATAGCTATCAACAAAGCGCTCCACAACATCAATACCATCTTCAAGCAGCACGGCAAATCATGTAGCAAATGAAAGCTACCACTGGAAATTTTACTGACGTCACTCCAGCATACGATGCTGTCGAAGAGGCGCGAGATGGAGCAGAGTGAATTGCACGTCTCAACGACCAACAGCTCAGTGTATTTAATCAAATAATTGTAGCCGTGGACGATGTGAATGCCACACAGCGATGTTTTTACATTGATGGACCGGGAGGCTCCGGTAAAACATTTTTTTACACGACGCTCATGTCATTCATTCGCGGTCGAAATGAATCTGTCTTGCCATTCACAACTGGAATTGCTGCAACGCTTTTGAAGTGTGGGAGGACAGTCCACATTGGATTCAAGTTGCCAGTTCCTTTGCTCGATACGTCAGTCTCATTAATGCGCTAACATCCACAGAAGCTCAAATATTACAGGAAGCCTCTCTCATTCTCATGGACGAGATCACAATGTTGCCAAAACATGGCTTGCGTTGCATCGATAAGCTTCTTCGCGAGATTATGGATGTTAACTTGCCATTTGGAGGAAAGGTTCTGGTGATTGGAGGAGATTTTCGTCAAACCTTACCTGTTGTTCTGCATGGTACTCGCACAGACATCATCGAGTGTTGCATCAAAACAAGCAGATTATGGAGACATTTCGAGCAATTGACATTGGTAACAAATATGAGAAGCGAGGGACAAAACGCTAATAATCAGTGGCTGTTACAAGTGGGATCCGGAAATTTAGAGCCAGTGTCGGGACTTTTTGATGAAGATGCAATTCAAATACCGCAGCAAATGGTTTCAACACACGATCTCATTGAGACACTATTTGGAAATGATCAACAGATGCAACTCGAAGAGCTTTCAAAGCGCGTTATTGTTGCACCGACAAATGCTCAGACACTCGCAATGAATCGTAAAATCATTGATATGTTGGCTGGAGATCCTATGATTTATTACTCTGCAGATTCACTCAGCAGCGATGACCCCAGCGAAAATCTCAATTTTCCAACCGAATTCTTGAATTAATTGACCCCATCGGGTATGCCACCTCATGTCCTTTTATTAAAAAAGGGCACCATCATCATGCTTTTAAGCAACTTGAACCCGAAGAGGGTATGTGTAATGGAACAAGACTCATTGTGGAAGAGCTGGAACGAAACTTTATAAAAGCAAGGATTATATCAGAATGCAATCGTGGTGACTTGGTATTAATTCCTCGCATCGATCTTGCACCGATGGATACTGTGTTGCCGTTCACCTTCAAACGACGTCAATTTTCGATTACACTTGTGTTGAATAGTAACTCAATATACTTTTGAGAACTGTTACTGTTAGAAGTTTAGAACCGTTGGGGGTAGGTGTTAGAACCAACCAACGCTACAGTTGACCTTGGGTCAAGCGAAGTAGTAGAACGTTACGCAAATGAGGCCGTGATTGGTACCTCCTGGAAACATGGAAACAGTCCATCACGTGCCAAGAGGATGAGACGTAGGGTTTGACCAACCAGGTGAAAGTTGTCAAATGCACCAGCCATGGGGCAAAGGTTCGCCCAATAGAATTGTTAGCAATGTAGGGCAGATTCTATGATGGCGTGGGTGAGCGGTCCTTTATATACTGGGGAGAAACCATGAGGCATTCTCTTTCCCAGATATCACAGGTCACTCTGAGAATTTGGTTCTAGGGGCTAGACTGTGGGGAACAGAGCCTTGCTGAAGGGGTTCAGGTTTGTTAGATTGTTAGACTTATAAGGATAGTCAAATGTATGTTAGAGTTAGATGTTATTATTCTTTTATGTATTGATTGATTGATGTATTGATACATTGTTAGTCAATATATGTATGTGCATTTGTATTTTCAGCAAGTACGGTAGGGTAGTGTACCTGCCTACTGTGAAGGAAGTACGGTAGGTTAGTGTACCTGCCTATTGTGAAGGAAGTACGGTAGGGTAGTGTACCTGCCTACTGTGAAGGAAGTACGGTAGGGTAGTGTACCTGCCTACTGTGAAGGAAGTACTGTAGGGTAGTGTTACCTACCTACAGTGAAGGAAGTAACTTAGGGCTAGAAAATCCAAGTGCAACATAGTGTTGAGATGAGCACCAGACGTGCTAGGCAAAAGTGGGAAGACGACCCTGAGCCGGACGAGAAGATACTGTTAGTAACATTGGAGCCAGCTGTCAGTCATTGAGTAACTGAGGGGCGTGGTGTTGATCGGCCTATCGGACGATGTGTGGGTTAAGCATCGCTGACCAGTGAGGCGGAACACGGACTGACCCCGTTACCTGAGACAGTGTGTGAGGTCGGCAGGTATATAGCGGAGCTGAGCCGAATCAAGGGATGTAGTATCCAATTGTGAGCGTACCTTTATTTTAGATATTTTGTACCTGAATTATTATTGTCTTCATTCTACATATTTTATACCTTTTTCATTTTGTATATATATATTTATTTATGTAAATTAATATTTCTCTCTGTTGTATACAGATGTGTTAAGTGTCATTTATATGTGTTTAAGTTAAAGTATTGCAGTTCAAGATAGGTATTAATACTTAACACTGGGGGCTAGAGCCATTAATGAATATTACTCCTAGACAACTAGAGCCTAGGTACTCGGTGTCTAATTACCATATAGACATCAGTCCTCAACAACTTGCATATGCCATAAATATCAATAAGATTCAGGGTCAGACATTCGATCACGTAGGTGTAAATCTTCAGACAGCTGTTTTCTCGCACGGAATGCTATATGTCGCTCTGTCAAGGTCTCGCGATGTTCGAAATATCAAAGTACACGTTGAGTCAAACTCATATCAAGGTCAACTACTTAATGATCTGAGAATTTTTACGATAAATGTCGTCTTCAAAGAGATTCTTTAAACCAAAAATTAACATAAACGTCATTGATTTAGCTCATATTTTAATTTTGGAATAAGGAACGATGTAAAAAGAGGATTTGAGGATTGTTAATATATATATATAACAAGCTCCTGTCCGTCGTCACCATCATCCAGTGATGTGTCCTGACAAACATCCAGGCCGTTTTGCTGCCCAAAAAGTCACAGAAGGCCACAGGTGGCAAGAGCTAAACATCATCAACAACTGAACCACCCGGCCCATTTTGTTTTTTCGTCATACTGTCATTTTCAGGACAACCCCAATTACTCCCCAACTAGCACATTCTTGGTGCCACCCACGAACAAACGAGTTTTCCTTCCAATGTTTACTTACTGTCGTTGCTAATTAGTATTAGTCCCACCCTAACTAGATATCTCTGCATTTCATTTACATATTATCAATTCAACAATACGAGCTATGCGTATAATACTATAAGGAAAATTCATTGAAAATAATAATAATAAACAAAATTAATAATAATATATTATATATTTACGCTCATTTTTCACTGCCGCCTAACGTTGAGGGAAATCACTCTGCTTTTTTTAAATTTTGCGTTGTAAGCAGTGCTGATTAACGCAAATAGTTATTTTTTGGTGCAGTAATTTGGTGCGCTGCTTTCGAAAATTAGTTTAAAAATCGTGTGGTGATTAGCACTGTAAAAATTATTATATAAATGCTTTGTTTAATTTTCAGGAATATTTCATACAAAAAGATAAGTTACTTGGGCTTTTGACATAAAAAATAAAATAATAAAAAATAAAATAAAACACCATTATAAAATACTTTTTGTACATTTAAGAAATTTTAATATTACGTATTTATCATACAAGGACGAGTTAGTTGGGCTTTTGAAAAAGGTGGGCGCCGTAGGCGCCCTTAGAAAAAAGGGGGCGCCGCAGGCGCCACGGCGCCGCAGCACAAACTAGTATATTATATATTTACGCTCATTTGTCAGTGATACCTAACGCTGAGGGACATCACTCTGCTTTTTTTTTAATTTTGCGTTGTAAGCAGTGCTGATTGACTCAAATAGTTATTTTTTGGTGCAGTAATTTGGTGCTCTGCTTTCTAAAATTAGTTTAAAAATCGTGTGGTGATTAGCACTGTAAAAATTATTATATACATACTTTGTGTACATTTCAGGAACATTTCGTATTTATCATACAAGGATAAGTAACTTGGGGTTTTGAAAAAAGTAGGCACCGTAGGCGCCCTAAATAAAAGTGGGCGCCGCAGCACAACCTATATTATATACAGACTTTGTGTACATTTCAGGAATATTTCGTATGTATCATACAAGGATAAGTTACTTGGGCTTTTGACATAAAAAAATTTATTAAAAAAATAAATAATAAAAAATTTATAAAATACTTTGTGTACATTTAAGAAATTGTAATATTACGTATTTATCATACAAGGACAAGTTAGGGGTTTTTGAAAAAGATGGGCGCCGTAGGCGCCCTTAATAAAAGGGGGGCGCCGCAGGCGCCACGGCGCCGCAGCACAACCTAGTCATATATATTTACGCTCAATTATGGATGACGCCTAACGCTAAGGGACATCACTCTGCTTTTTTATTTAATTGAAAATATAAACTCAAAAATCATAATCATTTTGGTTTTCAGATTAACATTAACCAAACAACGCACGAACCTTTGACGTCAGCATTTGTGTTGTAAACAGTGCTGACTGACTCAAAGAGTTATTTTTCGGTGCAGTAATTTGGTGCGCTGCTTTATAAAATTAGTTTAAAAATCTTGTTGTGATTAGCACTGTAAAAAAAATTATATAAATACTTTGTACATTTCAGAAATATTTATGATTTATCATGCAAGGATAAGTTACTTGGGCTTTTGACCCCCCAAAAAAGTGGGCGCCCTACAACCCCTATTATAAAATACTTTGTGTACATTTAAGGAATTTTAAGTGTTCTTATCAACCACTCAGAGTTTCATGCTTCTACCTACACGGGAAATATACGAATTTGTGATTTTCAGTTTTTATATAGCTCATTTCCAGAAAAACTTCATTTGGGCCCACGCCCCCAGTCTTTGATAATTTAATTATTTTTTGCCTGTTAACATCGCGGAAGTTTACTCAACAACTTCCCAAAGTTTCATGCTTCTGCCTACTCGCAAAATATGAGAATTAGTTATTTTTCATATTAATATAGCCCATATAAAGAAAATAATTGTTTTGGGCCCCGGCCCTCATGAGTTTGAATTCTAAAGTTCTTTTAAGCCAAGTATCGTCGCAAGAGGCTATTCAACAACTTCCCAAGGTTTCATGCTTCTACCTACGCGGGAAGTTGTAGAATTAGTGAGGAGTCAGTTTTTTATAAAAGAAAAAAACACATCTGGGCCCCCGGCACCACAATAAGTGATAATTTAAATATTTTTTTCGCTTGTTACCATCGCGTAAGTGTACTTATTACCTCCTTGGAGTTTCATGCTACTACCTACACGGGAAATAGGAGAATTAGTGATTTTTAGTTTTTATATAGCTCATTTTAGGAAAAAACTTCATTTGGGCCCCCGGCCCCCAGGAAGTGATAATTTAAATATTTTTTCTCCCGTTACCATCGCGGGATTGTACTCAACAACTTCCTAAAGTTTCATGCTTCTGCCTACTCGGGAATTATGAGAATTAGTGATATTTAAATTTTATATAGGCCATATTAGGAAAAAAACGTTTTTTGTGCCCCCGGCCCCCATGAGTGTTAATTTTAAAATTCTTTTACTCCAATTTCGTCGTGAGAGGCTACTCAACAACTTCCCAAAGTTTCATGCTTCTACCTACACGGGAATTTGGAAAATTAGTGATGATTGAGATTTAAATATAAGAAACAAATACATTTGGGCCCCTGGCCCCCAGTAAGTGATAATTTAAATATTGTTTTTACCTGTTACCATTGTGGAAGTGTACTTAACAACTACCCCAAGTTTCAAGCTTCGACCTACACGGGAAATAGGAGAATTAGTGATTTTTAGTTTTTATAAAGCTCATATAAGGAAAAAATTTCATTTGGGCCCCCGGCCCCCAGGAAGTGATAATTTAAATAATTTTTCTCCCGTTACCATCTCGGGATTGTACAACAACTTCCCAAAGTTTCATGCTTCTGCCTACTCGAAAAATAGGAGAATTAGTGACATTCAAATTTTATATAGGCAATATATGGGAAAAAAAGTTCTTGGTCCCCCGGCCCCACATGAGCGGGAATTTTAAAATTCTTTTTTGCCAATTTTCGTCGTGAGAGGGTACTTGACAACTTCCTAAAGTTTCATTCTTCTACCTACACGGGAAGATGGAGAATTAGTGATGAATCAGTCAGTCAGTCTGTGAGTTAGTCAGGGCTTTGCCTTTTATTAGTATAGATATATATCTAATATATAAAGCTCAATTGGTGTTTGTATGTTTGTATGTTTCACTTTTCGACTTTCTGTTAGACAGCCACGGAAAAACCAAATGACGGACGGGGACCAAATTTGGCAGGACGGTTCCTTTTACCCTGAAGGTGGTTTTAAGTTAGTTTTTGTAATAGTCCCTTTTGCCCGAATGCCGTAAATTAAATAATCAGACAATGCAGAGACAAAGAATAAAAAATTTAACCTCATTTCTGTATTGAACAAATTTACGCGGACGTTCAAATGCCGTTCAAAGCGAGTTACTTTTGGTGACGTTTTTTTCCCCCAATACTTTATTTTCAGCGATGCGCATTCAACAAATATTATCTAATATATAAAGCTCAAATGTTTGTATGTTTGTATGTTTGTATGTTTGTATGTTTGTATGTTTGTATGTTTGTATGTTTGTATGTTTCACTTTTCGACTTTCTGTTAGACAATCACGGAAAAACCAAATGACGGACGGGGACCAAATTTGGCAGGACGGTTCCTTTTACCCTGAAGGTGGTTTTAAGTTAGTTTTTGTAATCGTCCCTTTTGCCCGAATGCCGTAAATTAAATAATCAGAAAATGCAGAGACAAAGAATAAAAAATTTAACCTCATTTCTGTATTGAACAAATTTACGCGGACGTTCAAATGCCGTTCAAAGCGAGTTACTTTTGGTGACGTTTTTTTCCCCCAATGCCAATACTTTATTTTCAGCCGTGCGCATTTGAAAAAATATTATAATGTCTAATTACGGTGCGCACATTTTCATATACGCTTCATAATTTGAGCTGTGTAGTACAAAGATTTGTCATTTTCTTTACTGTTACTTTCTATATATTAGATAGACACGTAAACATATTTAATTACAACTGCCACACGATGCATTATATTTATTTGTTTACACGTTTAAATTTAATTGGGAATTTGTTTTAATTATTTTCTGTTCCATAACTCGACATTTAATGAAAAACCTATTAATGTAATAATTGTGTCAGTATTTTTTTCAAGGCTGCATTTTTAGCGGTGCACGTTTTAAAATCTTTTATCGCCTGATTACTGTGCGCACATGTTCGTGTACGCATCTTAAATTTAGCTGTGTCCTATTAATATAACATTTATATTTTGTTTGTTGTCTTTTACATAACCTATACACTTATACTATTTAAACTTAGGCTACCGGACTTATTAACATAAGTAGATTGAACTAAATAAAGTGATCCTGAAAACTCTTAATTATTTTGTATTGCGAATTGAATATGTTATGTTCATCCCTTTGATGATGGATTAACATAGGCCATTTTTAAAATCGATTATTTTGATGGTTTCACATGCATTTTTAACATAAAATTGATTTTTTTTGTTTGTTTTTTTAAAATTAGGAATATAGCCTAATTTTTTTTAATTTATCTTTATTATCTTTATCTCATAGACGCTGTTGCAAATATTGTATTAATTACAATTGTGTTACATTGCAGTGTCGTAAATATATAACAGCTTTTTTAGTGACGACGGTGGCAGAGATCTTTTGGAAAAATGTCAACAAAGCAGTGGCCTTTTTTTAATGGATACAAACAAACAAACATAAAAATATCAACTGAGCTTTATATATTACATATGCGTTTAAATTATTTTATTTCAATTATTTTCACGATGCATTGTAATAATATTTTACATGCAATGAATAAAATTGGGATTTTTAAAAATTTAATTCATAACTTGACATTTAATTAAAAAACATAGATGTAGCGAGTTTATTTTATGTTGAAAGTGATGGCCTATGTCAAATAAACGTACACTTTAAAACTGTTTACTTAAGCTTTATATACACTATACATTATAAACTTTCGCTACCGAACGTATTAACAAAAGTTGACTAAATTTAATGAAGTGATCCTGAAAACGCTTAATTAATATGAATTGCGAATTGAATATGTTTTTATGTTCATTCCTTTGTATTCAGAATAGCATAGGCCATTTCTAAAATTGCCTTTTAATCATTTTTAAGATGCGCTTATTAACGGACGGTTGAATCTTTTTTTTTAATGTATTTTATTTTTCAGATATAAAATCTGGTGTGTGTGTGTGTGCATTGAATATAATTTACAAAATATGATGCCTTATCCGAAATAGGGAACAAAAAAAAGATTCCTTTTTGAAATTATACACATTACTTATAAACCGTAAATATAAATCGTAAAATATAGAGACATAAAAGTGTTAAATATTATTTCCCTGTTACGACAATTATGAATACATCAAAATGAAGAGTTATTTTTGGTCCAGTACATTTACTTTATAACAAGACTTTATTTTATGCGGCCAGCTTTCTATATGTCTAAATATGGTGTGCACATTTTTTATATCATTTTAATACGACCGTTTTTTTTAAAAATAGTATTTTAGAAAGTACATTTATAATTTTGTTTATTTGGGCTATGAGTCAATTAGCTTTTGCCTTTTAAAGGGATAGTGCCACATGTTCTTTATCTCATAGACGTGGTTACAAATATTATATAACTTACAATTGTGATACGATGCAGTTTCGTCCTTTTGCCCGAATGCCGTAAATTAAATAATCAGAATGCCGTTTTTATCTTATATGAGCTATATAAAAAATAGTTTCTACGTTAGCTTCTTAGTAAATGAATAGATCTTCACCAAACTTTGCACACAAAAACTTGGTAGCCTATATTAAAATACTATAGACACTGCACTTCTAATGCCAATATCTTCGTTGCCGGGGCCCCAAATATCTTTTTTCGTACATGTTTAAGATATTTTTCCTATTTACTTTTTAAAGAGCTTGAGAAATATAGCCACAATAAAAATGAACTAAAATGAACAGTTTTTGAAATTGACCTCTTTGCACCGAATGGGCCAGGGCCCCTTAATGCTATTTTCTCCCTATTGTAGGTATATAAAAAGTAGTTTAAGAGTTAGATATTGAGAAAAAAACTGGATTTTGACAAAACTTAGAATATAAAAACTTAAGAGCCTATATTACTATAGGGCACTGAACTCTTAATTTCCATTCCTTCGAAAAAGTCTTTTTACTGAACTTTAATCATTGTATTCCCTATTCAATTTTACACGATATTGAGGAATATATATTGAGTACAATAGATAAAAACAACATTAAGGGCCCCAGGGCCCATTCTGGGCAAGATATAAAGTTCAAAACACCTGTTAATTTCAATTTGTATAATAATGGATACATGTGTCATTATTTGTCAAGATTGTTAATGACTGAATAGTGAATAAAATCTTAAACGTTTAAGAAATGAGTACAATGGCAATAAAAAAAACCTATAATATCACTCATTTAGGGACCGGGGCCCTTAATATCGTTTCTTCTTTGGTACGCTATTTAATTATTAATTTATTTATCCGTTTGCTATGAAACTTGGATTTTTTTTTCACACTTCCACGAATATTTCTTCAGAATTATTTTTAAACATACCACTCATTGGTTTCTTTAAATTTATTCCTTTTTACTTTGATCGTTGCAACGCACGACGGGTCTACTAGTAATCTCTAATTACGGTGCTCACATTTTCGTTTACGCTTCATAATTTGAGCTGTGTAGTACAAAGAATTGTCATTTTCTTTACTGTTACTTTCTATATATTAGAATATTAGATAGACACGTAAACATATTTAATTACAACTGCTACAGTATGCATTAGATTTAATTGTTTACCCGTTTAAATTTAATTGCGAATTTGTTTTAATTATTTTCTGTTCCATAACTCGACATTTAATAAAAACTTATTTATGTAATAATTGTCTCAGTATTTTTTTCAAGGCTTCATTTTTAGCGGTGCGCGTTCTAAAATCGTTTTTCTCCTAATTACTGTGCGCACATTTTCGTGTACTCATCTTAAATTTAGCTGTGTCCTATTAATATAACATTTATATTTTTTTTGTCTTATACATAAGCTATTGTCTTTTACATAACCTATACACTTATTTAAACTTTGACTACCGGACCTATTAACATAAGTAGATTAAACTAAATAAAGTGATCCTGAAAACGCTTAATTATTTTGTATTGCGAATTGAATATGTTATGTTCATTGCTTTGATGATCCATGGATTAACATAGGTCATTTTTAAAATCAATTATTTTCATGGTTTCACATGCGTTTTTAACATAAAATTGATTTGTTTTCTTTGTTTTTTTAAAATTAGTAATGTACCCTAATTTCTTTCTTTATCTTTATTATCTTTATCTCATAGACGCTGTTGCAAATATTGTATTAATTACAATTGTGTTACGATGCAGTGTCGTAAATATATAAGAGCTTTTTTAGTGACGGCAGTGGAAGAGATCTTTTGGAAAAATGTCAACAAAGCAGTGGCCTTTTTTTTAATGGATACAAACAAACAAACATAAAAATATCAACTGAGCTTTATATATAACATATGCGTTTAAATTATTTTATTTCAATTATTTTCACGATGCATTGTATTAATATTTTACATGCAATGAATAAAATTGAGATCTTAAAAAAATTAATTAATAACTCGACATTTAATTAAAAACCATAGATGTAGCAAGTTTATTTTATGTTGAAAGTGATGGCCTATGTCAAATAAACTTACACTTTAAAACAGTTTACATGAGCTTTATATACACTATACATTATAAACTTTCGCTTCCAAACGTATTAACAAAAGTTGACTAAATTTAATGAAGTGATCCTGAAAACGCTTAATTAATATGAATTGCGAATTGAATATGTTTTTATGTCCATTCCTTTGTATTCAGAATAGCATAGGCCATTTCTAATATTGCCTTATAATCATTTTTAAGATGTGCTTATTATCAGATGGTTGAATCTTTTTTTTTCATCAGATTTAAAATCTGGTGTGTGTGTGTGTGTGCATTGAATATACTTTACAAAATATAATGCCTTATCTGAAATATGGAACAAAAAAAAAGATTCCTTTTTGAAATTATACACATTGCTTATAAACAGTAAATATAAATCGTAAAATATAGAGACATAAAAAATGTTAAATATTATTTCCCTGTCACAATAATTATGAATACGTCAAAAGGAGGAGTTATTTTGGTATAGTACATTTACCTTATAACAAGACTTTTGTTAAATACTGTGGCTGTGGGACGAGCTCCCAATGTTAAGAACTGTATTTACTGTATATGGAAACATAACACCGATGGATACAACAGATGTCTATATACCAATGTTAAATACTGGGGTATATATTCTATAGACATCAATACTTGTATATGACTCTTGTTGTCTAGGGTTACAGATTACGGGATGCTAATTGAGCTCCCAGACTACTTACAAAATGTTATCTTTATATTATCTACCTCTAATCGGCTCTAGCCCCCAGTATTAAGTATTAGTATAGAACTACGCTACAATACCTAATACATATAAATAAGCACACAAAACACCTCTGTACACAACAGAGAGAATATTTAATTACATTAAGTAAATCATATAAATACACATTGGAATAGATTCCACAATATAATGTATAGACTATAGCTCAATAACTCTAATAGTAAGTACAATCAGATTACAACTTAACTTCACAAATACATTCTATGACTTCTTAATCGGCCAGCTCCTGTTGTATGTCTGCCGATCTCACATCACACACGGTCTCAGGTCACGGGGTCAGTCCATGTTCCGCCTCAGTGGTCAGCGATGCTATTAACCCATTCATCGTCTGGGAGGCCGGTAACACCACGTCCCTCTACGACTCCAGTGACTGACAGCGTCACAGCTGGCTGCACTGTTTACCAACAGTAGTCTTCTGTCCGGCTCAGGGTTGTATAGCCCACTTTTGCCAGTGGCACGTCCGGTGCTCAAACTTCTATACTACGTAAGCTTGGCTATGCTAGCCCCTACGCTTACTTGCTCCACTGTAGGTAACACTACCCTACATTTATTTGCTCCACTGTAGGTAACACTACCCTACACTTACTTGCTCCACTGTAGGTAACACTACCCTACATTTACTTGCTGAAATAACATACACATAAAACTAAATAACCAATTAATGAATATATAGTATATAAAAGAATACTACATCTACTTCAACATAACAATTATACATTTGACTATATCCTAAGTATAATCTAAGTCCAACCTGCACACCAGCAAGGCTCCCTTCACAAGACCCGTCCTACAAGGGTTTGGAATGCAGAGGACGAATGTGTCATATGTCCCAGTATATAAGGACCGCTCACCCACGCCTGCCCTAAATTCCCATTGGTTGAACCTTTCGTCCCATGGATGGTACATGTGACAAACTTAATTCTTATTGGTTAAGCCCTACGTTCCAATAACTTTTGGGTGACCCCTGCAACATCCGATTCTCAGACTTTGTCTAACCCAAGTAAAATGTATAGCATCCCTCCAAAATTGGTCTAGCCTAAGTATCCTATTTCGTCCTGCTAAACTTTCGCTGACCTATCACCAGCGTTTCCAAATCTTTGTCCCTCCAAAGATAGTGTCTCACACTACTCACATTACCTCTGAAATTGTCCCCCAACGGTTCTAAAATAAAACGATTCTCAAACATATGATTTGGTACTCGACACTCCCCCCTTCTTCTCTTTGACAATACTTGTATTGTCACACCTAAAAGTACAAGTTGAGTACTCAAAATCATGATCTATCAAAATTACATGGTTATGAAAATATCATACTAAGTTCACATCGTTCACATGACCAACATTACTAATACCATGTCACTACTACAATGTCACCCAATGACAACATCAAACAACTAAAAGTTATAAAATATGAATGCAAGCAGTAAACCAAGTATATTCAATACATATTCATATATGCAATCATTTTAACTTTAGTAACTCTACATATCATTAAATCTTAACTAGTAATTACACAATTTTAACATCATACTCCTGTCTGAAACGAGAAAAATAGAACAAATTAATATAAGACTTTCATTTTCAAAGTTAGATAGCAGTCAATTGTTTTAGAGCATCATATGCAATTAGTTATCATCAAAGTATGTATACTAAAGTGTGAAATCATCAATTCCGAAACATCAATAGTACTCTTTTACAAACCATACATGAAAACATTTCTAATTAAAATCATGACATCTTTTACCATTACCAAAGATGAGAGCTCATAGCAATCATAAAAATAAGTATACATTCCACATCATTTTAACCCATCAAAAAAAAATCAGTAGCACACAAGTGTAACAGAAAGTCAAAGCATGCTCAAATATGTAACCATTATAACAATGTGTAAACATATTACCATTAAGATACTATCAAAATCATAAAGCATGATTTGTGAGTCCTTAAAGAAAATAAAACCATCAGTTTCCATCATTACCATTTTTTAAAAATCCTCTTATATTACTATATGCTTTTAAACGCAGTTACTCACAACATATCAGTGACAATTTCAGTTAAACAATACATTTTTGAAACACAAGGAAAGTTTCAAAGTAATAACACATTTAAATTTTTTTTAAAGTATTCATAACTAAATCTGTTTCCACAAGTATGCATAAGCAACTACATTTCAAATCATCAATACACATTGTAGCAATATCATGTCAATAAAGCAGAAAAATCCTGAAAAAACAACTGTTTTTAAAATATTCATCCAAATTATTAAAGCAAAAAATATCATGCAAACAACCAAGTATTGAACGTAACTTAACCCATTTACATTCAAAGTGGTTTACTAAGACTCTATTAGTTATAAAACAATCCATAAAATTAACTAAGGCCAAATGTTCCTGAAAAACAACAAAGTTTTTAAAGTAATTCAAACACACACGTTTCAAAGTGTATACAAATCTTTAGTTATCGAATATCAACAAGCTTATTAAATACAGCTGCTGCAAATAGCAAGAATTCAAATTATTCAAAAAATATAGATGAGTATAGTACTCCAATCATATTTCTAACAGTCATAAACACCTCATAATTGCAAAGTAAATATTTCCAAAACAAAATCATAATCCAAGTCAGTCCATAGTATAACGTTTATCAAAAGTCCAGTTCAGTATAGTCGTACCGTCAGGTACTTACAAGTTCAAAGAGAGTTTTCTCCCCTGCGCCATTAAATATGTGCCAATTCCCGTTCGAGGCATCTCTATTTTAGGAGAAAATTTTTCACAACATTTAAACTTAAAAAGACAAATGTTTACTACCAGAAAAGTTTGCCATGTCGGCGCACTTTCACATTTAACAGGCCACACATATCGAACAGTTGGCTTACCTGTTAGCCTATGGTCCATCGTGGCTGGTGTAAGTCTGACTTGCAACTTCATAAGTACTGCGGGCGGCACAAAATTGTAACTCAAATTGAACGTACTCACCTTCTCACACTTAACATCCACATTTAACTGCTGGATCGTTCTTTGCATACTAGTAATACTCCAATCAGTTTTAGTCTGTTCTAGACCAATACAACTATCAGCAAAGTCAAGATTCTCGTGACTTACTGGTATAAACTCATTTCTTACCATTTCATCAATGCCTAAGCATAAGCATTCAACAAGACACTCTTGTTTTGAATTACACAATTCTCTTCCTGAATCCATCTCTCCTTCCTTTACCTCATTAACACAACACCGCGTTAACTCTCGCGTGGTCTGTTTGCCTTTGTCCCTGAGACGCAAACTTTTGGGATCATTAACTTCACCTTGACCCAAATCCTTACTGTACCTGTGACTGGTCGGCATGTCATTGATCTCTTTGACCGCTTTTGTGCGCTTGTCTCCCCCTACCTTAACTCTAACGGTCTCTCCCGTAAGTCTTGTGCGCTTTGTTTGCCCCTCCCACAAAGACGCGAAGCTACTCCATCCGTCACGGTCACTTCACCCTGACCCCCCTCCATATTGCTCATTTTCACGGTCGCTGTGGCTTGCCGGAGCCTATAGTCATTAATGTCCACCGCGTCCTTTCTACCGTCATCTCCCCTCGCTGCGGAGTAACCCTTGACTTACAGTTATCTGTCTTTCTTTCTGATACTTTTAACAACTTTGTCTCAACTAAAGGTGTCACCTTTGTACTTGTTGATTTTTTAGCGTGCCTCTCTTTGTGTCTAATTTTTGACCCCTTTTGGTCATCGTTCTTGACCAAGGTCAACATTTCTTCCTTAGTTTCATTGTTCCTTGTCAACAGACTCTCTTTGTCTTTGTTCACTAACCATTTGGTTGTAATGTCTTCTGAAATCTTAGCTAACGCGATTTCGAATTCTCGTTCTCTTTCCTCTATTTCGAACCTTACTTCTTTTAATTTCATCAAACTTTTTTGTTCAAATATTCTTGTTCTTTCTTTTTTATTTGTAAATTCATGTTCAATTTCTTCTTTTAAAAGCAAATATTCTTGGTCTGAACTCTGCCTTATTTTGCTTATCAATCCATCTATTTTAGTCAAGTGTTCTCGATGAATCCCTCTTAGTACTGTATTTCTTTCATCCAGCAACTTGTTTCTTTTCTCTATTAACCTTGATATTTCCTTCTCAAAGTGTTGTCTTACTGATTCTTCCTGAATAAAAATGTCTATTTCTATTTCTTCGAAACCCATTTCTGTGGCTTCATATCTAAAATCTTCTACAGATTTACCCAAATGCAACATTGACAATGTCGGAAGAAAAGACATTTCTAAACAGTGTTTCAAAAGACTTTGAACACAGAAAATCAAGTAACAATACCTTGCCTTACAAAACAAGACTCAACAAAATGCTAATATATACTAACCTATATATTACTAGTATTGTCTAGAAAAAATGTAATAGGAGTCCCCAACGAAATTACTATCGTTCTTACGGGCATACGAACTCAGATTACATTACTCTTGCACATTCTAAACGTAAAAATATAACACACAGTACTATTCTAAGAACTAAGCAAATACAAGTGGCTCTGTTAAATTGTAAACTGTGCGGACAATAGCAAACTTTCCTTACCTCCCCCTGAAATGTGTTTCCCTTTATTCGCTTCACGCTGGTGGGGCGAGTTTGAACTCTTGAACCTGCTCGGTCCTGGTTCGTTGCTGTGTCTGGTCTACGTAAATTTGTCCGTCTAGTAGCCTGACTCACAACAGGAACAGGTGGTGTTGTCAGAGTTGCGCTGTTTTTAATTCAAATAAACATCAATTAGTATATGATAATATATTTCAAACAAATATAATCATTCACTAATTTATGAAAATAGTAATCAATTAACTAGGAATAATACTTCAGAATAAAAAATGTCCCTAAGTCCAAAAGCCCTTAATAATTTAGCTTAGGACGAGATCCCCAATGTTAAATACTGTGGGGACGAGCTCCCAATGTTAAGAACTGTATTTACTGTATATGGAAACATAACACCGATGGATACAACAGATGTCTATATACCAATGTTAAATACTGGGGTATATATTCTATAGACATCAATACTTGTATATGACTCTTGTTGTCTAGGGTTACAGATTACGGGATGCTAATTGAGCTCCCAGACTACTTACAAAATGTTATCTTTATATTATCTACCTCTAATCGGCTCTAGCCCCCAGTATTAAGTATTAGTATAGAACTACGCTACAATACCTAATACATATAAATAAGCACACAAAACACCTCTGTACACAACAGAGAGAATATTTAATTACATTAAGTAAATCATATAAATACACATTGGAATAGATTCCACAATATAATGTATAGATTATAGCTCAATAACTCTAATAGTAAGTACAATCAGATTACAACTTAACTTCACAAATACATTCTATGACTTCTTAATCGGCCAGCTCCTGTTGTATGTCTGCCGATCTCACATCACACACGGTCTCAGGTCACGGGGTCAGTCCATGTTCCGCCTCAGTGGTCAGCGATGCTATTAACCCATTCATCGTCTGGGAGGCCGGTAACACCACGTCCCTCTACGACTCCAGTGACTGACAGCGTCACAGCTGGCTGCACTGTTTACCAACAGTAGTCTTCTGTCCGGCTCAGGGTTGTATAGCCCACTTTTGCCAGTGGCACGTCCGGTGCTCAAACTTCTATACTACGTAAGCTTGGCTATGCTAGCCCCTACGCTTACTTGCTCCACTGTAGGTAACACTACCCTACATTTATTTGCTCCACTGTAGGTAACACTACCCTACACTTACTTGCTCCACTGTAGGTAACACTACCCTACATTTACTTGCTGAAATAACATACACATAAAACTAAATAACCAATTAATGAATATATAGTATATAAAAGAATACTACATCTACTTCAACATAACAATTATACATTTGACTATATCCTAAGTATAATCTAAGTCCAACCTGCACACCAGCAAGGCTCCCTTCACAAGACCCGTCCTACAAGGGTTTGGAAATGCAGAGGACGAATGTGTCATATGTCCCAGTATATAAGGACCGCTCACCCACGCCTGCCCTAAATTCCCATTGGTTGAACCTTTCGTCCCATGGATGGTACATGTGACAAACTTAATTCTTATTGGTTAAGCCCTACGTTCCAATAACTTTTGGGTGACCCCTGCAACATCCGATTCTCAGACTTTGTCTAACCCAAGTAAAATGTATAGCATCCCTCCAAAATTGGTCTAGCCTAAGTATCCTATTTCGTCCTGCTAAACTTTCGCTGACCTATCACCAGCGTTTCCAAATCTTTGTCCCTTCAAAAATAGTGTCTCACACTACTCACATTACCTCTGAAATTGTCCCCCAACGGTTCTAAAATAAAACGATTCTCAAACATATGATTTGGTACTCGACAACTTTATTTTATGCGGCCAGCTTTCTATATTGTCTAAATATGGTGTGCACATTTTTTTGATATCATTTTAATACGACCGGTTTTTAAAAAAAAAGTATTTTAGAAAGTACATTTATAATTTAGTTTATTTGCGCTATGAGTCACTTAGCTTTTGTCTTTTAAAGAGAGAGTGCCACATGTTCTTTAATCTCATAGACGTGGTTAAAAATATTATATAACTTACAATTGTGATACGATGCAGTTTCGTAATAATATATTAAATTTTTGAGTGACGAGGGTGGTAGAGCTCTTTCGGAAAACCTATAAGTTATGTTAATTTTGTACAAGTGGGAATGAAATTGTAAATTTAGTTATTATGGTCGGCAAGAATCATTATTTAATAAATCATATCTTTTAAATATTAAGGTTATGTTAAAAGGCACTGCATTAAGTGAAAACAACTCACGCGGTAAAATGGCATATCTCTGTTTCTCATAAGATTTTAACTAAATAGATGAATCTGAAATTTAACTTGGCAAATAAAAATTGTAATAACCAGAAACTAATACTTGGATAAAGGGTCAGCACACTCCCGCTACTAAGTACGGGTATTTTTCTAGTATATATATATATATATATATATATATATATATATATATATATAATATATATATATACTAATATACTACATTTCAGCTTCAGTTTGAATAAGTAAAGTGTTTACTGTCAGGCCTTTTTTATGTTATTGAACCCAGAAAGTCACTTTCAGTCGCATTTATATTGAAACCATTTTATTTATCGTTTGAACAGGCTTTTTCTTGGTGGAAATATAAAGTTGGCTTTATTAGAATGGATTGAGTATGAGCTTCGACAGCTGCTAGTGTGAAAAAAGTAAATATTTCATATTTAACATGTAGATGCGTATTATTAGCTGTTGACACTGTGTTACATTATAATATGAGATTGAAAAGTTATAAGCTATTAAAAAAAAACAAATCTTTCAAGTACAGAAGTATAAAATGGCTAACGACGTTTAAGTAAATGTCAAGGCTTTTATGGTCTAAAGTTTTAATAATAGTATTATTACTTTAGTTGCAAGGAGCCAAAATGTCATTTTTTTATGAGCCAAGTTAGCAAAGAAAACCATTTTAAAAAATAATTTAAGCAAACAAATGAAAATTATAACGTGAGAGTATATTGTAAGGTAATTTAATTGTCCAGTCAATGATTGGAATTCTGAAATTCAAGGATTTCGAGGTTTTCCCTGACAGAATGAGACATTTTTATATGGGGCGTTCTTGTTCAAAGCAAGATTATTCCATTTTTTAAACTCATAATGTGTAAGCAACAATCAGAAATAATTAATTCCCAATCATTAAATGAAAATGTAGGGGGAAAATCGAACACTTAATTTTTACAAAAAACATAAGCGAAATATTAAAGCAATCGACTCATAAAACTCCAGATGAATAAACAATTACTTCAAACGAAACAATAAAAAAGGAAAATAAATCAGTATATTTTTAATCAAAAGAAAAAAAAAGAAGGTACCTTTTTTCTTAATGAAGAAAAAGTCTTTGCTTCACTATAGTTGTTGTAAATCAGAACGCAAATCACTCTTGCTGGTTCAGGCAATAACAGCCCCAAGAAAGGCTTATATAGTTAACCATTCACATTGTTTAACCTCTTAACCAATGAGAGAACGCAACCTAGACGCATTAGACGCGCCACCTACTTCAACCATACACTGATCAGCTTCAGGCAGCGTATGGAGAGACCCAACCCTTCCAGAATTATTATATACAGTTGAATAACCCGGCTTCTCCCTAGCATACATTATGGATCCCCTGCAGTTTGGATAAATTTTGTACCACACCCATTACAGTCCTGTTCAATAATGGGGTCGCGTTCTTGGTAAAACCCCTTTCCCCCATATGATTCCATATTTCTTTGAGATTACATATAACATGATGATCCAGTTGCTTAATGGGATCTCCTTCGTTAAGTAAATCCCCTTCCCCTACAAATACTTTACTTTGATGTTATCACATAGTTCAGTATTATCACATTCCATAGAAGAGGATCATGTTTTTGCTAGAATGAATTCCTTTCCCCCTTATTAAACAATATTTAACTGAGATTTCAAACCAGTTATGATCTTGTTGCATAATGGGATCATATTCATGATGTAACCCCTTCTCCGGTGTGATCCCATTCATCGAGTGTATCACATATAGTAGTATCCTATATTGTAACAAATACCCGAAATTTGTCTAATCTCTTTCCCCATTATTATTCCTGGTATAATGGAATTCAATGCTTTGTTGAATCCCTTACAACAAAACAATTCTATACTTAGATTGGGATAACGTACCCCAGTATGATCCCCAAAAAGATAAGATTTTTTTGCAAATTCCTTTTAATGATCGGATCCCATTTGATTTATTTAACCTAGTATGATCCCATTGCATTATGTAATCTCGTTCCTTGTGATATATCATTCTAATTTTCCTCATTTTTTCTCGCTCGATCCCGTTCCGAACGTATTATAAAGGTACCTACCTATGTCTAGTTTTTATCAACACGCACAGAAACTTTTACTATTAATCAAATTTAATCTGCATCTTCATTTGCATTCAGATAAATCGCTTCGACAATGCAAGTAATAAGAAAATATTACATCATAGTCTCACAACAATTTAGTCTAAGACTTTAAAACTTGTCCAAGTAAAATATAATAAAATTAGCGGATAACTTGCAATACAAAACTTACGATTTTCTAGAATATTTTAGACATTCTACCCCGGGAGTTTAGATAAGACTTTAAACTTTAACCCGTTGACATATGTTATAAACAGAAGAAACCTAAAGGGAAATAAAATCACAGAAAGTTTCTAGAATATTTTAGATCAACACCCGAATCAAGTGAATAAAAAGAATAATATTACATTTAAAGTTCTGAAAATAATTGGGTTTAATTCTTAAAAATGTGTCCCAATAAAACAGGCTCAACTAGTAGTGATCTTGCTATGATCTTCTCCAGGGGCTTTGTGCTTTTTCATAAGATTTATACCATTTTTAGCTTCTTCAAGTGTTGGGAGATGGATTATAAAAGGGTCTGGTCCTTCATGTTGTGGCTGGGAATCATCTTGTCTATTGTCAGCATTCAGTAAGCTTTCAAAATATTCAGACAAACTCTCTAATACTATATTATTTTTTGTAATTAATTCTCCATCCTGGCTTTCACACGTTTGTGGTCTGACTCATTTCATTTTTTTTCATATCTTAATGTAAATTCCTCTGATGTTTCTTTTTTGTTTATAGGTCCTCTATTTATTGTAATTAAGCCTTTTCACAATCCCACTTTTTCTTCCTGAACATTTTTGTAGCTTCTCTTGTATGTTTGTGTTTAATCTCTGATGTCTCTTTGTAGCATGATCATTCGTGTTTTGTTTTATTCTTCAATCAATAGTTTTTCTGCATTCAATGTCAAACCAGCCTACTCTCTTGTTAGTTTGTTGGAACCGTACAACTTTTTTATGCTGATCTTTTCATAGAATATTTTATCCTATCCCACTTTTCATTTATGTTTTTTCCCCATTTACTTCCTCTTGAGATGTTTCTAGCTGTATTTCTACTTCGTTTTGGTAGGATTTTGCAGTTAGTGGGACTTTGGAGAGCTTTAGATAATCGTATCGTTTCTCTTTTTGGTTACGACAATTCTGAGTTATGCTAATTCCATTACCACTTCGTTTTATCATTCGTTTGTAGCCGGAATAAAACAGACCGAATATTCTTTTTTTTAAAATGGTATACATTTTTATTTTATTTTTCAGAAGCAAAATCTGGTATTCGGGTGTAAAATATAATTTACAAAATATGATGATTCATCGGTAAACGTTATTTAAACAGAATTGAATTCTTTTTAAAAAAAAATTAAATTGTATAATATAGAGACAAGTATATAAAAATAAATATATAATTGCCATATTAAAACACCTATAAAGACGGTCAAAAATTAGAGTTATTTTTGGTGCAGTAGTTTATAACGAGACTTCTTTTAAGCGTCCCACTTTCAATTTACTTCCATTGACTAAAAACGGTGCCCACAATTTATTGAAAGTTAAAAAAAAATATTTAGACTGTGTTAGTTTCTTTAAATTATTTTACAAGCTTCATTACATTTACAACATTTATAATTTAGTTTATTATTGCTTTTATATAAGCAGCTATTGCCATTTAGAGAGAAGGGGGAGTGTAGTTCCTTATCTTATAGCTGCTGTTACAAATATTTCATTACTTTTAATAGTCTAACGATGTGCGGTCGTAAATATATACGTGACGGCGGTTTATGTCAAATTTGTAAAAACAAAACTTTTAGTTACCTTTATTTAGTACCCTAAAATTATGCGTAAATTTGATGAGGAAAGAAATTCTGTAAATGAAAATAACCCATGAGTAAAGGAAATTTGAAGTTAAATATTTTAAAAAAATATTTTTTAAAAATAAATTTTCTAATATATACAATAAATTATAAAAATATTTACAATCTAAACAAAGCGTGTTTCAAGTTTATATAGATTTAATACTTTCTTAATATATATTTTTATCGCTATTCTGAATTCAATTATTTTAGTGTCCCCTTTGTACAGTGTAGAATATTTGAAAGAGGGCTTAGGCTTTTAATGGTGTAGACTACACCAATAAAAGCCTAAGCCCTTTCTCAAATATGGTCCAATATACAACATGAATAAAAGTCTTAACATTTTAAAATGTATGCTTTTCACTGTAATCCATAAAGTTAAGCACCATTAACTAAAGTAATATTGAGTAAAATCGATTTCTCTTATATTAGCTAATTTAATACAATCTAATGATTGGTTACCGGACTTCTTGATATAACTATACCAAACTTAGTTCACGTGAACCTGATAACTAATTTGAATTTTGACATCGACTTGAACTTATTATTTCCACTTTTTTGTCCATGATACCAAAATCTTTCTTTTTTTAAAAATTATATCTTTGTTTCAAATATATTTTAAAGCGATTGTTGAGTCCCTCAATAATAGCTTTATAAGCATAGAATATTAGAGCCGCTGGGGGATAGAGGTTCCGAGGTAATGTGAGTAGTGTGAGACTCTAACCGTGCAGGGACAAAGATTTGGAAACGCTTGTGATAGGTCAGCTAAAGTTTATCAGGACGAAATAGATGCTAGGCCATTTTTGGAGGGATGCTACATTTTACTTGGGGTAGACAAAGTCTGAGAATCGGATGTTGCAGGGGTCACCCAAAAGTTATTGGGACTTAGGGCTTAGCCAATAAGAATTAAGTTGTCACATGTACCATCCATGGGACGAAAGGTTCATCCAATAGAATTGTTAGGAATTTAAGGCAGGCGTGGGTGAGCGGTCCAATATATACTGGGAAGAAACCATGAGGCGATCTCTCTCCCAGACGATCACAGGTCATCCTTAGAATTAGGTTCTAAGGGGATAGACTGTGGGGAACAGAGCCTTGCTAAAGGGGGTTCAGGTTTGTTAGACTGTTAGACTTATAAGCAGAGGCGGCGTTAGGTACGTGTGAGGCCTGGTGCAACAATAACCCCGCGGGGCCAGAGTACTGGTAACCATCGCGAACTACCAATATGCCCAAAAGGTCATCATATCTTGATTAGATCAATTCTTGCGCAAACTCAGTAGTGCAATATCTGTCGGCTCTTTTGTTACTAAAATATATTTATGTTCGCGTTTTATGAAAAATGGAAATGGTTTATTTTCGAAAAATACCGTAACAACGTTTTACGGTGAATATAACTTTGACGAAATATTCACAAGTCTGTAACGCGGCCCCCCCCCCTAAGCGTGGGGCCTGGGGCGATTGCCCCAGCTGCCACCCCAAAGGCCGCTCCTGCTTATAAAGCATAGTCAAATGTATATTTGCAGATGTTAAAATTCTTTCAATTATTATTTGATATACTGTTAGTCTATATATGTATGTGTATTTGTATTTGCAGCAAGTAACGTAGGGTAGTGTTACCTATAGTGAAGAAAGAAACGTTAGGAAGTAATGTAGGGCTAGTATAACCAAGTATATCACAGATAGTAGAGCAGAGTTGAGCACCAGATGTGCCATTGGCAAAAGTGGGCAGGACGACCCTGAGCAATGACGAAGTGAGAACCAGTGCTGAAAACGTAACTTAGGGCTATGGCGGATTAAGGGGGGGGGGCTGAACGGGCTAAAGCCAGGGGCCCCCGATTATTTAGGGGCCCCCAAATTTAGTATATTTTATAAGAAAGGTGGACAAATGTTTTGCATCAATTCCTGAAAATATCATAAATTAAATAAATTAAAATTTTAATTTAAAAAAACCCGTAAAAAACCAAGTTTTTCACTATAAATCCTTTATGTACGAGACGTAACTAAAAGAATGTTCATTATAATAAGCAGCGCCAGACCATCCAGAAATACAAAATTGCAGTTGTGTCGTAAAACATGTTTAATATAATGCGCACCGATCAGGAATATGTTTATAAAAAGAGTTGTCAATGAAATACGCACCTTATTGCGCGACAGAAAGGTTGTTCAATATAATACGCTGCGCGACGCTCTATCTAAAAAAATAGCATGATACATAGGAATAAATAAAATAATCTAAAAAATCAATAATTTAATTACGGTCCATGCGATCGATCTGAAATTTGATACATTGTTTTTATTATCGATACAAAAAACTGCCTGCAAAATTTCAGCTCGCTAGCTTACGAGCAAGTGGGTTAAAAATCGATCAAAAGTTTTGGTGACAAGGGTGGGCGGGCGGGCGGCCGCAGACACCACGAGTTAATATAAAGGATTTAAAAAGGATTTTTTTTCGCTCAATAAGTGAAAATATTAAAAAATATTGTTTATATTTTTTTTAATTTACTGCGTTTGTCAAGCTCATGTGGTCTTATGGAAGAAAGTCTGCTTTCGGTGTGAGCGGTCACGCGATCGATTCCCGGCGTGGGAATTATTTTTTTTAATTGTATTTTTACACTCAATTTTAAGATACCGGCAAACAGTTATTTATTCGTATTTAAAATTTTCGACAGTATACTTAAAAAATTAATATAACAGATTTATTTATGGGAGAAAGAGTTCTGAAACGCAAAATATGAAAATAATATAGGTAAGTAAATGTTACGGTAATTATTTTCTCAAAATGTGTAAAAATGTTTAAACAATCTAAAAACACTGAGTTGTAGTCTATTTCCGAATTCAGAAAATTACATATATACGACAGAAGTAATAAAATCTCACTCACCCAGTCACACACACGCATGCACGTGCACTCAAACACACAGTTTATTAAGCTTACAGTTTCAAATTTCATCATAGAACTCCAGCCATGCAACCCAATAATCTGATGACAGAAGTAATGTAGACATACTATGATTTTAGGATTTCATAATTCCATATGGATTTCGATACCGATGAATCAAGTAAAGCGAACTTTAAACGTGTGCACGTTGCATTAGAACTCAGACATTGCATTACTGTTGTTTTTATTACAGAAATACCAAAAGTGCACAGAAACAATGTAAAATTATTAAGCTTTCAAACACAAATAAATCCCTAAGTACCTATATATAGTGCGCTTAGACGACTACCGCCATTCACCTGCATTTGCAAATCCAAAATGGCCTTTTAATATATGTATCTACTGCAGGTATTTTATGCATACATTTTTTGTGAAATCCTGCCAGAGTTACAAATCGTGTTGTGATTAAATCCTATTTGTTCTAGCACAGAGTAAGGCACATTTAACCTCAAGTGTCAAGTATCCGCATGTAGCCTTGTCAGAGGCGTAGAAACTTTAAGGAATGGTGTTGTGCGATTTGACGATATATTATATTTTGTATTCTTTTTTTTTACCTTAGTAATTTAATGTGTCATCTTCAACCAACGCAGCGTCAAATATCGTATATGCCTACTCGGGCAAATAATAAGCTACTTGAATAAAGTCACAAGGATTCAAGCTAAGTCTCAAGAATATATGTCAAACTAGTCAGAAAATGAATGTTTTAAAGTTTTCTTTACTGTAATTATGATAAGGAAATAAACGGATTTTTCAAAAGGGAATATAATCAGACAAAAAATAATCCTACGCTACAGTTCTCAATAAGAAAGACGTTAGTAAAAAACGCCATTTTTGAACATATTACTATAATTTTAACATTGGATTCATGGTTGATTTTGGGGAAAAAAATGGGAAAACCAAAACTATAAGATATGTGTTTACTTGTAAAAAAGAAAACGATAGAAATATGTTGTTTATTATTAATGCAAATCGATTTAATTCCAATGCGATTTTGAATATTGTATTTAAACTAATGATAATGTGTATTGGTATTTCTTATTATTGCCTATAAATTATTATAGTTTTAAAACATTATTCTTTTAATAAAAACGTATTTGCATTTTTGTATTTAAGATATTTTGGTCAACTATTGGTTTATATCAATAAAAGATATAATTCTATGAACCAGTTTTTATTATATTTTCTCTTTCCTCGGAAAAAGAACAGAATTAAAACAAGTTTGCTCTACTTTTTCAAAGGGCATAGTTTTGTTTTCGTCCTTGTCCGTCCGTGTTTTCATTACAAACGTTGAGATCACTTAAGACATTTGACTAAACACCCGTGAAGGTATCAATCAACACTGGAATCGTCACCAAATATGCAAAAAGGTGTAAACAGAACTTGGTCTTATCGCACTAGACAAGTAATGGCACGCAGAATCTGTTCTTGGTCCACTTAACTGCGAATTTATTGGTCATGATTCTGAGCTGTCATTTGGAAGCATTTTCTAAACGCATTTTATGTTTATTTTCGTTAATTCCCCTACAATGACGTGGCTAGAGGGATTGGGTTGTTCTGTGTAAACATATATGTTATTTAAGACGCATCTTTTCAAAATTTATTTTCAAAATTAAAGAAAAACCTTTTTTTTTAAATGATTAACGTTGCTTATGTGTATTGTACTGTTATTTATGTGGTTATTATGAAAAGAATTTATATTTAAATCATTATATGTATGTTATTATCTCCATGTATTGTAAAGCACTGTGAGCCCGGCTTCTTGCCGGGAAACAGCGCTATAAAAATTACCAATTTATTATTATTATTATTAAATAGGTTATGTATAGGCCTAATAGAAATGTAACACAACAATGAAAGCTTTGAACTGCCGACTCATTGTTGGTTTCGAGACATTCGCCCTGTGGTTACCTACCTTCCCACCACCCTTTACCACATTAGCTTGCCAACAATAAACTGTGATTTGCCGACCCTAGCGAGGGTCAGCCATGATGGCAATAAAGGGGTAAAAGAATGGGCACAAACAGACATTTTTAAAAATTAAAAAAAAATGTTTCCACTGGGGCTTGAACCCAGGATCTTCCCCGTATAAGGTGGACTTGATAACCAGTACACTACGAATATCACGTTATTCTGTAAAGGAACAATGCAAGTGAACAAAAGGACCATTGTTGGTCTCGAGACATTGGTCGACCCCAGCGAGGGTAATTTGTCATGCTCTTTTGCACATACTTGCGTGGTGGTGTCCCGCATGGTTGGGCGACGTAGAGAATTATATATACAAATGTATAGCTGTCAATATCCCGCTGTGTGTGTATAAGTATTTGTGTGCGTGATCGTGTGTGGGGTAGATCGGCATGTGAGTGTTTGGTTATTTTTATGTCTGCCAATTGTAGGCTTCTAAAAAGACTACGAGTATTTATCTTCTAAAACCATTCATATTTGTTTTAAAATTACGACTTGGCACTGTTTTATTTAGTGTAATCTTTTAACCATGTTTATTTTTTTTTAAATATAAAATAAAAAACCACAGGTAAAAACAAAGTTTTTGACTATAAATCCCTTATATAGTAGACATACATAAAGATATTGATTATGTTCAATATATTACGCAGCGTAACACACTTGCATAAACATTTACAGACTGAACTTGACTGAACTCCACTTGCTGTAAAACACGGGGATGTGGTCATCAATGGCTGGACTGAACTCCAGTGACCAGTTGAGGTCAACTATAGCAAACGGCTGCATAGAGATACATATAAATAAACTAAAAATTGATTAATTTATTTACAGTTCATTCGATCGATCTGAAATTTAAAATGCATTGTTAGGTAACACAAGTCTATTTGCAAAATTTCAGCTCGATAGGATCATGGAAAGTGGGTCATTTTTTACTTTTGTTTTTCGCGTACGTGCGGGACCACGACAAGACGATGAAGCTGATAAAATGGATTTAAAAACAGTGTCATTTTAATTCTTTCTTTTATATGCTTAAAAGGTGATGCTTATATTAAAATACATTTATTAGACATTTTAAAAGTTAGTTTAAAAACATAAATTGGATAGCAATTTTGTGAAACCAAATTATTAGTACATAAAATGTATTCTTCTCGGTATTTAAGTCTGTACAAAAAGAATTTAAAAAACTGAAATAAATATTTAAAAATTTAAAATATAAAAAATAATAAAACACCTTCATTTGTCTTCATTTAAGATCAATAGTAAATGCCATTGATTTAAGATTATTGCTTTCATATATTACCACAAACGAAAGGATAAAATGAAAAGAACTTACCGGGAATTTCTAGTAAGAAATCGGATTATATAAATGTAAAATGTGCAATTACGTAAGATTTGGGCTAAAGTGCGGCAGATTTATTATTATAAAGAGTGGCAACTTTGTGACCTTTTGAAGGTTACTTTTCATTGATAGTAGCAGGCTCAATAATATAAAACAATCCTGGATGGCACTGACTCTTGCTTAGCCAGTGTTAATATGTTTTAAGCGTAACTATTGCTAAACGTTTAGATTAAATTTTAATTTCAATCCTTGCGATTAAACAATTGAATTAGCAATTTAAGGACAAGCCGAGTGATCAAATTTACATTTTAAATAAGATTGTGTATAACGACCCATAATATCGGCTCTAGCTTTAGAAAAGTGTGTCTTCCGAAGAAAGAATTCTAACTCATAACATTTTGGCAAGCTGGTATAACTTTTAATAAATCGTCAATTTTATACAGGCTAATAACGTTTCATTGTATTTGAATACAACTAAACCATGCAATAAAGAAATATAATAATGTCCCGTAGTCATAACTCAACCCTGATTGTTGTTTTGTTGATAGCAACAGTGCATGTGATTGGTAGAAATTTCCTGGGGAAAAGGACCGTCGGTTTTATAGAAAATTTTGTCAACTTTTTAATTTCCAAGAAAAATTTTCAAAACATTTGGGGAAAAACAACGATAATAAAATAAAAGATTTAATATTGTTGTGGTGAGGGTGGGAGCGTGTAAACTTTCTTTGGAGCATAACAGACAATAAAAAATATAGAAAATAAGCAAAATCATATCAGCTGCTAGATGGACCTTAGATCAGATAGGATCAGCTAGAACAGTGATTCTTAATATTTTTTGGGGGGCGACCACTTTTTATAAAAGTCATGTGACCCGCGACCCCATGAATTTGTAAATAAATTATTTACAAGTAAAGTTTTTACAAAATAGAGCAAATTTGCATTATAGTGAATATTTTTTAGTTTATAGTTGGTGACCCCCAGAAAACACTTCGCGACCCCCTTGGGGAATTTAGCTGCTAGATGTACCTTAGATCAGATATGATCAGATAGACTCTAGCTGCTACATATACCGTTGATCAGATATGATCACATAGACTCTAGCTGCTACATGTACCTTAGATCCGATATGATCAGATATACTCTAGCTGCTGCATGTACCTTAGATCCAATATGATCAGATAGACTCTAGCTGCCGCATGTACCTTAGATAAGATATGATCAGATAGACTCTAGCTGCTACATGTACCTTAGATCCGATATGATCACATAGACTCTAGCTACTACATGTACCTTAGATCCGATATGATCACATAGACTCTAGCTACTACATGTACCTTAGATCAGATAGGATCAGATAGACTCTAGCTGCTACATATACCGTTGGTCAGATATGATCACATAGACTCTAGCTGCTACATGTACCTTAGATCCGATATGATCAGATATACTCTAGCTGCCGCATGTACCTTAGATAAGATATGATCAGATAGACTCTAGCTGCTACATGTACCTTAGATCCGATATGATCACATAGACTCTAGCTACTACATGTACCTTAGATCCGATATGATCACATAGACTCTAGCTACTACATGTACCTTAGATCAGATAGGATCAGATAGACTCTAGCTACTACATATACCTTAGATCCGATATGATCAGATATACTCTAGCTGCTACATGTACCTTAGATCCGATATGATCACATAGACTCTAGCTACTACATGTACCTTAGATCCGATATGATCACATAGACTCTAGCTACTACATGTACCTTAGATCAGATAGGATCAGATAGACTCTAGCTACTACATATACCTTAGATCCGATATGATCAGATAGACTCTAGCTGCTACATGTACCTTAGATCCGATATGATCACATAGACTCTAGCTACTACATGTACCTTAGATCAGATAGGATCAGATAGACTCTAGCTACTACATATACCTTAGATCCGATATGATCAGATATACTCTAGCTGCTGCATGTACCTTAGATCAGATATGATCACATAGACTCTAGCTGCTACATGTATCTTAGATAAGATATGATCAGATAGACTCTAGCTGCTGCATGTATCTTAGATAAGATATGATCAGATAGACTCTAGCTGCTGCATGTATCTTAGATAAGATATGATCAGATAGACTCTAGCTGCTGCATGTATCTTAGATAAGATATGATCAGATATACTCTAGCTGCTGCATGTATCTTAGATAAGATATGATCAGATATACTCTAGCTGCTACATGTATCTTAGATAAGATATGATCAGATATACTCTAGCTGCTGCATGTATCTTAGATAAGATATGATCAGATATACTCTAGCTGCTACATGTATCTTAGATAAGATATGATCAGATATACTCTAGCTGCTACATGTACCTTAGATAAGATATGATCAGATATACTCTAGCTGCTACATGTATCTTAGATAAGATATGATCAGATATACTCTAGCTGCTGCATGTATCTTAGATAAGATATGATCAGATATACTCTAGCTGCTGCATGTATCTTAGATCAGATAGGATCAGATAGACTCTAGCTACTACATATACCTTAGATCCGATATGATCAGATAGACTCTAGCTGCTACATGTACCTTAGATCCGATATGATCACATAGACTCTAGCTACTACATGTACCTTAGATCAGATAGGATCAGATAGACTCTAGCTACTACATATACCTTAGATCCGATATGATCAGATATACTCTAGCTGCTGCATGTACCTTAGATCAGATATGATCACATAGACTCTAGCTACTACATGTACCTTAGATCAGATATGATCACATAGACTCTAGCTGCTACATGTATCTTAGATAAGATATGATCAGATAGACTCTAGCTGCTGCATGTATCTTAGATAAGATATGATCACATAGACTCTAGCTGCTGCATGTATCTTAGATAAGATATGATCAGATAGACTCTAGCTGCTGCATGTATCTTAGATAAGATATGATCAGATATACTCTAGCTGCTGCATGTATCTTAGATAAGATATGATCAGATAGACTCTAGCTGCTACATGTATCTTAGATCAGATATGATCAGATAGACTCTAGCTGCTACATGTACCTTAGATAAGATATGATCAGATATACTCTAGCTGCTGCATGTACCTTAGATAAGATATGATCAGATATACTCTAGCTGCTGCATGTATCTTAGATAAGATATGATCAGATATACTCTAGCTGCTACATGTACCTTAGATAAGATATGATCAGATATACTCTAGCTGCTACATGTATCTTAGATAAGATATGATCAGATATACTCTAGCTGCTACATGTATCTTAGATAAGATATGATCAGATAGACTCTAGCTGCTGCATGTACCTTAGATAAGATATGATCAGATAGACTCTAGCTGCTACATGTACCTTAGATCAGATATGATCAGATAGACTCTAGCTGCTACATGTATCTTAGATCAGATATGATCAGATAGACTCTAGCTGCTACATGTATCTTAGATCAGATATGATCAGATAGACTCTAGCTGCTACATGTACCTTAGATAAGATATGATCAGATAGACTCTAGCTGCTACATGTATCTTAGATCAGATATGATCAGATAGACTCTAGCTGCTACATGTATCTTAGATCAGATATGATCAGATAGACTCTAGCTGCTACATGTATCTTAGATCAGATATGATCAGATAGACTCTAGCTGCTACATGTATCTTAGATCAGATATGATCAGATAGACTCTAGCTGCTACATGTACCTTAGATAAGATATGATCAGATAGACTCTAGCTGCTACATGTACCTTAGATCAGATATGATCAGATAGACTCTAGCTGCTACATGTATCTTAGATCAGATATGATCAGATAGACTCTAGCTGCTACATGTACCTTAGATCAGATATGATCAGATAGACTCTAGCTGCTACATGTATCTTAGATCCGATATGATCACATAGACTCTAGCTGCTACATGTACCTTAGATGAGATAGGATCAGATAGACTCTAGCTGCTAGATGGAACTCAAATCATATAGTATCAGCTAGAAAAATGGTTCCCAAAACTTTTTGGCCTACGCCCCCTTTCCAGAAAAAATTATTACTCAGCGCACCCCGAATTGTTTTTAAAGCAATTTCTCACAGGATAAAATGCGTTTATATATTTTAAATGTCTGTAGAGCTTGATACTGCAACTCCTCCTGAACCAAACCAGATAGAGGGTTCGGGTCTTTTTCAAATATGCTACGGAGGTCCTAAGGTTGTGCAAGGGCAACAAAATACTGACAATGTCTACTGGATTTCCAGAAAAATCCCCCCCCCAACCCCCAAAAAAAAAGAACATGAAAAAATCTCAGTATTTTATCAATATCTAACCAACCATAACATCTATCGGGTTGAAATAAACACCAAACGATAGCTAATAATATTTAGAACAATGTTGAAGAAGGAATGTTTAAACTGTATTTTCGTTCGACTCTCGTTAATTTAGCAGCAATTTTTTAAAAGCAATTGTTTTGTTTAATTTCAAAATTGTTTATTTGAAATGACTTTTAATTTAATCTAGATTGATAGTTAATGGGGTTTTCCCGCTTTGTGAATGCTTATGTTAGAGTCCAGTGGTTCTCAAACTTTTTTTTTGCCCGCCGCCCACTTTCCAGTAAAAATATTACTCAGCACCCCCCGAATTTTTTTTTAAACTTCTAACACAGGGA
This sequence comes from Ampullaceana balthica, assembly GCA_944989445.1. Classification (NCBI taxonomy): domain Eukaryota; kingdom Metazoa; phylum Mollusca; class Gastropoda; family Lymnaeidae; genus Ampullaceana; species Ampullaceana balthica. Next base: position 22,310 of record CALYLW010000320.1, on the reverse strand, counting down.
TAGGCAAAATACGATCCGCGGGCTACATGCGGCCAGTCAGAGTATATTTTGCGGCCCTTAGACATAAACATGTGGCGATCTTGTGTCATGTTAATTTTCTTTGCTTAGAATTTGTGATATATATTTGAAATTTTATTCCCAGCATTTGATTCTAATCTAGAGATATATAATTGGTTTTATGGCTTCAGAATCATTAGTCATTAAATGTTAACATACCTGTTCGAAACTACATTTCAGCTCAACCGGAATTGGCTTTTGTTTACGATTTACATTTCGAACGGATTCGAAAATTTTATGATTTAAAAGCAAATAGACGTTGTTTTAATAATGAGTGCTACCAAAGAAAGTAAGATTGAGGACCAATGTCTTTTTTAAATGACTAATTAATTGTTAAATATTGCTTAACGAGCGTTGGGAGAAAAGCAGCCTTCTTGCTGAGCTGTGAGTGTGTGAGTGTCTTTATTGAGTGCGACTTAAAAAGATACCACCAAACAAATCATTTGTGTTTCGGGCACAATTTAACGAACAAAGAGAGAAAAAGGAAATGCAAGAAGTTTGTTAATAATTTAAAGTAGCAGCAAAATGTTTTCACCAAAAGTCTTAAATAAAAGATGTTGCAACCAAAGCCAGTTTGGAGATATCTCATAAGATCGTAAACCTGAACATGCCTTTTTCTGACAGTGAATTTATCAAGAAATGCTTGACATATGCTGCAAGCGTTATGTTTCCAGAACAGAAAACATGATTTGACACCATTTCTTTATCAAGGGAACTTTAGTCAAACGTTTTTTAAAAAAAAGTGACAATTTGATGCACCAACTTCGAGATGCAAGCAAATACTTTTTTGGCACTCTCGCATTGGATTAAAGTACTAATGTATAGGAACAGCACAATTATTGGTATTTATACAGGGAACACATCCTCGTCTCTACCTTAATGAAGAATCACTCTGTGTTGAGGCACTCAAAGACACTACTACAGGCCAGGATTTTTTCAATATTGTAGAGAACTGTGTTGAAATAACTGGGTTGGTGTGGAACAAGATGGTCAGTGTAATAATAGCTTTAACATTGGATTAAAGTATCAATGTATAGGAACATCACAATTGTTGGTATTTATACGGGGAATACATCCTCGTTTCGAGCTTGTAGAAGAATTACTCTGTGTTGGGGCACTCAAAGACACAACTACAGGCCAGGATTTATTCAATACTGTAGAGAACTGTGTTGAAATAACTGGGTTGGTGTAGAACAAGATGTAATAACCGATCTGTAACTGGAAAAAGTAGTATGAACAATAAAATTAAAGAATATCAGCCTGACCACACACTCATACCTCTCCACTGTGGCAACTATCAGGAAGGCTGTGTTGAGTTTCAAGCAGTTGTTAGTATGATAAACTTTGTAAAAGCCAGGGAACTTAAAGGTGTTAAAAGCACTGTTTGAAGATTTGAATATTATATTATCTACCACGGCAGTGTCCGCTGGCTGAGCCTGGGCAAGTTATTGAGGCGAGTATGAGATCTCATGGAAGAAATAGTTATGTTGCTGGAGATGAAGGGTTTTGTTTGTGATTATGTTACTTCCATAGTTAATGAAGAGTGGAAGTCAGACTTCATGTTTGCCATTAACACTATGGAAAATTTGAATGAACTGAATGTCAAACTTCAGAGCAATGGCTTGTTTCACATGAAATTTATGTGTATGTTAAATCATTTCAGACAAAACTCTCCCTGATCTCCAGGCAAGCAGATCAAAACAGGTTTTGCCATTTCCCTTTGCTAAAACAGAAAACCGTTTCTTGTAAAACGGCTGACAAGTGCAAGGCTCAGTTGGATGCCTTTGCTATGGAATTTGAAAGGAGGTTCCAAGACGACAAGAACCTGGAACCACTCTTCAATATCCTTAGTTCGCAATTTAGTGCAGACGCTTATTAAGCCCCAGAGGATATACTGTTAGAACTTCTTAACCTAAAAGCAGATTACGACATGAAGGAGAAGTTGAAGTTAGTTTTTCTGCTTGAGGTTGTTTTTGTTTTTTTTTGTTTGAGCAAGGTTTTTCTTGTATGAAAATAAATAAGTCTAAGAACAGATCGATGTTGACTGACTGCAATTTGAATACATTCATGGGAATAATAACCAATAACCTGGTTCCACAATTCAAGAATAGTTCAACACACACACACAAATTCGAAATCATATAAATGAGACGATGAACCTGGTTTGCTGCTACTAATTTAGAAATCCTCGGCTTTATTTTCGTCAGCAGTTATCTTAAGTAACTGCGATTGACTACTTGCATTTTAAAAAAAAATTAGTTACCGCACTGAATCTACTTTCCAATAAATATGATGATGTAAATGTAATTACGAAATTTTAAATTACAGCCCATACTTCAGGATCCCCTTTTCCAGCCAGAATTATTAATAGCAGCGTTTGAACTTGAAACTAAATTCATTATTTGTAGCTACTTTTTGGAATAAGTTTGCAAATAATTATCACATAATAGTTCTTAGCAAATGTGATCTTCCTTTGTGAACCGAAAGTATGAAAAAAGTAAAGCTTCATTTCCTGGCAAAGTTGACTCTTTAAGTTGAATAGAAAACAGAGATGTTTTAAATAGCTACACAATGTATCTTCCAAACCTTGAGCCTTTTCATCAGTTTTGATTTCAACTGTATTATTGCTAAAAGAATTTTAAAAAAAAATAATATCAGATGCTTGCTTATGTACCACAGTCAATGTTTCCTCTAAGCTGCGCAGCCGCGCAGATGTCTGACAGACGCCGCGCAGCAGTTTTGAATTACCGCGCAGCAACTTTTGTAGAATACTGCACTTAAAATGGGTATTGTGCAACATTGCACACGATTGTTTTTTACTTTGAACATGGTCCAACGAACCTTAGAGGGAACATTGACCACAGTCCGTATTAAGTCACTTATAGCCGGTATAATTTGTTCTTTACCATTAGTATGAGATATACCCGATTTGGCAATCAATAACGAAATATTGTAAGAAGCTAGCAAGCGATTGTCATCTTGTGTGGTTGCTGTTGAAAAGAGCTTAGTCAAAGTTAGTTGTTTGATAAATTATTATTTTATTGTTTGAAAATTATATAAATCCTTAATTTTTTTATCCCCGTAAATTTTATTTCAAATGTTCTTGCAGTCTGGAAGTGCGCAATTGCACATATTAAAAAAAAACAACTAAATGCAAATGCGGTAACCAAACCAATGTCCAAAACGTATTTTAAACTGAAAAATAGAACCTTGTGAGCAGAACATGTTAATCATATTTTTTCTAAATCTTCTCTTCCTTTTTTTTGTGCCTTCTCCGTCCCATTACAGTTATTCACCGCCCCCCTGGATCGTTTCAGCGCCCACAAGGGGGCGGTAGCGCCCACTTTGAGAATTACAGTGTTAGACTGTTTCACGTTGCGCATTACACCCGTGGTTGTAGAACTGAAATCTTAATTTTCATCTTATATTTTATTATATATTAAATAGTAAGTTGCATTTGTGAGAGTATATTTTAATCCCCTTTTGGCACCTTGCTCTGAAGGCTCGGTTGCCGAAAATGTGGAAGAATTATGGACAAAATAGAGAAAACTATCCAAGTATAATTTTCTTTTTTGAGTCTGGCTCCTGGTGCACCCGACAGTACAGCGAGTTAACCTGATCTCCTGACTGCAGTCCTGCCCAGACATAATTGTCGAGACACACAGGATCAAGGGCTGGACCAATCGCAGTCTCAAGTATCTTGTATCCGGCACCCTCCCTCATCCCTGCAAGGATATAACTGGACATTGAGGGGGATGATTCATCGCGAACCGGTTTGTCACATATAACCATGCAAACTGACGCCAACTTGACACACACTGTGCCTGTTGATGTCCGCACGTCACATACACACTGTACGCATGAATTCCATCTTGTCACACACTCTGCTTGCTGGTGCCACCTCAACCAGAGGCGAGATATCCAACCCACTTCCCATAGAACAGTAGTTCACCCAGTGACATACTTGACCACTAACACAGCAGCAGTGAACAGAACGCCCCAGCTAGTGAAGAGCTTGCAGAACCAACAACCCACCCCAGCACTGAGGGACCCCGGTGTAGGGCAAAACGACCCACAGCGGTCAGCATTATTTCACACAGCAGCAGTGAACAGAACACACCAGCCAGTGGACAGCTTGCAGTACCAACGGTTCCGCCCCAGCACAGAGGGAACACGGAGCAGGGCAAGACGACCCAGGCGCACAGTGTCACCACATTTAAGTACCCCCACCCCAGATAAACATTGAGTTACGGTGGCAAAACCTGATGATGATAATGTTATGCAAAAAGGGGACAATTAGTTTACAGTAACAGCATACCTATTAGGAACTAGTTTCCACATATGTAAAAATTGTATATTAAATTTGATTGAGTTGAATTTTCACCCCTTTAGTTTGTTATTTGTCGTATGCGAGAAGATCACTAAAGTTGTACCTTGTGTGCGGGAAGATCATAATTAGAATATAATACCACTAGACAACACGCCTAATATAAATATCTATCTTTATCGCCACGATGGCCAATTTATATGTCTATCATCCAGACCAAATTGAACATACATCATTCAATTTGTAATAATAAAATTAATTCATTGCTCGTAAGCGCCATTAAAATTAAATGTACATTAACTAACGCAGGGGTCGGGAAACTTTTTGTCTCAGAGAGCCATTAACACCACATATTTTGAAAAGCAATTCTGTGAGAGCCATACATTATGTTTAAAACTAAAAATTTAAGGAAATGACGTCACGTGATTTTGGCCAATTTTCACCCCCTCCTCCCTCGCCACACTTCGTCCCAAAAACTTAGACCCCCCTCTTTAATTATGACGTCACAAAGCTTCCCCCCCCCCATAAAAGCCGTATTATTTCTTTCAAAATTAGCATGTTTCAAATATAATTACTTTTTGTCATTTAGTATGAACACGCGTGAAGCCATTTAAAACGTCATGAAATAAATTGTAAGTTATCAAATATTTAATTGGAACTTTTATGTAAAGTTGCACGTTTGATGTGACGTCACATTTCTTAAACATCCCCCTCCCCTCGTCACACATCATGTGTGACGCCCCTCCGCCACCAGGTGCGTGACATCATTTATGGACGGCCCTTAATTTCCACACTAAATGTACATTAATGTTGTTTCTGAATTCTTTAACATAACATTGTTATCCTTTTACTAATCAGTAATGAGCATTTCTTACCATTAATGCGACTTATAGTGCTGCATGGCTTTGCTAATGACTTTGTAGTCTGGTTGATACGTGGTGAGGTTAACGTTCATGCAGGTGTGGAGACGTTTTTTATTATTATTATTTAAAACTATTTTTTTTAAATTGTTATTTTATGCAATTAATCTATAGATCAAAGGAATGTGAAGAAATGTTTGTTGATAAGTGAACATTTGTCTGCGAGGCAGATGCAGCCATCAAAAGAGCCACATCTGGCTCGCGAGCCATGGTTTCCCGACTCCTGTACTAACGCATATTTGCTAATTAATAGAAATATGATGAGAGTGGTCATCGTCCACTGCGAGGCGTTTCTGATTTCGTTGCACACATCTAAGCTGTGTCTGAGTTTGAGGTTTGCTGCGATGGACATGATATGTACCGTTTGATACGATGTGGGTCCATTGTATGCAAATTTCAGCCTGATAAGCCTAATTAATATTTGAATATATTTTTGGTTTATTTTTGTCAGATAATAACATGAAATAAAGGTATTCTATAAATAAAGTCTTGGATAGCAATAAAAGAAAACAGACGAAACGTGAGGGAGGCGTAAATATATTTTCCTTGCAACTTCATAGTATGTTTCCTAAGTCAAACCCCCTCTACAAAATATATGATAGCACTTAAATAAAAAAAATAAGTTAAAATCCCTACAACGTCTCAAGTCATGGAAACTATTATTTTTAATTAAAATAAACATGATACAAAATTATAAATAAAATTATAGAACTTTCATCGTTTGTTGGTAAAATTCCTGTATTTACCACGTTTTTTTTAACTTGCTTTCGTGTCTGTCTGTCCGCAATTTTTCAAATCTGCCAACGTAAAATTAAACAACTTCTGATGGTCCTAGAGATCTCAAAATTTTACTAAAGATAGATCTTGGATGACTAGGCATTGTGTCAAACTTTGAGATCGATCGAATGTATCGTTATTAAATTATTGAACGTTTTAGTTTATCTCTATATAAGCATATGTGTTACCCGTCTGCTCTTGTTTACATTACATTCAGATGCCGAGTTCACGCCAACCCCGACCACATCAACCATGTTTAACATCAAGGGGAGATCAGTCATTTTCAGTCTGTAAATGTTTGTCGGCAATGCGTATTATATTTGAACATAATCAATACTTCAAAACTCACCATAGCATACACTTAGACTATAAAGAATAAAATAAATATAGGTAAAAAAGGATTTTTAAAAACCACGTTTTTATAAGCGGACTAAAAAGAAGAAAATAAATTTTTTTCCACAGAATTGTGAAGGAAAAATCTTGTATGCTCAAGTACTATGATGTAATATGACTAAAAACGTGGGCGGCGCTTTTGAGGCGTTTGACTAAAATGATTAGGGTTTACAAATGACGAGTAAGAAAATGAGTGAATTGAATTAGTTAACCTGATTTCCAAAATTATTGTTTCAATACGTGGCCTTATTCTATTTAATATTTAAAATTAAACAAATGTTTTAGGTCTCATACAGAAAAATTCATAAAAATAAAGGCTTCTTGGACTATAAACCACTTTTTTGACGGTAGCGGCTTAGGCTTAGCTTTAAAGGCTTATGAGTCAATGTTTTAATTTATGAAATTCAACACTCTAAACTATCTACAAGATTTGGGTTTAACCACATGTCTCTCTGATCTTTACCCATTATAATAAAATAATGAGGGGGGGGGGAATATATTTATATGATTTTTATATAATTTAATTCTATATGCAAATATTAACTTAAAACAGTGGTTGTTAAGCTAAACAAATGAAAACGGAAGTATGCGATGTCTATATAAACACACAAAATGTGTGTTTAAATAGCAAAAAGATAACGGTTAAAGGTTGTTGTCAAGACAAACAATGAAATTCGCGTGATTTCAGCTGAAGCAAACGTTTGCAGTGTAGCCACCTTAAATATTACATTTCAGATGCGTGTTCGCGCGTATACTAGATTGGCGAATTCGTAGAGGCGCAGCAAAAAAAAAGTAATGTCAACAAACTGTGATTCGACGAAAGGAAAGCTCTCTAACACTCCGGGTTTAAAAATGTAGGTCCCGTGAGCATGCGTACAATACAGTATATCTATGTAGCAATACTGTAACACTATGCGTTGGTTCCAATTTAATTTTAGCAAAGTTTTTATCGCGATCAATTAGTTTGTTGTATTTCTTGAACACTATGCAATTAAGGGTTTTAATATTCACTTTGTTAAAAGAATTAAACAGTTCTTAAAACCAAATCATAGTGAGTACTTGGGATCACGCTCTGAACTAACCCATGGGTCCTGCCAATAAACTTCTCAAAGATGACATCCACATTGTGTCCTCTAATATCCAGTAGTGCGAACTCGGTCTCGTTTTGAAAATACGTTGCTTATTTTCACGGAAATTTCATTATCTCTTATCAAAACCTTATCAAAACTATTTTCCTATCTGCATCCAAATTCTACAATTTGGAAAGTGGGCGTTTCTGATTTCGTGGCATACATCTAAGCTGTGCCTGAGTTTGAGGTTTACTGAGATAGCCGTGATGTGTACCGTTTGCCACAGCGTTGGGTCAATGTCTGAAAATTGCAGCCTGATGAGCCTAATTAAAATACACCAATGTTCAATATAATTTGGTTTTTTTTATTGTCATAAAATGTCATGAAATAAACGAATTTTATTAATAAAGTGTTTGATAACAATAATAGAAAACAAACGGAAAGTGTGAAGGAAGTAACTATTTTTCCTTGCAACTTTATAGTTTGTCTTCTAAGTCCAAACACCTCAATAAATTATACAGTGGTAGAACTTGCATAAAACATTTTTTAGTTAAATTCCCTACATCCGAAGTCTCAAGTCATCAAAAATAATTTTTATTACCAGAAATAAGATACAAAATTATTTTAAAAAATTATAGAACCTTCATCGTTAAGTGGTAAATTCCATGAATTTTTAAATATATTTTTTCCCGCTACACATTTTAAAATTATCACTCATTGGGTGTCAGGGGTCTTCCAAAAATGTTCTTTTTTTCCCTTAATATAAGCAATATAAAAATTATTTTCAACTTTGGCTACTGTTTATATTGATTGACCTTGACTAAAACCGGTGCATAGAAACTTGATCGTTATTAAAATTCTATATGCCAGTAAGCTCCATAATTTAATTTGTTTTGGGCTAGTAAATATTTAACCCTTTATTTCCAATTCAATTTTACATTTTTACCAATGTTGACACAAATGTCCATCAAGATTTAAATTGAAATCAGCAAGTATTTTGAACTTTACATCTTACACCATTTGAGCCCGGGGCAAGTTATAGTCATTTTTTTCCTAAGTAATGTGTATAAATATTATTTTATTACTCCGATCGCCATGAGCATTTAGTAAGTTGTTGAGTACGTTCCAAAAAAAGATTTCTGTATTTTTTTTAAAAAATACCACGTATTATGAGCCTGTGGCCCATATTGTCATTTACTTAACATGAGTTGTATAAAAAGGTACAAATAGTACAAGATGTAAATAATTTTGAAATTATTTCAATATACTTATTTATCAAAATATGGATTATGATTGATATGTTTGTAATTTATGTCAACATCCTTTACAATCGAATGGGAAAAGTATCTTAAAAGTTTACAACAGCAACAAACAATGAAACAAAAATAGATATTAAGCCCCCGGCCTAAAAATAAATTGAAATTAGGAAATCAATGCCCTATAGTTTGTTAATGTTTGCTATCAAGTTTTTATTTACCAACTAGATTAGATAAACTGACTTAGATACGCACGTGCACACACATACTTATACACACCCACGGATATAAATAGAAAATTGTACAAGGAACGGCATTTGATGTATGAAGCGAGTGATTAGTGATGAAAGCAATGTTAGTCTTTCTTAGGTGGCAGATTTATTTTCTTTCGAGGCTTAAATAGTTAATGTATTTTTTTTCTGGAACGATTGCTCCATAAACTGCTCCAAAGAAATAAATGGATGAAAAACTATCGGTACTGATAAAGATGAAAATGGATTATGTATAGGAGTTATATGCACGGACCTAAGAGTGTGGGAAATAAGTGGAACAGTTTTTCTTTTATTTTGAGGCGTAACTTCCTGACGTTTTGAAAGTTATCTTTCATTTGTGGAGGTAGGAGTAGATAATATCGTCCAAACCTTGGTGGCATAAACACTATAGCTTTGAAACTGTTTTTATACTTTTTGCATAACTTAAACTAAACCAGCAGGGTAAATTTTAAGCCTAAATCTTGCGATTCAAAAGTTTCTTTAAAACAAATAGACCCCATCTACACCTTACTTAAGCATCAATATTCACATAAATAATATCTGGCTAATTTTTTTAAAAATGATATTCGTTTGAATAAGTTCATGCTTAGACTAGACATAAAAATAATGTTTTGAAGAGTTTCTCCTTTGAAAAAAGTAATCCTAAGAAAATCTGTTCGAGAGCTTACGAAAGCTAAACGTTCATTTAAAAAATAAATAGTATAAACTGTACTGTTCTTTAAGGTGTACATATATTTAGTGTAAAGACATATCGCAGGTATTACGACTTATATATAGGTTCTAGCTTCAGAAAGTGCGTGTTCTGGCGAAAAAAATACACTAACAGCAACTGATATTGTGACATAACAGCTTGATTTTATTGGAACAATATTATGCAACGAGGATAACAACCTGTATTCAGACTCATTTCAAAGGCAGAGCATGTGGTTTACTAAATGGCAGTTTTATTTTAAGCTGTATACACTTTCTTGAATATAATGTTATTTAAAACTATTCTGATTTAATATCAAATGCCTACAAATATATGTTATATATTAAGGCTAAATATGTCATTTTATAAGCTAAAAAACTACAATGAAAAAAGGCTTAAATATAAATACAAAGAAAAATAATCCGCTATGTTAGTGAAAAAAGTATTTTACAATTTATTGCTTGGTTAATGCAAGAAGAAAAGAGTGGAAAGTCATTGCAAATGACATATTAATTTGTTAGAAAATAAATCTCTCAGAATTTTATAAAAAAACAAACATTGTTTTTATGTTATTATTCATGTGAAAAGAAAATGTGTCTTTTAAACCAATAAACCCTATTTCCTCCATCCACTAAGCATAAATATTTACATAAATTATATTATCTGGCTCAAACAATTTCCTATTCGTGTTAAACTAAATTCATTCTTAAACTATAAAATGGAATTGGTGTTTTTGAGAGACTTTTGCTAGAATCAAAGGAATCATTTGGAAAGATTTTTTAAATATTTTTTTTATTCATGGGAAAAAAGCTGGAAGTCTTTGAAAATGACATACTAATTCATTAGAAAATCAATCTCTCAGAATTTATAAAAATACAAACATTGTTTTTATGTTATTATTCATGTGAAAAGAAAATGTGTCTTTTAAACCAATAAACCCTATTTCCTCCATCCACTAAGCACTTGCCCATTAGATTTTGATAACTGTTAAGGACCTATGATATTCTGGTGGAGTATATAGAGAAAAGCATGCGTTATTAAAGCAGAAATTGATGGGTAATATTTAAATTCATAATACTTTCTATTTTCTCGACACACATATCATGATTTTTATAAAGAAGGGGTTTGATTTATCACTACCCTAATTTCATGACGCATTTTGAAGGGGAATTTTACTAAGAGACCCAAGCCCAAGACCAAATAAAGTTATTACACGCTTTTATTTAAGTCACACTGTTTGTATGTTGTATCCATCAATCCTTCCTTCAAATCTTGTAACGTAAAATTAAACCACTTCTGATGGTCTTAGAGATCTCAAAATTTTACCACATATGGATTGTGGATGACAATGCATTGTTTTAAATTTCAGATCGATCGAATGCACCGTAATTAAATTAATGCACTTTTAGTTTTTAGTTTTTGTCTATATAAAATATTATCACTCGCATCAATGAACCATGCCTCAATTCGCCCTAGAGGGCTACAATTAATCTCAATGTGTTGACGTCAGAAGTGGGTGGTAAAGAATTTTTATTATAACTTTAAAAAGGACTATCCTCATCAAGTCTTGCTGGCCGAAATATTAGCGTGATCGATTGCCGACATGGGGGTACGAGGCTCAATTTTCTGTTGGGGAAAATGTTTTTTTTAATACATAAATTTGTAATTAATAATCTTTCTTTTTACCACTATCACATTTAAGTTATTAACAATGAAGTTTAGTTAATTAAATTGAATTGATAAGGTCAAAAAATCAATTTTAAAAAATGTTGATACTAAAAAGTAGAAAATAAAATAATTTTAAAATATCTTTTTTTTTAAAAGGACACGCTTTTATTTACATATAGAAAGTGCACTAAAAAGAAGAAAACAATTTTTTTCTATGATAACAGGTAAAATCGGTGAACCTATCTACTGCACATAAAAGCGTGGGGCGCTCATCACAACTCTCTATCGAGTACAAGGCTGCGAACCATAAATACAAATGTGTATGAATATTAATAAACATTAAAATTTTCACAACTTTGATCATATAAATGCTACTATCATATAAATTAGAAATATATATCTATAATTAAAAGAATAGTTGCAATGAGTAATGATTTGTGATTGGCGCCTCACTCTTTTATGTGCAGTAGATAGGTTCACCGATTTTACCGTAGCATAGCACGGGCAATTCGCTCGTCTTATATATATTGCGCCTAAGCGCGTCCGTGTGAAGCCCCTATGCGGGATAACTCCCGATAATAAAATATAAATTATTGAAAATTAAGACGTAAAATAATAAACATTTTGGTGTCGAGATTAACAAGAAGGCGTCTCCTGCCATAAAATAGTGTGACGTGACGTCATTGTTTGAGCTCACATTAATTTTTATAAAGGAAACGAAGTTAAAAGAGCAGTGATTATTTTAATGTGATTTTTTAAAAATGTCCCACTAAGTGTGTGTATAAGTATGTGTGTGCACGTGTGTATTTCAGTGGGTGAGTGTGTGTGTATAAGTATGTGTGTGCACGTGTGTGTTTCAGTGAGTGAGTGTGTTTGTTTTTGTTTTTGTTTTGTTTGTTTGTGAACTAAATATGATGAAGCCGGTTATTTGTATGTCTGGTAATGTTGCGCCTCTAACAAGACTCATATATCTTTTTTTAAAACAAATTTTAAAGAAGTTATGTTTGTTTACATCTTTACACTGTTTTCTTTACGCATTTTCGAGATGTGTTTATCCAGCAGTTTGAAAAATATATTTGCTTGAATCTTTCTACAGATGTCTACATTTATGTTCAATGTTAAGCAACCAAACGTTATGTTCACAAGCCATATTAATCATAGCCCCTGTTGTTTTTAACGTAATATTTTAACAAAATTTATGTAATATTATTTTATTATCAAATACACAGTATCATTTTACCACTTTTTGTTATATACTTATATATGCTTAAATTTAAATATTTTATGTATTTGACATTTTAAAGGTTAGTTAAAAGTAATCAAATACTAATAATGTATTATATGCATTCGAGATATGAAACACATGAGTGAAACCAGATGCAAACTAACACTATGGCTTAGCCACTGTTAAATTAAATTTATAAATAGAAAAATGCACAGAAAACTGCATTTGATGCATGAAGCAAGTTATTAGTAATGAAATCAATGCCAATTTTACTTAGGTGGGAGAATTATTTTCCTTCGGTGCTTAAATAGTTTACGTGATTTTTTTTATGGAACGATTGCTCCATAAATTTCCCCAAAGATATAGATGGATTGACAAAAAAGGTCAGTACTGATAATTACAAAAATCGACTATATATAGGAGTTATATGAACGGACTTAAGAATGTGGGTAATAAGTGGAACAGAGTTATTTTTATATTGAGTGGCAACTTTCTGACCTTTTGAAAGGTACCTTTCATTTGTGGAGGTAGGAGTCAATTATATCGTTCAACCCTGGGTGGCATAAACACTATAAATTAGCTTAGCAACTGTTTATATACTTATCTTATCTTATCTGTTACAGATGCTCCTTCTATACAGAAGATTATTGCGTCCTACGCTTATCTATGGTTTGTGTTTAGACCTCCATTTTTATTAGAGATTTACCCTGGTTTAGAGAGGCTTGAAAAAGAACTACAAGGATTGGGGACAGTTCAATGCTTAGTTCTTTTAATACTTTTTGCATAACTTAAACTAAACCAGCCGGGTAAATTTTAAGCCCAAACCTTGCGATACAATTTTTTTCTTTAAAACAAATAAACCCCATACACATTGCTTTAGCATCCATATTCACATAAATAATATCTGGCTCATTAAAAAAATATCCTATTCATTTGACTAATGTTATGCTTAGACTGGAAATAGAAATAATGTTTTAGAGAGCTATTCCCATGAAAAAAGTAATCCTAAGAAAAGGTATTTAAGAGCTAACGAATGATAAAACATTCAGTGAAAAAAAGTTTGATTTCTAGAACGATACTGTTGCGTGGCACACACTTCTGGTATAAACTGTACTGTTCTTTAAGTTGTACATATATTTAGTGTAAAGACATACCGCGTGTATTAGTATTACGATTTATATATAAAGTTCTAGCTTCAGAAAGTGCGTGCTCTGGCGAAAAAATACACTAACAGCAACTGATATTGTGACATAACAGCTTGATTTTAATTCAGCAATATTATGCGAGGATAAAGTTTCGTATAAAGACTGATTTCAAAGGTAGATCATGTGGTTCACTAAATGCAGTTTTTTTTAACTGTATAAACTTTCTTGAAAATAAAGTTGTTTTTTTATAACTATTCTGATTAAAATCAAATGCCTACAAAGTATATGTAATATATTAAGGCCTTACCAAATATGTAATTTTATAAGCTGAAAAAAGCTACAATGAAAAAAAGGATTAAATATAAATACAAAGAAAAATATAATCCGTTTATTTTAGTAGTACAAGTATCTGCCAATTTATTGCTTTGTTAATACTAGAAGAAAAGAGTGGGAAGTCATTTAAAATGACTTATATTACTGTTATAAAATCTCAATCTCTTAGAATTGGAAAAAAAATCATTGTTTATATTTTATTATGGTAATCCTGTAGTTTCTACACGTATATTATTTCACAGCGAAATTTAATTTTGTTGTGAGAACTTACGTTTTTAATTTATTAAATGCATTAATATATGTTATGTTTTAGATATTATAGCACTAATTTGTAAGTTTTATTAATTTCTAAGGCTTTTTTTAGCCCTTAAAGCTACATAATCGGAGTGGGATACATCCATCTTGTTTATGTAGTACTCTGCTTGCCAAGTTGTCACAGTAAGATGCCAAATGAAATTTTCTCACTTAAAAACAAACAAAATAGAATCAACCATCTAGTAATGAAATATAAAATGAAATTGTCTTTAAAATATTTATTTATCTTCTAAAAACCTTAAAATAAATGAAAAATACTTTTAAAAAAATATTTTTAGTAAGTAAATTTTTTTTAGCATGGGTCGAGCCAGGTAAAAAAAACATCTGGCAAGCTAAACAAAATGGACGTAACGTGACCACATTATGCATTTTATAGAGCCAAAAAAATGCCTTAGAAATTAAAAAGACTCACACATTAGCGCTGTAATAGCTGAACTAAAACATATAATAATGCATTTAATAAATTAAAAAACGTAAGTTCTCACGAGAAAATTTAATTTCGCTGTGAAATAATATACGTTTAGAAACTGCAGGATTACCGTTATTATTCATGAAAATAGAAAATGTCTTTTAAACAAATAAACCCTATTTTCCTTGCCCATGCGATTTTTGTAACTTTTAAGGACCTTTGTCATTCTGGTAGAGTATATATAGTATATATTAATATTATATAGTATATAGAGAAGAGCATGCGTTATTTAATCAGAAATACAAAAAGTGTTGGGTTATATTTAAATTCATCATTATTTTTATTTTCTCGACACACATATCGTCATTTTTTATAAAGAAGGGGTTTGATTTATCCCTACCCTAATTTACTGATGCGTTTACACTCATTTATAAGGGGAATTTGAGACCCAAAAAACCAACTAAATTTTTTTTGTGTGCCTACCTCGTAGCATAGCACGGGCATTGCTCTTGTATATATCCCTATATATATTGCGCCTAAGCGCGTCTGAAGCCGCGCGTGTGTGTGTGGTTGCTCGCTATTCGGGGTAACTCCCGAAAATAAAATAAATTAAGACGTAAAATAATAAAAGTTTTGGTGTCGAGATTAACAAGACGGCGTTTCTCACCATAAAATATTGTGACTTTTAAGTCATAATTCAAGCTCATATTAATTTGTAAAATGGAAACAAAGTAAAAAGAGCCGCGGTTATTTCAATGTGATTTTTTAAATGGTACTATCCATCTCTGTGTGTGTTTATCTTTGTGTGTGCACGTGGTTGAATTAGTGAGTGTGTGTGTGTGTTTTTTTTTGTTGTAAACTAAATGTGATGAAACGGTTTATTTTTATGAAAAATTTATTTGCTTTGGTCTTTCTCCAGATGTCTACATTTATGTTCAACGTTAATCTACCTAACATTTTTGTTTACAAACCATAGTCATTGTTTTTTTAGCGTAATATTTTAACAATATTTATATACTATTATTTTCTTTATTATCAAATACACAGTATCATTTTACCACTTTTCTTTATATCTTTTATATGTTTAATTTAAATACTTAATGTATTTGACATTTTAAAAGTTAGTTATAAATAATCAAATACTAACAATGTATTCAATGCATTAGAGAAAGAAAGCACATGAGTGAAACCAGATACCAAACACTATAGCTTAGCCACTGTTAATATTCTTTTTGCATAAATTAAGTTAAACATGCTAGGTAAGTTATATTTATAAATAAAAAAATGCATGAAGCAAGTGATTAGTGATGAAAGCAATGCCAATGATTCTTAGGTGGGAGATTTATTTTCCTTCGGTGCTTAAATAGTTTACACGATTTTTTTTTCTGGAACGATTGCTCCATAAACTGCCCCAAGGAAATAGAAGGAATGAAAAAAAAATCGGTACTGTTATAGACGAAAATGGATTATATATAGGAGTTATATGCACGGACCAATGAGTGTGGGTAATAAGTGGAACAGCTATTTTTATATTGAGTACAAACTTTATGACCTTTTGAAATGTACCATTTATTGGTGGGGTAAGAGTCAATAATATCGCCCAACCCTGGATGACATAAACACTATAGCTTAGCAACTGTTTTTATACTTTTTGCATAGATTAAACTAAATCAACAGGGTAAATTTTAAGCCCAGACCTTGCGATTCAAAATGTTTCTTTATAACAAATAAAACCCATGCACACCTTAATTAAGCATCAAAATTCACATAAATTATATGCTTTTCCCATAAAAAATCATTACTAAGAAAGGTATTTTAGAGCTAACAAAATTAGACATTCATTAAAAAAAATAGTTACATTTCTAGAACAATGAGTTGCGTGGCACACACTTCTGGTATAAACTGTACGGTTCTTTAAGGTGTACATATATTTAGTGTAAAGACATATCGCGGGTATTACGACTCATATATAGGTTCTAGCTTCAGAAAGTGCGTGCTCAAGCGAAATAAAAAAAAACGTAAAAAACCAAGTTTTTCAATATAAATCCTTTATGTACGAGACGTAACTAAAAGAATGTTCATTATAATACGCAGCGCCAGACCATCCAGAAATACAAAATTGCAGTTGTGACGTAAAACATGTTTAAAATAATGCGCACCGATCAGGAATATGTTTATAAAAAGAGTTGTCAATAAAATACGCACCTTATTGCGCGACAGAAAGGTTGTTCAATATAATACGCACCGCGACGCTCTATCTCAAAAAATAGCATGATACATAGGAATAAATAAAATAATCTAAAAAATCAATAATTTAATTACGGTACATGCGATCGATCTGAAATTTTGATACATTGTATTTATTATCGGTACAAAACTGCCTGCAAAATTTCAGCTCCCTAGCTTACAAGCAAGTGGGTTAAAAATCGATCAAAATTTTGGCGACAAGCAATCAAGCCATCAAGCAATCAAGGGTGCAGATTTAAAAATACACTAACAGCGACTGATATTTAGACATAACAGCTTGATTTTATTTGAGCAATATTATGCAACGAGGAGAAAGTTTTGTATAAAGACTGATTTCAAATGCAGATCATGTGATTTACTAAATGGCAGTTTTCTTTCAAGCTGTATACACTTTCTAGAAAAAATTCTTTTTAAATTATTCTGATTTGATATTAAATGTCTACAAATATATGTTATATATTAAGACCAATACCAAATATGTCATTTTATAAGCTAAAAAAAGCTACAAGGAAAAAGGCTTAAATACAAATACGACGAAAAGTAATCCTTTATTTTTGTGGAACAAGTATCTGCCAATTTATTGCTTTGTTAATACTAGAAGAAAAGAGTGGAAAGTCCTTTCAAAATGACATAGTTTATTAGAAAATCAATATCTAGGAATTAAAAAAACAAAACATTGTTTTTATGTTAATATTCGTGTGAAAAGAAAATGTGTATTTTAAACCCATAAACCATATTTCCACCCTCCGCTAAGCATATATATTCAAATAAATATTATCTGGCTCCAATACAGTCGAACCCACTTATCTCGAGCTCGGTTATATCGACCACCCTATTATGTCGACGTTTTTTATTGGAACCGCCAAATTCTCTCTTTGTCTTAGCATTTTCTCATCGGTAATGTCGATTCTTTTATGTCGCCGAAACCTAGTATCTCGAGCACAAAAGAGGGCCAAATTTGCAACTTAACTCGATTTTCGTCGGTTGAAAATAAAGGTTTGTATCGAGAATCGACGTTGGTTTTTATATAATTAAATAAAAAAATTAATAAATTATTATTCTTTTAAAAGTTTGTTGTTGTTGCTTTGTTACCAGTAAGATAAGTGACTGTGACACTAACACGCGCGTGACGATGAAACTGATTTTACACAGTACTGTGTCAGTACACACAGCCCACAGCGTGCTGTGATCAACGGTCAAGGCCACAATAGTTTTATTTATATTACAAGTTTGATTGACTGAGGAAATTCGAGAGCGTTCTGATAGTAACAGATATCCTGCACGTCAAAAGCATTAAACTTAAAATTACCATATTGATATGTTTATTTTTTTTTATTTGCTGATTCGACGGGCATTGCAAACGCGATCGGCTGTGACACGCGCCATGGGACGACGCGAGGCGAAAACTTTGACCTTTTAACGCATGCGCAGACAATTATAAACTGGTAACTTTTTTTAAAATTATTAAATGGAATGGAAACATGACAGAGACGTTATCAAAGTCCTTTACTTCGGCATAAATATATATACATCAAAAGCATTAAACTTAAAATAACCATATTGATTTGTTATTTGTATTTTAAATTCGCAAACGCGACTGTGACACGGCGAAGCGTAAACTTTAACCTTTTAGCGCATGCGCAGACAATTATAAACTGGTAACTTATTTTTCATTAAATAAATGGAATCGAAACATGACAGAGACGTAATCAAAGTCCTTTACTTCGGCATAAATATAGATACATGTGTATATATATATATAATATAAATTCCTGATTAGTCATAACTTTTCCCGACTTTCAAGGCCGAGAATTTATTTTTAAGAATTCCCGACTTTTTCCCGTTTTCCTGAGTGGGAACCATGGTTATAGTTATATTTAAATTTTAAACGGTCCTTAAAAACGAACGGTCATTACATTAATTACAACCTTAGACTTAGGAAAGAGTGAAGAAATATTAGGGTTCCGATACGATTCCGATAAATCATCCCATCACTAATTAACGCTAACTAATTAATCATGTACATAAAGAAATTTCAAGCACATGTTAATATTTTGCCGCCATATTGATTTTCCTTTATCTCGATCATCGGTTATGTCGACGCCATTTTTCATACCCCAACGCCGTCGACATAAGCGGTTTCGACTGTAATTAGTAATTCGTCTTAAACTAATTTCATGCTTAAACTATACAATGGAATTGGTGTTTTTCAGAGCATTTTCCTAGAACCAAAGGAATCATATGGAAATATATATATATTTTTTTTATTCATGTGAAAAGAAATTGAGCCTTGCCGATTAGATTTTTATAACTACTGTTAAGTACCTTTCATATTCTGTAGGAGTATATTATATAGAGAAAAGCATGCGTTATTAAAGCAGACATACCAAAATTGATGGTTAATATTTAAATTCATCATACTTTCTATTTTCTCGACACACATATCGTGAATTTTATAAGAAGTGGTTTGATTTATCACTACCCTAATTTCATGATGCATTTACATTCATTTTTAAGGGAAATTTGAGACCCAAAACAAATAAAGTTATTTTTTAATTGTGCCTACCCCTGTTCTGGCAAAAAATACACTAACAGCAACTGATATTGTGACATAACAACTTGATTTTATTTGAGCAATATTATACAACGAGGATAAAATTTTGTATACAGACTGATTTTTTAAAAACTATTCTGTTTTAAAATCAAATGCCTACATAATATATGTTATATATTAAGCCCTAACTTATATGTCATTTTATAAGCTAAAAAAGCTCTAATGAAAAAAGGCTTGAATATAAATACAAAGAAAAATAATCCGTTATTTAAGTGAAACAAGTATCTGCCAATTTATTGCTTTGTTACTATGCTAAAAAAATATCCTATTCGTCTTGAACTAATTTCATACTTAGCTTATAAAATGGAGTGGGTGATTTTAAGAGCTTTTTCCTAGAACCAAAGGAATCAAAGATATTGTTTTCATTTTTTGATTCATGGAAAAAGAAATTGAGCCTTGCCCATTAGATTTTTGTAACTGTTAAGGACCTTTGTTATTCTGGTAAAGTATATAGACAAAAGCGTGCGTTATTAAAGCAGAAATACCAAAATTGATGGGTAATATTTAAATTCATCATACTTTCTATTTTCTAGACACACATATCGTGATTTTTATAAAGAAGGGGTTTGATTTATCACTACCCTAATTTCCTGATACGTTTACACTCATTATTAAGGGGAATGTGAAACTCAAATCCAAATAAAGTTATTTTCATTGTGCCTACCCGTAGCATCGCATGGGCATTGCTCTCGTATATATATATATATATATATATATATATATATATATATATATATATATATATATATATATATATATATATATATATATATATATATATATATATATATATATATATATATATATATATGTTATATTTTATGGCATCCGTCCGTCCTCATGGGTAGGTGGCGTTTACTCCTGCTCATCTGCCCCACTTCCCCTATCTCCTGGCCCTTCTCACTTCTTTTTAAAATTTGCTTTATTTTTGTTATCAAATTTTTTTTCAGCTTCTTTGTAAATCTTCTTCTGTTCTCTGTATAAACCTACGCTATGCCCCAATATGCCAGCATATGCTTGTGCGTTCGAAGCATGAACAACAGCACACGCTCCAAATAAAAGAGGATTTATCGGAGTCAAAGCAAAGCTCAAGCCAGCTAAAATAACAGATAAATCCTGTCATTTGCACTACTAAAGATAACACCCTTCAATGAGGGGGGATTTTTGAGAACGCTCACTACTTCATCGTACTCCCTATAAGATTTTAAGATTCTCTTCATGATTGGACGACAATTTTTTAATTTGAGTAATGATGTTATTAACTTCCATTTTCAAATGATCCATTAGAGATGTTCCTTGGGACTCAATCTCTATTGTTTTCAACAATTGATGTGCTCTCTGAATAATTTCGTTTTTAGCTCTTTCATCGGGGTTGTCCATCGCTTTTTCAAAACTTTCTTTCAGAAAACTAAGTTTTTCCTGAATACCAGCTGTCAGTTGAGGAAGTTTCAGCTTCATTATATATTTATTTCTTTCTTCTGCAAATTGTTCAAACATTTTTGGGGTGTAGCGTTGACTTCGATGCTTTAGAGAGTTTACCATTTGTAAAAGTGTATCTACAGACTGATCACGTTTCACAGGCGATGAGTTGCAAAACAACACAACTTTGTATTCGCAATCCGCAAGCAATTCTTTAAGTTCCGGAGGTCCGTCGATGCTCTTGCAATAATCATCAAATGTTGTGGGAAACTCTTCATTTATATTATCCATTTCAAAGTTTTTCGCCATGAGTCATTGCGATTATGCAATACTCTTTGGCGAAAATGTTACCGAACGATGCTCTTAGCGCTTTTATTACTTCAATAAGCTCTTTGGTGCATCTGTCCCCGTATTTCAAAACCACCAGAAAAGCGTCGAAGCCTTCGGGTAGCGAACCCAAGCCATCACTGACCTTATCCAAAGTTTAATGTCATGTCCTCATCCGTATCCTGAAGTCCTGGTGTGTCGACAACTTTGATGACATAATTTATAAAAGTTCCACATTCCAATTTGGCCATTTTAGTGCATGAAGTTGAACTGTTAGAAGCTTTAAAAATACGTTTACGACCGATTAAAGTAGTTTCCTGTTGCACTTTTCCCAACACCAGTTTTTCCAATAACATAAAATTATATGTATTTTTGCTTTCAGACATTTTATTCTGAAAAATAAAATAAACATGAGAATTATGCAATTGCTTTTAAAAAATATCACTCTAATTAAAAACAAATATTTCCGTTTTTGCACCATAAGTATTTTTTTGACAGAAAATATGAAATATTTTTGCTAAATATATTAGTTTAAAAAACGGTTAGGACTTAAAACTAATCATTCAAAAAATGATTAATATTTCGGAGACAGCTAGGGACGAGTACGATCCATTGACATAGTAGAGTTAGAGTTAAGAATTTCGTAAAAGCATTGACGATTAGCCCTAACGTTTTTTTTAACATTTGAAATGAAAAAAAGCTAACTATTTCATTCATTTAATCAGTATAAAAAAATTTAAAACGCTGAAACTAAAAAGCTGTGATTTATGAAACACTAGACATAAATTTGTTCACTATTTCTCTCTCATTCTCCTCATCTCCCTTCCTCGTCCTACCTTCTGTGA
>CALYLW010000319.1:535908-609676 GCA_944989445.1 Ampullaceana balthica | reverse complement strand
ATAATTTGATGACTCATAATTATAAAATACTTACGGTTGAGTTACAATCATTCTTAATGACGGAAGACGTTAGGACAAAACTGCATGATTATGACACTGTCAAGCAACTCCTTTTGCAACATGCAGGATTTAATGGGGAGAAATACAGGGAAGCGTGGAATAGTCTAGTACCGGAGAGTAATAATTTTAGATTATTTCACTCAAAATTGGTTAGAAGTTTGGACAATTGGGTGGCCAGTACAAAAACAGAGAGAACATTTGACGGGGTGAGGGATTTATTATGTAGAAACAAGTTATTATTGAACATGAATGAAGAGGCTGTTAAATGCATTCTAATGAATAATGCCCCCAAATGTGAGGACGTACTGACACAAATTGACCATATAAAGTCGGCAGGACAAGGACAACTAAGTAGGAAAGCCAATACACAGCCACTGGTAGGAGGTGTGGCGGAACATAGGGGTGAATATGGAGGCAAGTATAGAAGTCGCTCGACGGAGGGCCGAGTAATGGGTGCATGTTTTAACTGTGGTCAGAGGGGTCACATAATGGCCAACTGTCGACAGAAATGGGCCAATAATAGGATGCCTGCGAAGGGAAATCAGTATAAAGACTCAGACCAGAAATCTAGCTATAATGGAAATAAGTATCCATGGTAGAGCCAGGATAGATGACTCAGCAAAGATTGCAAACAGGGCCGTACTATACAGTGGCAGGGGTATAAACCTATAAAAGGGTGGCAGTCTCGCAATACGCAATGCGTGGGGAGTATGAACGATATTTTTAGAAAGTCCACGGGTAGATTAAATGTCGAAAAATGCTTGTTGTTGGGGAAGGAAGCTTCTCTTCTTAGAGACACCGGCTGTACAATCGTAGGGTGCAGAAAAGAGACAATATGCTCCACCCGGTGAAGTATATTAGTCGGAAACTGGTTGACAGGGAAACCAGATACTCAACAATAGAGAGGGAATGCTTGGCAATAATATGGGGAATTCAGAAATTATCCTACTATTTAATGGGGGCAAGATTTACGCTCCAGTGTGACCACCAAGCGTTAAAATATTTGAACACGACTAAATTTGAAAATTCAAGAGTTTCCCGGTGGTCTTTGATGTTACAGGAATACGATTTCAACGTGGAATACATTAAAGGTGAAGATAACATTATTGCAGATTTTTTATCGCGACAATAAGCAGATATAATGTCCCACTGAGACTGGTAGGATCATGACAGATCTGGTAATGTAATCATAATTAATGAGCAGAAATCAAACCATGACCGACAAGGACTCGCAGGACAGGTTTATGACAAACAAGTAGAGTTGCTTGTTCATGGGGACTAATTTTGGTAGAAATTGAGGTCTGGGTCACCTCGGGCCAGTATTATTATTATATGAACATGATTGTAAGGTTTCATAACGATTATGTACTTAGGTTAGTTAGTACTTACGGATGGTTGTAAATAAATATGAGATGGTTGTATTTTCGTGCTGATGTTTTTTATTATAATTTTTGGCTCCGGGTGACCTCGGGCAAAATTTCATTATAAGGAGATGTAATTATTATATATATATATATTTATGAAATTATGAGATATGATGATAATGATTTTGTTCATGATTATGTGTATTATGATGAATTATGTTGATTACGACTACTAAATGCACATGATTGTTATATAATTGATTGTAATGGGTTAAATACAATCAGGCTGAAATGTCTATAGTCTGGATAAGTAGTTATCCCTATAACATTATCTCATGCTGGAGGTAATCCTGGAATAAATATCTTAAGGAATTTATATGAGGAACCAGTAGAGTCAGTGGGTAAATAGAAAACAATCTAGCGTAAAAATGGTCAATTGTTGGATACTAATATGTGAGGCGTTATGACCAGTAGTAGGTCGAAGGTTGGTTCTTTGAGAATTAAGATAATGATAAAGTACGAGTTGCGGATTAGTGAAGTCGTATAAAGGTACGACCAAGTGGATTTATGCTGTGTGTTGTATATACTAGTTTTTTTTTCATGCCATGTTGTGTATAAAATTATTTTGAAAGATATTATTTCATTATGTATTATATTATTGTAATTGTAATGTGCAGTGATTCCATGCCCTGACTTTGTTGTATTGTGAGATTCTACCGTAAGTAGAATCTAACGGAAGAGGGGGGATATGTCAGGGTATGAGAATCACTGCGAATGATTGTTGCGAATGATTGTTGTGAGATTGTTGTGAGCCAGTGTTGGAGTCGGGTCAAGGCGTTGTTTACGGGTATGAACTCCTATCACGGGAATAATGTCTAGGATGGCTGAGTGAACTTCTGGTCACACGGGATATGTCAGGGACGACCAGAGGACACGCCAGGGGTCAGTTGAGACCAGTTGGGGGGTATATAAGAGAGTAGTCGAGATGAGTGCGGGGTGTGGCAGAAAGCTGTGTAGTTCGCATAGTGTTGTGCGGTCAGACCGGTCAGGATAGACCGGGGAGTTGCAGGGTTGCAGTAACACAGAGAGCTGAGGTTTAATGTCGCCCAGAAGCGGTCAGGCTAGGACCGAGGGGACTTAAACGCTTTGTGTATTTACGTAGATCTGAAGAGGACTTGAGCATGGGCCCAGGATGGTCGAGTCGGACCGAGGGCATGCTTGAGCATACAGCCAGTTATATATAGATGTATTTGATGTCAAGGCAAGACAGCCAGTTGTACAGTTGTACATAGCAGAATAAACATTGCATTGTTATACCGACTTGTGTCATCTCTTGAGTGTTGTGTGTAGCGGAGAGCAAGGTACAATCCACCATAGAGACCTTTAACATGGAGTAGAGTGAGCCGTTGTATAAGCAAGTTGGAGTTGAAGAGTACAAGATTGATGTGTTGGCTTTCCTTGCTTGTGATGTCCAGAGTACAGAATACATCAAGTCCTAATGTTGGAGTTGAAGAGTACAAGATTGATATGTTGGCTTTCCTTGCTTGTGATGTCCAGAGTACAGAATACATCAAGTCCTAATGTTGGAGTTGAAGAGTACAAGATTGATATGTTGGCTTTCCTTGCTTGTGATGTCCAGAGTACAGAATACATCAAGTCCTAATGTTGGAGTTGAAGAGTACAAGATTGATATGTTGGCTTTCCTTGCTTGTGATGTCCAGAGTACAGAATACATCAAGTCCTAATGTTGGAGTTGAAGAGTACAAGATTGATATGTTGGCTTTCCTTGCTTGTGATGTCCAGAGTACAGAATACATCAAGTCCCAATGTTGGAGTTGAAGAGTACAAGATTGATGTGTTGGCTTTCCTTGCTTGTGATGTCCAGAGTACAGAATACATCAAGTCCCAATGTTGGAGTTGAAGAGTACAAGATTGATGTGTTGGCTTTCCTTGCTTGTGATGTCCAGAGTACAGAATACATCAAGTCCCAATGTTGGAGTTGAAGAGTACAAGATTGATATGTTGGCTTTCCTTGCTTGTGATGTCCAGAGTACAGAATACATCAAGTCCTAATGTTGGAGTTGAAGAGTACAAGATTGATATGTTGGCTTTCCTTGCTTGTGATGTCCAGAGTACAGAATACATCAAGTCCTAATGTTGGAGTTGAAGAGTACAAGATTGATATGTTGGCTTTCCTTGCTTGTGATGTCCAGAGTACAGAATACATCAAGTCCCAATGTTGGAGTTGAAGAGTACAAGATTGATATGTTGGCTTTCCTTGCTTGTGATGTCCAGAGTACAGAATACATCAAGTCCCAATGTTGGAGTTGAAGAGTACAAGATTGATATGTTGGCTTTCCTTGCTTGTGATGTCCAGAGTACAGAATACATCAAGTCCCTAATGTTGGAGTTGAAGAGTACAAGATTGATATGTTGGCTTTCCTTGCTTGTGATGTCCAGAGTACAGAATACATCAAGTCCCAATGTTGGAGTTGAAGAGTACAAGATTGATATGTTGGCTTTCCTTGCTTGTGATGTCCAGAGTACAGAATACATCAAGTACCAATGTTGGAGTTGAAGAGTACAAGATTGATGTGTTGGCTTTCCTTGCTTGTGATGTCCAGAGTACAGAATACATCAAGTCCTAATGTTGGAGTTGAAGAGTACAAGATTGATGTGTTGGCTTTCCTTGCTTGTGATGTCCAGAGTACAGAATACATCAAGTCCCAATGTTGGAGTTGAAGAGTACAAGATTGATATGTTGGCTTTCCTTGCTTGTGATGTCCAGAGTACAGAATACATCAAGTCCTAATGTTGGAGTTGAAGAGTACAAGATTGATGTGTTGGCTTTCCTTGCTTGTGATGTCCAGAGTACAGAATACATCAAGTCCCAATGTTGGGGTTGAAGAGTACAAGATTGATATGTTGGCTTTCCTTGCTTGTGATGTCCAGAGTACAGAATACATCAAGTCCTAATGTTGGAGTTGAAGAGTACAAGATTGATATGTTGGCTTTCCTTGCTTGTGATGTCCAGAGTACAGAATACATCAAGTCCTAATGTTGGAGTTGAAGAGTACAAGATTGATATGTTGGCTTTCCTTGCTTGTGATGTCCAGAGTACAGAATACATCAAGTCATAATGTTGGAGTTGAAGAGTACAAGATTGATATGTTGGCTTTCCTTGCTTGTGATGTCCAGAGTACAGAATACATCAAGTCCTAATGTTGGAGTTGAAGAGTACAAGATTGATGTGTTGGCTTTCCTTGCTTGTGATGTCCAGAGTACAGAATACATCAAGTCATAATGTTGGAGTTGAAGAGTACAAGATTGATATGTTGGCTTTCCTTGCTTGTGATGTCCAGAGTACAGAATACATCAAGTCCCAATGTTGGAGTTGAAGAGTACAAGATTGATGTGTTGGCTTTCCTTGCTTGTGATGTCCAGAGTACAGAATACATCAAGTCCCAATGTTGGAGTTGAAGAGTACAAGATTGATGTGTTGGCTTTCCTTGCTTGTGATGTCCAGAGTACAGAATACATCAAGTCCTAATGTTGGTGTTGAAGAGTACAAGATTGATATGTTGGCTTTCCTTGCTTGTGATGTCCAGAGTACAGAATACATCAAGTCCCAATGTTGGAGTTGAAGAGTACAAGATTGATGTGTTGGCTTTCCTTACTGTTGATGTCCAGAGTACAGAATACATCAAGTCCTAATGTTGGAGTTGAAGAGTACAAGATTGATATGTTGGCTTTCCTTGCTTGTGATGTCCAGAGTACAGAATACATCAAGTACCAATGTTGGAGTTGAAGAGTACAAGATTGATATGTTGGCTTTCCTTGCTTGTGATGTCCAGAGTACAGAATACATCAAGTCCTAATGTTGGTGTTGAAGAGTACAAGATTGATATGTTGGCTTTCCTTGCTTGTGATGTCCAGAGTACAGAATACAT
The DNA here is from genome assembly GCA_944989445.1 of Ampullaceana balthica. NCBI lineage: Eukaryota > Metazoa > Mollusca > Gastropoda > Lymnaeidae > Ampullaceana > Ampullaceana balthica. The sequence goes on along the minus strand of CALYLW010000319.1, from coordinate 604,302 downwards.
CAAGTACCAATGTTGGAGTTGAAGAGTACAAGATTGATATGTTGGCTTTCCTTGCTTGTGATGTCCAGAGTACAGAATACATCAAGTCCCAATGTTGGAGTTGAAGAGTACAAGATTGATGTGTTGGCTTTCCTTGCTTGTGATGTCCAGAGTACAGAATACATCAAGTCCTAATGTTGGAGTTGAAGAGTACAAGATTGATATGTTGGCTTTCCTTGCTTGTGATGTCCAGAATACAGAATACATCAAGTCCCAATGTTGGAGGCCATGAGTACAAGATTGATATGTTGGCTTTCCTTGCTTGTGATGTCCAGAGTACAGAATACATCAAGTCCCAATGTTGGAGGCCATGAGTACAAGATTGATATGTTGGCTTTCCTTGCTTGTGATGTCCAGAATACAGAATACATCAAGTCCCAATGTTGGAGGCCATGAGTACAAGATTGATATGTTGGCTTTCCTTGCTTGTGATGTCCAGAGTACAGAATACATCAAGTCCTAATGTTGGTGTTGAAGAGTACAAGATTGATATGTTGGCTTTCCTTGCTTGTGATGTCCAGAGTACAGAATACATCAAGTCCTAATGTTGGAGTTGAAGAGTACAAGATTGATATGTTGGCTTTCCTTGCTTGTGATGTCCAGAGTACAGAATACATCAAGTCCCAATGTTGGAGTTGAAGAGTACAAGATTGATATGTTGGCTTTCCTTGCTTGTGATGTCCAGAGTACAGAATACATCAAGTCCTAATGTTGGAGTTGAAGAGTACAAGATTGATATGTTGGCTTTCCTTGCTTGTGATGTCCAGAGTACAGAATACATCAAGTCCTAATGTTGGGGTTGAAGAGTACAAGATTGATATGTTGGCTTTCCTTGCTTGTGATGTCCAGAGTACAGAATACATCAAGTCCTAATGTTGATGTCCAGAGTACAGAATACATCAAGTCCCAATGTTGATGTCCAGAGTACAGAATACATCAAGTCCCAATGTTGGGGTTGAAGAGTACAAGATTGATGTGTTGGCTTTCCTTGCTTGTGATGTCCAGAGTACAGAATACATCAAGTACCAATGTTGGAGGCCATTAAATACAGAATCCATCAAGTCCCAATGTTGGAGCCCATTAAATCCAACACTGTGCTGCATTTGTTTTGTTTGGGTACCCTTGCAGGAGAATAAGAAGTTGTTTGTTTGTTTGTTTTTATCTTACCTCTTCTAGTAAATCTTGATTCTAAACTAGTTAAATTTGGGTTGATGATACTTTGTTATGTTAACATTTGGGTTGATGATACTTTGTTATGTTAACATTTGGGTTGATGATACTTTGTTATGTTAACATTTGGGTTGATGATACTTTGTTATGTTAACATTTGGGTTGATGATACTTTGTTATGTTAACAAGCGATTAAAATCAACTGTGATATTTATTTAGATATGAATTGACACAAATATCAAAAACATGCAATTTAAATCATGTATACCACAGATAATTCATATACATGTATACCACAGATAATTTAAATACATGCATACCACAGATAATTTAAACATGGGAAATAAGTAACCAGAAGTAGAAGTTTATTTTCTCTAATTTTAATTAATTATTAAACATTTCTCATAATAAAGTTGTAAACATCACAGACAAGTTGTATACCTTGACATCACAGAATGAAAAATTTCTTTGTATAATATGTAAGCAGAGTCTTAATTACAAATATAATTTAAACCTTTATAGAAAGCTCACAAGAAGTGAAAGACTTTGTCCAATTCACATTTGAGTTAATCTTAAAATATATTTTATTTTAAAACTTTAATCCATGAGTTATAAACTTAGTTAATAATTAGATTTGGTGTTATTGAGTCATAAAAAATACTAATACTAAATATACACGAATTAACACTAGTACATGAAAAGAAAAAATCCTAACAGTTAGACATAAAAAATACAAAAGTATGATTCAGTACTGTGCATTTTAAACTATTTCAAGTTTCTTTTTTGTTTCTGTTATTTTTCTTTTCATGATTTTTCATTCAATGAAACCACCATTCTTCTGAAGTACCAGCAAAAGTCTGTGAGCTTCTGTTTTAGTATTTGTAAATTACCAATGCTCAGCTGTAACTCAAATATACAATAAGTGAATGCACAATCATTGAGAGTAGAAGTAGAATTTTTAAAAATCAGTTTAATTTTGAGGAAAAGATCTTTTTGCTATCTGATTTAAGTTTTGTGTGTGCTAGACTCAGTCCATGGATTTAATCATTTCTAGATTAGATCAAATCATGAAATTAAATATTTTTAATAATATACTAGGGTATATACTAGAGATCTTGAGTATAATTCGAACCCCTGATTTTCACTTAAAAAAGCATTTTATCGTGTTGATAAAATGTATAAATTATAAAATGATTTTGGCCTTGAAATTTTGAGGGGGAAAAAATCAATAAATATGTATGCATATATATTAGTATCTATAATTAAATTTCTTTTAAAATGGCTTAAAATATTTTTAAAGCTTTAAACAAATCACAAGTTTTTGTGTCAATAAATAATATTTTGGTTATTACTTTACTTTAATGTAAATAAATCATATACTAATCAATTAAATGATGTGTTGATTTTACAAAATATAAGTAAGGCTATTTATAGTCAGACTAACACAGAGAGACTTCTGGGAGTATTCATAAGACATCCCATAAACTATATACTTATTTAAACTGGTGTCTTTACAAAATTATATTAAGTTAAAGGTTTTTTTTAATTTAATACATTAAAATTTAAGTAACTATTAGAACAAAAAAATGTACATTAAAGAAGTATTTATTAGAAACTTGTTGAAACTGATCCAAAATTATAAATAAATTTAATGAAAGGATATCTTGGATGATTGGTAACAAAATGAAGAATTAAAATATAACATTTCAAGTTTCTAGATCTTTGATTGCATGTAATGTTATATTTTGATTTGAAAATAGGCGTAGTTTGGTACAACTTAAGGCTTTACTATAAATTTTATTCAAAAAAATATTTTATATATAAATAATTCTAAATATATATCTCTAGCATCAAATGAGACAAATATAAAAATAAAATCAAAGTTATTGAAGAAAAATTATCTTTTTTTAGATAGACAAAAATTTCACCTACAAAAAAACCCAATACAATTGTAAATTAAATTGATGGCATTTCAAGGCACCATTTTTTTTTACTGATGTAGTTTAAGAATTTTAATTGAAATAATTTATAGATATCTAAAAATCCAATTGTAGGAACAAACATAATGGACAAAAAAACATTTATAAAAATTGTTTAATTTATATTTAATTCTCCAAGTACTTTTAAGTTAAAAGGAATTGGTCCCAACATTTATCATGGCAATCAAAAACAGTCATGCTTCAGTTCACTAAAGATTTAACAAAATAAAATATAAATGAGGTTTTTAACTTTATTTAAATATATTATGTACATGTACATGTATTTTTTTACTCTATTTTAAATATTAAATATAATGGAATATTTATAGCAAATTGCCTATAGAATTAAAACATAGATGTTCAGCCATTTACAAGGCATATAGCTTTGAAAACTTGCTGGGGGAGTGTCTTGAATAATAAATGTTTTCAATACCCCATTGTGATGTTTCTAAATATATTGGTGCAATAAATCACAAGTCTAATCATTTAAGCCTTAAGCTTCGGCTTTTGGTGGTTTTGGTCGACAGCTTCTTTGATGGACAATGAGTCTATCTGGTAGAAATGTTCTTCCACAATTTTCACAAGGGCATAGGTTTGCTTGTGCACTCTGCCATGCTGCTTCATTTAGTGCGTCAGTGTCGTATGATCCAGTTTTGCTACCTGAAAACAAAATTATAAATAATATTTTTAAAAATATGATTCTTGCACTTGCAGAACATTAAAAGTTACTCAGATTGTTTAATCATATGGACTTGTTAACTTCGACTTGACTGATAGCCATAATTCATCTAAAAAGTTATGTCTTATAAAAAAAATATATACTATATTAGTGTGTCTGTTAAAGTGATAGCAAGTCACATTAAAAAATAATTGAGTTTACAGATGCTTTTTAAAATTGTTTCACATGATTGATATTTTCAGTTTAAAAAATCTCTTACTTATTATTAACTATTAAACATTTTTTTTAATCAAGTCTGGCTTAAGTATGCAGTCATATGTTAATAATAAGTTTTATTTTAAAAAAGGCCTAACTTTTGAGAATCAACAAAATAATGATATAACTAATTTTCCTAATCATTATATAACTAGTTATAACCCCTTATACAAATGCGGTAGAAACATGTGGCTGTGCAAATATATGACAGACGCTGTGCAGCAGTTTCAATTTACAACACAGCAAATTTGGTATAATATTGCATAAAAAATGGATGCTGCGAAATTTTGCACACAAGTTTATTCAGTTTACACACGAACTAACAAACCTTAGAGGGAACATTGGTCACGACATGTGCAATTGTATCTACTAAATTTTCTGAACAAAATGCACATTCAAGTTAGGCATTAATATATATATACAAGTATATATATATTTATATATATTACATTAATAAAAGATCAAAATTTCAGAAATCTCTTACAATATGGCTATTTAAGACTCCCATTTAATAACACAGTTTTATGATAGCATTAATTTGAATGACCAACCAACATGTTTCTTAGAGAAGTATGTATGTTGATAATCTTGAAATATTTATAAGAATGCATCATGAAAAGTTACACTAATAATAATAAGTACGTGAAATCATGTTTTTTGGTGTTTTTTAAGTTTACATGTATTAATTTTGAAAATTTCTTGTGCATCAATGTTACTTTCTATGACAGATGATATCCAGAGCATATTGACTAATACATATCTTAATCATTGCTTTGAATAAATATTTCACCTCAAAAGAACAAAATATTAAAATTAAATACTTTTTTAGCTGAATTTTAACTTCTTTTACATCATATTCATATCCCTGCAAGAATTTATTTCTAGGCTAATTAAGGTTATACATATGTCATTAAATAGTAGGTACTTGAGCTATTTGTTATCTATCCAAAAATGTGAGTGTCTTTAATTAATGGAGGCAAACTTATTTCTAGAACAATGAAAGTGAAAACTGTTGAAACATCTTCTAAAGAGACTGAGATCATCTTCTAAAGAGACTGAGATCATCTTCTAAAGAGACTGAGATCATCTTCTAAAGAGACTGAGATCATTTTTCTCTTGGTAACAGAAATGCCCAGATGTAATGGGAAAACCCACTATTTACCTGCCACTGCTCTAACTTCTGGCTTTCGAGGCTCTGGGCGCCGCATAGCCTTAGGAAGCTTGTCATTCTCAACATGCCATTTCTGTAAGCATTGAGGCTCATGAATAGATATTGACTTTGAGCCAAACTCTCTTCCACAAATGTAGCAAATAATGGTGGGTGGCCGCTTTATGACGGGTGGTGGCTTAGACACTGGTGGCTTAAATTTGTTTAAAAAGAAAGACACGAGAGATGTTAAATATTTGTTTATTTTACACATCACTGATTGATAAGTATTTTTATCTGACCTTTATTTTTTACTTTATTTAAAATAAAATTTTAAAAATAAAATGGAACCTTGAAAAAACACAAATTTGATTGAATGATTTCTCACATTTTGACAGCTCCCAGTTAAATGATTTCTTACATTTTGTGCGCTCCCAGTTAAATGATTTCTTACATTTTGACCGCTCCCAGTTAAATGATTTCTTACATTTTGACAGCTCCCAGTTAAATGATTTCTTACATTTTGACCGCTCCCAGTTAAATGATTTCTTACATTTTGACCGCTCCCAGTTGAAGTGCCGCCAACAACTCCACCTTTTGGTCTACAGGCTCTCAGATGTACAGCAAGACGATCTGGTGCAAATTTTCTGCCACAATTTTGGCATGGTACAAGTTGAGACTTAGAAGCTTCCCAAGCTGCTTCATTCATCTGGTCCCTGATGTTTAACCAAAAAAATACTGCTTTACTAGATATATAATCACTATGTGATATTTAAAATTAAAAAAAGCCAAATTTAATCATTAATTTCCTGTTTTGTAGCTCAAATTTGTATGATTGAGAAATTTTTGTTATAGATTATTTTTTTAACCTACCGTATTTCTTTCTTTATTGAATTTTAAGATATCAACTGTATTTTTTTTTATTTAAATTTTTATATACACATATATATATATATATACACATGTATATGTATATATATATACTAGGGGTTGTAGGGTGCCAATGACGCCCACCTTTTTGAAAAGCCCAAGCAACTTATCCTTGTTTGATAAATAAGTAATATTAAACTTCCTGAAATGTACACAAAGTATTTTATAATTGTTTGGGTAATTGACGTCTTAAAATATTTTACGGCGAGAAACACCACACGCTCTGTTAATCTCGAAACCAAAATGATACCTTTCTTTTTTAACTGCTATGGACTGTTGTACTATGTCCCTCAACATTACAGAGACAGTGACTTGGGTTTTTATTATATTACTAGCGTAGCACCCGTCAAAAATGACGGAAGTTTTCAAAATAAATACACATCAGATTAAAAAATAACGTAATACAGAATTTTCATTTATTTTTATTTGATTCATTTATTATCATATTGAACAATTTTATGTGGAATGTTCGAAAAGAGTTATATTTGGTGCAGTAATTTTTGGTGCGCACTATTGAACCTAACAGGTTTACATCCAAGAAGCATTACATCCATTACGGGAATTATGTATGCTGAGATTTAGATGCGGTTTCTGGACTGGCCGGTCTACCATAGACATGGTGTTCTCCATACGGCAGCTCCAGGAAAAATGCAGAGAGCAGCAGATGTCATAATACATTGCCTTTGTGGATCTTACGAAAGCCTTTGATTTAGTCAGTCGCAACTGCTATTCCAAATCCTGGAAAAAATTGGCTGTCCCCCACACCTACTCGCCATCATCAGACAGCTCCATGAAAATATGCAGGGCACAGTGCAGTTTGATGGAGCTACGTCAGAAGCCTTTCCAGTCAGCAGCGGAGTTAAACAAGGTTGTGTACTTGCACCAACACTGCTCGCAATATTCTTCTCTGTACTGCTTCGATACACATTCAAGGATAGCAGTGATGGAATCTGGTTACACACCAGAGCTGATGGAGGACTTTTCAACACTGCCTGCCTCCGAGCCAAAACACAAAAGACAGATGTCCTAATTCTTGAGCTACTCTTTGCGGATGATGCGGCACTGATAGCACACACAGAAACTGGATTGCAATAAGTCGTGTCAAGCTTCTCCAACGCCTGCAAAGAATTTGGTCTGCAAATCAGCTTGAAAAAGACAAACATCATGGCCCAAAACACACATTCTCCTCCTACCATCATTCGGACAATGAAAATTTGGAGGTTGTGGACAGCTTCACCCACTTGGGGTCCAAGGTCTCCAATACACTGTCCATCGAGGACTAAATAAACAGTAGAATTGGCATGGCAGCTGCTACAATGGTTAAACTAAATAAACGCGTCTGGCAAAACACCAAGATAATGGAGACAACCAAACTGTGTGTCTATCTAGCCTGCGTCATAAGAACGCTGCAATACGGGAGCGAGACATGGACAACTTATACGTCCCATGAGCGCTAGCTAAATAACTTCCAATTGAGGTGCCTGTGTCGCATCCATGGAATTAAATGGCAGGACAAAGTGCCAAATAGTGAGGTCCAGATGCGTGCCAATACCCAAAGCATGTTCTCAATCCTTAGATAAAGACGCCTGAGATGGCTAGGACCTGTAAAAAGAATGAGCCCTGGTCGCATCCCCAAGGACCTCCTATATGGAGAACTGGCATCGGGAAAAAGGAAAGCCAGGTCGTCCACGTCTGCGATTTAAAGATGTCTGCCAGAGAGACATGAAAGCACGCAGAATACACACAAGCCACTGGGAGTGTAAGGCAGAAGACCGATCTACATGGCGCACAGGTGTAAAAAAGGGTGTCATAGTAGCCGAGGAGCAAAGGATGGAGGAGGCTACAGACAGAAGAGCTAGGAGAAAGGCCTAAACATTGGGAAGCACAGAACTCGTGTGCAAAAACTGTGGTAAAGACGGTCACTCAAGGATAGGACTGCACAGCCACACGAGGAAATGCAATCCAACCCAACAGTGATGCACCATCGTCTTGCGAGACGGAAGGATGCTGATATATATATTTATATATATCTTATCTGTCTTATCTATACAGACGCTCCTTCTATACAAAAGATAATTGTGTCCACAGACCATGCCGATCTGTTGGCAAGTGATGCAGCGTTCACAGGCCACGGCTATGAGGTTTCCACGCATTACCCAGCCGCCTTTATTTCCCTAACTAGTGTTAGGTACCCATTCGGAGCTGGGTGGACTCAGGGATGCCCTAGGCCAGAGCCGTCTTAACGCATAGGCCCGTTGGGCATCTGCCCGGGGCCCACGAGCATAGGGGCCCCATGGGAATATGTTTATTTATATATATTATGTATATTTATTTTTTATTCCTGCGGGGGAGGGGCCCAACACTATTTCTTTGCCCGGGGGCCCAAACTGGTGTAAAGACGGCTCTGCCCTAGGTCCTGGGAACAAATCCTTGCCTTCACATGGATTCGAACCCATGACCATCGGTACACCAACCGTGCCCCTATATATATATTATATATAGTAAGAAGTTGTTTTTTGAGCACTTAGCAATTAATAAGTTCCAAAAGGTTTATGTGCTGCTGTTTTTTTTTAAAACATTTTTGGCAAGAGTTCATTAGAATTGAGTCTTTTAATAGTGCAACCAACGTACATTGATGAGGTATTTATCTTGTGCTAAAGGACATGATTTGAACTTAAAATATCTTTTGTTGTTCTTGAATAATAAGTACAATCAATGTTCTGATAATTATGGCTCCCAGTTATATTGTCATTGTTTAAAAATTCTTCAAATGAACATAGTTTTACTAAAATATTTTTTAAATTATTTAAAAGTTAATCTTATATTTGAGAAATCTGGGAAAGCAAGAGTAAATGTGTAAATGTATGTTTGATGTAGATATTTATTCTAAAAGATAAAACACTTATTGCGATGACACTGACCAAGAAGCTTGTGTTTAAGATTTGCATCTTGTATTTGCAAATGTTCTTATAAATTAAAATTGTTAATTTTATTACCTAGTGAGGTTTCCATTAGTTAACCCTTCAGGTTTCCGAGGTATTGGGCGGCGCATTTCTTTTGGTAATTGTGCATTTTGAGTTTTCCATTTGTCTAAACATTGAGGTTCATGAATTCCAATAGATTTGGTTCCAAATTCCCTCCCACAAATATAGCAAATGACTGTCCTGGGTCCACGTTGTGGGGACTCTTCTCTTGGTTTTGTTACTTTGGTTGTCTCAGGACCAAATCCACTAGCAGTAGAGTTGTTGTTACTTTGTTGGGTGACTAAAATTACATTGAAATATTTGTTTGATAGAGATGAAAGCTTTAAAAAAAACTCCTGCTCTTTATTTTCTTTTTTTCAATTATGAGTTGTAAATTATTAACAGAAAATTTTTTGATTAAAAGTTGCATAGTTTACCTGAATTGAGGGAAAGAAAATTGTGTTTTATTTCACAAATAAACCCAAAAAGAAGTTATTTTTTAATTAATTAACAAGTATTTTAAAGCCTTTATATTCCTCAGTCAAAACAATATCATGTATTTTTTAAATGAAATTAGTAAAATGGATTATTCAGTCCTGGCTTAGAAAGTGTAGCAATAGAAAAATTCCAGTTTTGAACATCAGTTTAACTGTCATCATGTGAACTTACTTGTACTACCAGCTTTTGGTTTACAAGCTCTGAGATGGACTGAAAGGCGATCTGGATTGAACGTCCTTCCACAATTAGGGCATGGTACAAGATTAGCTTGAGATGCTTGCCATGCAGCTTCATTTGCTTCTTCTGCATTGTATGTGCCCCCAGCCTTGAGGATCTCTGGTTTTTTTGGCAAAGGCCTTCTGTGTTCTTTGGGAAGTTTGCTGTTTTCAATCTTCCATTTCTCGAGACACTGAGGTTCATGAATGCCTTTAAATTTTAAATTAAATAAACAACCAGTAAAAACAAAGTTTTTGACTATAAACCTCTTATATTATATATGAAAAATAACTAAAACTAAAAGTATTGATTATGTTCAATATAAAACGCACCGCGCGACAGACTAGCACAAACATTTACATGCTACATAGAGATAATCTAAAAATTCATTAATTTAATTACAGTACATTCGATCGATCTGAAATTTTGAGAGAATGCATTGTTAGATGACAAAAGTCTATGTGCACAATTTCAGCTCATTAGGATCACGGGAAGTGGGTCATTTTTTACTTTTGTTTTTCCGCTGGACCACGACACACAGACAGACAAGATGGTGAAGTTAATACAGTCGGACATCGCTAAGTCGAAAACCTCCCTATATCGAATTAATTGTTAAGTCCCAGACAAATTCCATTAGACTTATATATTTTAGATCTCCTTAACTCGAAGATTTTTGGCATCCAACCTCCGTAAGTCAAATTTTCCGAGGCATTTGGGTAAAAAGAGGGGCAGTGTGGGGGGGGGGACTTTCTCAATGGTGTCTGTATTTCAAAGCTAAGACGGCTTCCTTTCATATGAAACATCAGACGCCACCTCTCCTTCCTGTCAAACCTTCTTGCTAGTATGGCTGTTCCCCCCCCCCTCTCAATATCAACATTGTCCTTGGTTAATCTGAGCCTATTAGGTGATTTTCCCTAACTCGAAAACTGCCTAAGTCGAATTTTTTTCAGGTCCCTTTGAGTTCGACTTAGAGAGATCCGACTGTATAAGGGATTTAAAGATACATTAATTTTTTCTCTGGTCTCACATAAAAATTACTTTAAAATTTGTTTTAATCATTTTAAGTGAATTTTTGGGGACATGTATATAAAGAAGGTACATAGTATTAGACTCTGACAATGAGAGGATTTGCTTATAAGCATTATGGTCTAAGATATTGATCGAAAAAGATGTAACATACCTACTGAGGCCTTTGTAAACTGTCTTCCACAAATGTAACAAAAGACAAAATTTGAGCCAGGAGGACCTTTTTTTGGTTTTGGTGGCCCTTTTTGAATAGGTGCGGTATATGTACTCTGACGACTCATCGTGTCACTATTGTCTAGTTTTGAGTGTCCGTTTATTTGAAGCTCTCCTTGATCGTTTTTCAAAGACAAATCTGGACGTGTTCTACCTTTAGCACTTAATGGTCTGTTGCTGTTTTTCCCACTCTTTGGTCTACTCACAACTGACTGAGATGATAATGAAGTTGTTGAGCTCCCTATTTCATTTTGGTTTATATCCACAGTTTCGTCAATTTTTAGCACAGTAGGGGATGAGAGAGTTGCTGTCCCTGGTCTTTTGATTTCACTGTTTGTTGCACTGCTATTTGTGTTTTGTCGCAATGGCTTAAGTGGTTTACCAGGTTTACAACTTCGTTGATGTACAGCTAACCTATCAGGTTGAAACGTCCTTCCACAGTTATCACACTCTGCAAGATTAGCCTGAGCTGCCTGCCATGCCAGCTCATTGAAGCGCTCATTTTCAGATTTTCCATTAGACTTTCCTATTGCTGGTAGAAGCTGTGGCTTTATTGGAGGAGGACGGCGTTGGCCTTGCGGTAGCTTGTCATTCTCAATATTCCATTTTTTCAGACATTGAGTCTCATGAATTGAAATTGATTTAGAACCAAATTCTCTACCACATATATAGCACACCACAGTGGGTCGATGTGCCATAAGATCTGACAAAAAAAATTCCAACCAATAACATTAGTTATTATAATGTTTAATATTCAAATTATTTTCAAATATGCACAAAAGGATTTGTGGTTTTAAATATGCCCTTTATTATTATCCTAATGATTCAGTAGCAGCTTTGTGGAAAGAACCCATTGAGCCCATTGGACGCAAAAGGTGAATTCAAAATATTAGTAGTAGTAGCCTACAATTCCTGAAGTTTATAATTATGAATTATATGGTTACCTATATTGAATATACAATCACACCCATACAGATAATACATATTTTATTACAGTTACAGTGCTTAGTACATCATTACACTTACAGTAATTTAACTCAACTTACCTGTTATGTATTAATAGTCCATTTAAATACACCACACCCTTATGCTCCAATTTTAAAAGTTATTTATTTTGTACACTGAAACACTGGAGTAAAGTAGGCCAAATATAAATAATCAATAACATAAATTGTTTTAGTTATAAATTTTAATGAATGTATATCAATAAATAATTCATATTTATTAAATTAAGCCATGCCATTTAAAATACGTATTATTTATTTATTTTAAAAAACGCGTTAGAGAGGCTCAGAACTAGAAAAGCTTCAAAACTGCACCAGGAGTTAATACTGTGCTTAACAACCATAAACAATATTGGAAGCCATTTTTAAACAAAATACGACACTCTCAGTTTCTATGATGATGGACATTTATGATAATTTAATAATTATTATTTATGTTACTTTTTAAATTTTTTAAATATAATCTGAAAAATACACTTTATCAGTATATTAACTTTCAATAAAACTGCAATTTATTTGCTAAACTTACCTAAATTACATTGTTCTGATCCATCAACTTTTACGATACTTTACGACTACACCGAGACACTTTCAGTTGTGTAATTGTTTAGTGGTTTTACTTTGTGGTAATTTAAAAATGGCGTCAAACCAAACAACAACAAATGCAAGCGGTGGGCCTCCAGAAATTATACCTAAACCTTTTCTAAGTCTTTACGTTTTTACCGAAAAACTTGGAAGTGGAACATATGCTACGGTTTATAAAGCGTACAGGAAGGTATATAATTTTTAAGGTAATCCTGCAGTTTCTACACGTATATTATTTCACAGCGAAATTTAATTTTCTCGTGAGAACTTACGTTTTTAATTTATTAAATAAATGATAAATGCATTAAAATATGTTATATTTTAGCTATTATAACACTAATTTGTAATTGTTATTAATTTCTAAGGCTTTTTTCAGCCCTTAAAGCTACATAATCGGAGTGGGATACATCCATTTTGTTTATGTAGTACTCTACTTGCCGAGTTGTCACAGTAAGAGTAAGAGTAAGATGCCAAATGAAAATTTCTCACATACAAACAAACAAAATAAGAATCAAACATCTAGTAACGAAATAAAAAATGAAATTGTCTTTAAAATATTTATTTATCTACTGAGAACATTAAAATAGATGAAAAATACCTTTTAAAAAACATTTTCAGTCAGTAAATTTATTTTAGCATGGGTCGAGCCAGGTAAAAAAACATCCGGCTAGGTAAACAAAATGGACGTATCGTGACCAGATTATATATTATATAGAGCCCAAAAAATGCCTTAAAAATTAAAAAGATGTACAAATTAGCGCTGTAATAGCTGAAATACAACATATAATAATGCATTTAATAAATTAAAAACGTTAGTTCTCCCGAGAAAATTAAATTTCGCTATGAAATAATATATGTGTAGAAGCTGCAGGATTACCATTTTTAAAACAGTTTTATTCTTTTAATATTTTTTTTTAAACAAGAATATTTTTTAACTACTGATCTAAAATAAATATAAAAATCTAGTGTTTGTGACTTGTTGTCACTGTCACTCGGTGACCTGTGACTCACTGTCTACCTTCTTACTTTTTTGACGTAGCACTAGTAGTTACTTTGACAGAATATTTAAATTTTGCCCATTATGCTTAAATAATATATCATTTTAAAGGGCTTGCTAAGACCTTTTCAAAACTACTTGTCAAGTCACTTGTTTTGTCCTTCTATCTTTTATAGAAGAGGAGTTATGACAGTTATGAATTTTTTAGTCAATTTTTTTTTGCCCCTTATACTTATATAACCTATATAATTAACTCCGAAAACTTTTCAGATCCAAATTCAATTTTCGTTACGCTTTCACTCACAACTTTTTTCTTTGTATAGATAACTGCACCAAATTTTCAGGATACATTCTTAATCCAATATACAACACAATTACAGCAGATAGGCACTTTGGTAAAAAAAATAAACTTTAAAAAAATTATATGACCAATGGCATGGTTAAATAGAGCTGATTTTTAAGAAAATTTTAACACCAAAATTATTTTTTTAGGATTTGTAGTTTTAAAGTTATGAATTTTTAAAGTGTGGTTCAATTTGTCCCCATCCCCAATGGGGCCAATGCATTTTTCCTCCACATTTTGTGACCTCAATTTGGCTGTTCGCATCACGCTCTTTATCTCTTGTTTTAATAATTCAGGATCAATGCTATAAATAAAATATTTTATTTCTTTACTTTGTTTTAACAATAAAATTTATTTTTAAACAATGTTTATGTTATGTTTACAAGTTCCAGTTCACACAACTAACATGTCCTACATATGAATATGACTAAGTGAACTGCTCTATATAAAAATGTACAAATAATATAAGGAACTCCTTTTGAACCTTCAACTTTGGCTCATGACTAATTAATTTAACAACCCTGACCAATGGCTAAATAGTTTTTGCACATGGCCACAACTAATGAATGAAACTATGGAAATAATTGAAGACATAGTTGTAGTAGGTGCCACAATGAGGTTGCATGAATAGAAATGGTTGCCAGGGACAACAAGTCTACACACGGTACATGTTGATCTTTTATAATATCAACTCTGAAGGGTTTAGCCGTCTAAATTATGTATATTATTGAATTAATTCCATATTAGATCATTTTTTAAGTTCAATTATCAAATATTTTAATGTTAATAGGCAAAATAATTGAATATTTTATTAGCATCGGGGACTTCCGCCATTGAAAGGGGCGGTGTCACTTCGATATAAAGAAATACACCTCGTTAAGCATAACTAATGTCCGCCACGTCCTAGCTACATGAGAATTGGCACACATATACATCAATAGATTGTGCAAATATATATTTTAATATGAAAGACATATTCTTTGAATTTCTTCAAAAAAAATGTTGGTCAAACATGGCCTATATTAACCTTATGATTACAAAATATTGGTCGATTGAAAATACAAAGGAAAGCTATCAAAATGTAGGCCAATATGTCTTCCAAGGCTTTAGACCAGAAAAGGAACTCAAATGTTTCGAAAGAACCTATTTATTAATAGTTTTACACCCTCCTCGGAAAAATTAAAAACTTGGATCTCAGGCGCCAAATTTTTTTCCAGATACAAAAAACGTAGTAGTCTCCCCTGACATACCAAAGTACCTAAAGTAGAACCCACTTAACTCGACCACGGTTAACTCGCCAACCCTATTAAGTCAACCCTATTTTTATTGGAACTGCCAAATTCTCTCTTTGTCTTAGCATTTTCTCATCGGTTAGGATGATTCTTTTAAGTTGCCGAACCCTAATATCTCGAGTACAAAAGATTTGCCACTTAACATTGGTTATCTCAATCCCCATCCCATGACTAATCGCCAGCTTTTGAAAATGTTAGTTAATATTTTTTATAACCAAGGGAAGGCATCAAATTTCTGCCTCGCCAGGACTGCTGGTGACGTCACAGCCCCCTTGCGTTCAGCTCTCAGCGCTGTGTTACTTCTGGTACCAATGCATTTTAAGAAATTATTTTATACAGTAATGATTGTAGTTACAGTGTGAACCCGCTTAAGTCGACGGCCTCGGGGTATGAAAAATGGCGCCGAGATAACCGATCATCGAGTTAAACGAAAACCAATATGGCGGCAAAATAGTAACATGTGCTTGAAATTTCTTTATAATTATATACATGATGTGCGTTAATTAGTGATGGGACGGTTAATCGGAATATCGGGACCCTAATATTTCTTCACTCTTTCCTAAGGTTAAGACCGATCGTTTTTAAGGACCGTTTAAATATAACCCAGGGTTTCCACTCAGTCGGGAATTCTTAAAATAATTTGCCTGGTCTTGAAAGTCGGGAAATAATCGGGAAAAGTTGTGACTCGTCAGGAATTTTTAATTGTATTATTATTTTTTTTTGCCGAAGTAAATGACTTTGATTACATCTCTGTGGTCATGTTTCGGTTCCATTTAATAAAAAAAAAGTTACCAGTTTATAATTGTCTGGGCATGTGTTAAAGGTCAAATTTTTCGCCTCGCCTCGTCCCATGTGGCGTGGCATGTCATCGCCGCTAGCATTTGCAATGCCTGTCGAATCGGCGAATTTAAAAAAAAATAAACATATCAATATGGTAATTTTAAGTTTAATGCTTTTGACGTGCAGGATATCTGTCACTATGAGACCGCACTCAAATTTCCTCCGTCAATCAAATGATATGTGTAACTTGTAATATAAATATTAACAAATGCGGCCTTGACCGTATCAGAATTCGACCTACAATAGTGATGACGTGTATATTATATACATACTAGAATATTAAGAAAATTATTTGATTTCACCGTCACGCGCGTGTTAGTCACTGTCAGGTATCTTACTGGTAACAAAGCAACAACAAACTTTTAAAAGAATAATAATAATTTTTTATTTAATTATATAAAAACCACCGTCAATTCTCGATACAAACCTTTATTTTCTTTTCTAAAGATATTCGTTTATCTTAAGAAATAAAATGATTAATGCATCAGAAAATGAATTAAGTTTAATAATAATATAACACGCACAGCGAAATAATGAAGGATTAAAGACCACTAACACGATTTTCGAGTACCTCTGGTAAATACATACTCAAACTAATTCACGGAATCAAATTGAAAGTTAAAATATCCGGTAATTTTTATTGAAATCTCGTAGAATCACACAATAGCCGGAAGTCTCGAAGAAAGCGAGATGTCAACACTGTTTTGAACTAAAAATGCCAAAGTGCATTGCTAGGCGAACAGATGGGGATCGAGGTAACCGAAGTTAAGTTGCAAATTTGGCACTCTTTTGTGCTCGAAATATTAGGGATCGGCGACTTTAAAAAATCGAATTAACCGATGAAAAAATGCAAAGACAAAGAGAGAATTTCGCGGTTCCAATAAAAAACGTCGACTTAATAGAGCTGACGAGTTAACCGGGCTCGAGTTAAGTGGGCCCCACTGTATTACTGACATAAAGTTACACAGACTTTAAAAATATATTATTAAAGAGATTTTCTAAATGAGTGATGTAAGATTTATATAATGAAGACAGTTTTGTTAACATTGTAATTTGTGGTTGCAGAATGAGCTTTTTCAAAGACTTGTCAAAGAAAATAAACAAAGCTTGTGTGGTTGTTCTTTAGGTTTCTAATGCATAGTTTGATTTTGATTGACATTAATCTCTTACAGAGTGGTAAAAGGGAAGTGGTGGCCATTAAATGTGTAGTATGATGTTGATTGACATTAATCTCTTACAGAGTGGTAAAAGGGAAGTGGTGGCCATTAAATGTGTAGTATGATGTTGATTGACATTAATCTCTTACAGAGTGGTAAAAGGGAAGTGGTGGCCATTAAATGTGTAGTATGATGTTGATTGACATTAATCTCTTACAGAGTGGTAAAAGGGAAGTGGTGGCCATTAAATGTGTAGTATGATGTTGATTGACATTAATCTCTTACAGAGTGGTAAAAGGGAAGTGGTGGCCATTAAATGTGTAGTATGATGTTGATTGACATTAATCTCTTACAGAGTGGTAAAACGGAAGTGGTGGCCATTAAATGTGTAGTATGATGTTGATTGACATTAATCTCTTACAGAGTGGTAAAAGGGAAGTGGTGGCCATTAAATGTGTAGTATGATGTTGATTGACATTAATCTCTTACAGAGTGGTGAAAGGGAAGTGGTGGCCATTAAATGTGTAGTATGATGTTGATTGACATTAATCTCTTACAGAGTGGTAAAAGGGAAGTGGTGGCCATTAAATGTGTAGTATGATGTTGATTGACATTAATCTCTTACAGAGTGGTAAAAGGGAAGTGGTGGCCATTAAATGTGTAGTATGATGTTGATTGACATTAATCTCTTACAGAGTGGTAAAAGGGAAGTGGTGGCCATTAAATGTGTAGTATGATGTTGATTGACATTAATCTCTTACAGAGTGGTAAAAGGGAAGTGGTGGCCATTAAATGTGTAGTATGATGTTGATTGACATTAATCTCTTACAGAGTGGTAAAAGGGAAGTGGTGGCCATTAAATGTGTAGTATGATGTTGATTGACATTAATCTCTTACAGAGTGGTAAAAGGGAAGTGGTGGCCATTAAATGTGTAGTATGATGTTGATTGACATTAATCTCTTACAGAGTGGTAAAAGGGAAGTGGTGGCCATTAAATGTGTAGTATGATGTTGATTGACATAAATCTCTTACAGAGTGGTGAAAGGGAAGTGGTGGCCATTAAATGTGTACTCAAAAGCAGTTTAAACCGGGCATCAACAGAAAATTTATTGACAGAAATAGAACTTCTAAAGACACTAAAACATGAGCATATTGTCACCCTCAAAGATTTTATGGTACTTTTTTTATTTCATATATTAATCTAATAAATTAATTACATTGATAGTAGAAAGTTCATAGCATGCCATAATTGTGAGCAAAGAGGTGTCAACCTTTAACTGATTTAAATCATTGTAGACTATATACAAGGCAGTTATTTCATAACATGATAAGATTTGTTTAACCTCGTTAATTATTATTTCAATCATGTGCTTTTGGCTTTCACCTCTATATGCAGTGGGACTCTAATTATATTTATCTCATCATGGAATACTGCAATGGCGGTGATCTTTCACGTTTCATCCGAAGCAAAAGAGCTCTACCTGAACATATAGTGAAAAGATTCTTGCAACAAATTGGTATCTTTAAAAATTATTTACATTTAAAACAGTTCTATTCAAACAAAATAAATATAATTTTTAGTATTTAAGTTAATCTCCGTTATGAATTAGATATTATTAATTTATACATCAAAAGAGTCAGATTTGAGATTATTATAAAATTCTCTAATTAATGATTTTGTGGGGTTTAAAAAAAATTTTAAACAAATATATATAAATAAATTTTTAGAACCCTAAAAAAAAATATTGCTTTACAAAACAGCAATTTTTAACTCCAATTCTGTGATTGTGTAAGTTGACATATTTTTTACCAGCTTCTGCTATGAAATTCTTGTGGGACAATAATATTGCTCATATGGATTTGAAGCCACAAAATATATTGTTGACTTCAATGGCAAGCCCCCAAATTAAATTAGCAGGTAATTTTTTTTTCAAGTCATAATTTAAGTATTTTCAACAAAATGATTTTTTTTACTAAAAATAATTTTAATACAGCAATTCTGTTTCAGCATCTAAACAATTTTGAATGAAACTGTTACGTTTAGTTATGATAATTTTTTTTTAATTTCTGGTTAAAATAGATTATCTTGCCTTCATTAACGTATGTCTTTTTAAATTAAGTCATGTCTAAATTTAATTGTTTAATAGACTTTGGTTTTGCAAAGCATTTATTTGATGGGGACCGCCTACATGTCATGCGAGGCTCTCCGTTGTACATGGCACCTGAAATAATCTGTCGAGGCACGTATGACAACAGAGTAGACCTGTGGTCTATTGGAGTTATTCTATATGGTGGGTAGTTCTAAACAAAAAATAATACATACAAAAAAATCTTAAAGAAAATGAATTCTAGATGATTTCAATTTAAAAACTAACATGATTAATTGTATTTACATTTACAGAGTCATAGTTGCCTGAACTTTTTTGAAATTTAAGTCGTTTTAAAGACAGCTCATACTGCTAAAGGAATCTCTTTGTCTTGACTTCTTTATATTTAGAATGCCTTTTTGGGAAGGCGCCTTTTGCATCCAAAAGCTTCAAAGAACTTGGTGAAAAAATATGGGATCAAAAGCCTATTGAGGTAATTATTTGCCTGAATTCCATAAGATTATAAAAATAAAACACAACATTGGTCAATAAAAAAGAACTTAAAATATGTTGTGTCAATATAATTCTTTTTTGTGAAAGATATCTCAATTTTTTAGTAGAGTATTTTTAGATTAATGTGGTTGTGTTTTAGTTGAATATTCTAATTCAAACGATCTACTGTTTTTTTATTTTTTAGATTCCCCCAGGGGTCAATGTCTCAGACAATTCTAGAGATCTTATCCTGCGATTATTGCAACGCCAACCAGCCAGGCGCATCACATTTCCAGAGTTTTTTGCTCATCCATTTGTTGATATGGAGCACATTCCCTCTAAAGAATCCTTGCCAAAAGCTGTATGAATATGTTTTTTTTTGATGAACTTTTTCAACAATGATTCATTATATAATATAATTTTTTATTTAAAATCATTTAGGTCCTAAGATATTAATTTGTTTAGAAAATATATATTTATATTATATTATTTGTTTAAGACTGAGATAATAGCAAAGGCTGTTAGAAAAGATGAAGAAGGGGATTACAGGGAAGCTGTCAAATACTACTGCGAAGCTTTAGATTTCTTTATGCCAGCCATACATTGTAAGTATTCTGTTTTATCAAGTTTTTTTAATCGGTAAGAAAAAAAAATAGAAATGTAATACAAATAGCATTTTACAAACTGGGTGCAACCACCTAAAAATTATACATGGATTGTCAATTTTTATAAATATTACTACAGTCGGGTCCCCTAAGGCGCGGTTCAAAAACTAGCAATAGTACCTTGGCTCCCAAATTTTACCGCATAATTTAAAACATTTTTTACAATTCTGCCTTTAGTTTATTTTTTGTTCGTGTTTTAAATGTAATTTGTTAAATGAATTATTTTTCTTATACAGTGGGACCCGCTTAAGTCGACGGCCTCGGGGTATGAAAAATGGCGCCGAGATAACCGATCATTGAGTTAAACGAAAACCAATATGGCGGCAAAATATTAACATGCGCTTGAAATTTCTTTATAATTATATACATGATGTGCGTTAATTAGTGATGGGACGTTTAATTGGAATCGTATCGGAATATCGGGACCCTAATATTTCTTCACTCTTTCCTAAGGTTAAGACCGATTGTTTTTAAGGACCGTTTAAATATAACCCAGGGTTCCCACTCAGTCGTGAATTCTTTAAATAATTTTCCCGGTCTTGAAAGTCGGGAAATAGTGGGGAAAAGTTATGCCTAGTCAGGAATTTTTATTTGTATGCCGAAGTAAATTACTTTGATTACATCTCTGTGGTCATGTCTCGATTCCATTTAATTAAAAAAAAGTTACCAGTTTATAATTGTCTGCGCATGCGTTAAAGGTAAAAATTTTCGCCTCGCCTCGTCCCATGGCGCGTGTGGCGTGGCATGCGTTTGCAATGCCTGTCGAATCGGCGAATTTAAAAAAGAAAATAAACATATCAATATGGTAATTTTAAGTTTAATGCTTTTGACGTGCAGGATATCTGTCACTATAAGACCGCACTCGAATTTCCTCCGTCAATCAAATGATACGTGTAACTTGTAATATAAATAGTAACAAATATGACCTTGACCTTATCAGAATTCGACCTACAACAGTGATGACGTGTATATTATATATCTACTAGAATATTAAGAAAATTATTTGATTTCACTGTCACGCGCGTGTTAGTCACAGTCACGTATCTTACTGGTAACAAAGCAACAACAAACTTTTAAAAGAATAATAATATTTTTAAATTTAATTATATAAAAACCACCGTCGATTCTTGATACAAACCTTTATTTTTTTTCTAAAGATATTCGTTTATCTTAAAAAATAAAATGATTAATGCATCAGAAAATGAATTAAGTTTAATAATACAGTCGAAACCGGCTAAGTCGACGGCGTTGGGGTATGAAAAATAGCATCGAGATAACCGATGATCGAGTTAAAACGAAAACCAATATGGCGGCAAAATATTAACATGCGCTTGAAATTTCTTTATATACGTGTTGTGCGTTAATTAGTGATGGGACGATTAATCAGAATCGTATCGGAATATAAGAAATATCAATATAATGTTAAATTATGTGATATATTATATTATGCGAAATGGAACGTCCTTGCGAGTATGATTTATGTAAATGAATTAGTGACTCGGCTCTGACTGAGGCTCTAGTTTTAGTTCATTTGCTCGTTCGTCCTTGAACTTTATTATTTCATGCTATTTACTACTAATACTAATGATGTAATTATAATCAAAAAGTCATAATCTTAGTGTAAGTTTATTACTAATAAATACCAAGGCATTTATTTGTATAAGGACCAAGGAAAACAATCAATATTCAAATAAATATATTTTAAATATATTTGTAGGTACTTTACTTCAGATAGTCGTTCGCGCATCGTTCTGCGCATGTGGAAAAAAGTCGCAAATATTGTTTCAATTTGTTAATAATTGACTACCATTACGCTAGGACTAGTGTTTACCGTAGTTACAACTATCGAACGACCGCTTACACTCATCTTTAAAAATGTTTAGGCTTATTTATTTAAGTTTTAAGTCTTCGGAATTTAAATAATTTATTCAGCTGCAACTTCAATAAGCCCGTAATAGCTTTTTACCCCGGAGTTCGTTTTTGTTGTGTTAGCGACGGTGACTTCAAATCGCTTTCTCCCTATTCCGGTATCTAAATAATATACACGTCATCACTTTTAGTCTACTTCGTCTACGGCTAATGAATGCTTTTTTTTAAAAAATTTTAATTAGCTTAGTTGTCGAGGCACTGTACGGTCAAAGATCACGGCTATTACTACAGCGCTCTAAGTGAATTCAAAGGGACGGGGGGGGACAAGTTACGGAGTTTTCTAGTTAGGGATAATGAGGGTGGGGGGGGGAAGGCTAGACAGGTCTTTGATGTTTATATAAAAGGAAGCCTCTTGCTTTGACATACCAATACAAGACCGCGAGAATAGACACCTTCCCCTTCACTGTTATACATCTACAGTGGGTTGGGGGGAAGGAACATTTTTCTTTTTAAATTGAGTCAGAGCGTGCCTTGGTAAATGGCCAGTGTAGCTCAACCCCACCTAAACCCCACCCTATTGGGGGGGGGGTCGTCGTGAGCGCGGCGAATTTAATCATTCTGGCAAGTTGACGAGTGAAACATAATATGGTATTTAAATAAATTCCATCTTATTATGACTGTTTACTCCGTTTTATCAGGACTTAGTCGGTATATTAGCTTATTACCCGAAGTTAATTTTATGTTGTGTTACGGCAGAATACCAGAGCCAACATGCGAGCGAACGTGACATCAAAATCAAAGCGTTTTCTTAATAATAATAATATTCTGGTCTATAAATATAGACTGTTTGTGGAGTTCGCTAGTGACCGATTTAAAAAAAAATGTATTCGCTTAGTTACCGAAGCATAGGACCAGAAGTAACAGCGCTGAGCAAGCGGGCTGTGACATCACCAGCAGACCCTGGTGAGGCTGAAAATTAGTCCCTTCCCTTGGTTATAAAAAAATCATAGCTAACATTTTCAAAAGCTGGCGATTGGTCATGGGGATCGAGCTAACCAAGTTAAGTTGCAAATTTGGCCCTCTTTAGTGCTCGAGGTACTAGGTTTCGGCGACTTACAAAAATCGAATTAGCCGATGAAAAAATGCTAAGACAAAGAGAGAATTTGGCGGTTCCAATAAAAAACGTCGAGTTAGTGGGGTGGTCGAGCTAACCGAGCTCGAGGTAAGTGGGTTCGACATGCACAGCGAAATAATGACGGATTAAAGACCACTAACGCGATTTTCGAGTACCTCTGGTGAATACATACTCAAACTAATTCACGGAATCGAATTGAAAGTTAAAATATCCGGTAATTTTTATTGAAATCTCGTAGAATCACACAATAGCCGGAAGTCTCGAAGAAAGTGAGATGTCAACACTGTTTTGAACTAAAAATGCCAAAGTGCATTGCTAGGCCAACAGACGGGGATCGAGCTAACCGGCGTTAAGTTACAAATTTGGGATCGGCAACTTTAAAAAATCGAATTAACCGATGAAAAAATGCAAAGACACAGAGAGAATTTGGCGGTTCCAAAAAAAAATGTCGACTTAATAGAGCTGACGAGTTAACCGGGCTCGAGTTAAGTGGGCCCCACTGTACAATTTGACCTGAATATTTTTGGAAAATGAGCAGAAAATGTTGTTTGTTTTTTACAACATAATTGTTTGCCTATTGAAAAAAAGTTAAACTGCATAAATCTTGTAACAGATATTTTAAAGGCAGGTAATAACCTGTTTAAATAATACATGTATTCATAATAAATAAGCATATTTTGTAATGTACCTTATGAGTGAAGTAACAAGTTTATTTTTACCTAATGTTAATATTAAACTGTCGTAACTGGTATTATTGTCCATTTGCACATAACCCTGTAACTCAGGGTTCACTTAAGTCGCTATTGGATAAAATTGGAGCCCGACTTGAACTTGAACTATCCCTTAACCCGTTGTTGGGTCGTTGGGGCACCATCGTGAACTGCTCACTAACACACGCCATTTGTCCCGGTCCTGTGCTGCCCTTTGAGAGTCGCTGAATGACAGGCCAGTCCACTCTTTGATATCGTCCTCCCATCTCTTCTTTTGTCTGCCTCTTTTCCTTCCTCCCTGGACTGTGCCTTGCAATATAGTTTTTGCGAGACCTCCAGTTCTTGTCACGTGTCCGTACCATCGTAATTTCCTCTTCTTAATTGATGTGAGTAGGTCCTCGTAGGGGCCAATGACAGTACTTATTGTATTGCGGACCGCTTCGTTTGTGATGTGCGCTGTGTAGGAGATGTTCAATATCTTTCTGAAACATCTCATCTCCAGCGCATTGATTCTTCTTTGGAGGTCTGCAGTGAGCATCCAAGCCTCACAACCATACAAAAAGACCGACATCGCCAGAGAGCGCATTAGCCTGATCTTTGTTCTCAGGGAGAGCTTCTTACTTTGCCAGATGTGCTTTAATTTACTCAAAGCTGCCATTGTTTGGGCTACTCTGGCAAGAATTTCTGGCTTTGAGCCTTCGTCGGATATTATGGCCCTAGATACTTGAAGGTGGAGACTTCTTCGAGTTTTTGCCCGTTTATCCGAATCTCACTTGTGAATTTACTATTTGCCATGACCTTGGTCTTTTCTGCATTGATTTCCATGCCGTACGCCTTTGTTGTTTTCTCTAGCTTTGCGAGGAATTCTTTTAGTTCGTCCTCGCTACCAGCTAGGCCGTCAATGTCATCGGCGAAGCGTAGGTTGGTTATACTTCTCCCTCCGATGCTGACTGTTCCGACATGGTCTTCTAGCACATCTGTCATGATCCTTTCAAGGAAGAGGTTGAAGAGGATGGGGGAAAGTAGACATCCTTGTCTGACACCAACAGTGGTCTTGAACCAATCTCCCAGCTTGCTGTTGAAGAGTACTCCGCTGGTTGCTCTGTTGTAAAGGTTCTTGATCACATCAATGAGGTTTGCATTTATGTTGAATTTGTGCATAGTTGCCCACAGTGCCGCATGCCACACTCTGTCGAACGCTTTTTTAAAGTCTATAAAGACATGATAGAGGTCACTCTGGTGTTGGAGATGTTTTTCACAGAGAAATCGCAGGTTAAAGATTTGCTCCGTTGTGCTTCTTCCTGCTCTGAAGCCCGCCTGCTCTTCCGAAATAATTTGTTCTGCTTGTGGTTTCAGTCTGTTCAATATGATCATAAGCATGACTTTGCTGGGGTGACTAATCAGGCTGATTGTACGGTAGTTCTGACACATCTGTAGGTTACCCTTTTTTGGGAGCGTGATAACCAGCGATTGCGTCCAGGGGGTTGGCCATTTTCCTGTCTGCCAGATCTTGTTGCACATGTTAGTTAGGATGTTTATTACGGGGTCACCTCCTGCCTGAATCAGTTCGCCTGGAATGTTGTCCGCTCCAGCTGATTTCCCCTTTTTCAATTTTCGTAAAGCCAGCTCCACCTCATCGCGGAGAATAGAATGCATGTCAGTGTTAGTTGACTTTGGGCAGTTGGGCACTGATGCATCGCCTTTGGAGTCTTCATTGTACAGCTCAGAACAGTATTCGGTCCATCTTCTGAGAATTTCTTGTTCTACTGTGATACATTTTGCGGATTTATCTTGTATGGTTGAGATACGACCTTGTTTGGTGGATGTCAAGTCTTTAAAAATTTTGTAAGCCTTTCTTGAATTGTTCCTTAGTAGATTTTCATCGATGTCAGAGCATTGTTGTTCTATCCATTCCTTTTTTGCTTTTACCATATCTTTCCTGATCTTTTTATTGATTTCTCTGTATCTGGGTCCTCCTTCTGCAGTATTCTTTACGCACTTAAGTTTTCTTCTTTCATCGCATAGTTCCAGAATATTAGAGGAGACCCATGGTCTTTTAATTGCTCGCTTCTTGCCAAGTACTTCTTTTGCTGCTTCAATTATTGTGGTATTGAAGGTGTCAGTGACTAGGTCTATGTCCATGTCCGTTTCTGACTCATATAGTGCGGTCAGTGGAGCAAATTTCCCTTCAATGGATGCCCTGAAGACTTCTGCGATTTCTGGGTCTTTCAGTTTGTCCAAGTCAAAGCGCAATCGTGGATTGCCTTGTTTTGCTATCTTTTTCAGGTGGAGATGGAAGGTCATCAGAACCAGATTATGGTCACTGCCGATATCTGCTCCAGGGAAACTTCTAGTTCTAGCTGTTTTAATACACGATTTGAATCGTTTTCTGACCAGTATGTAATCTATCTGGTTACTATGTTCCCAGTCTGGGCTGTGCCAAGTCCATCTTCTGGATTTTTTATGTTGGCCAATTGTGTTAGCTAGCAGGAGGTTGTTATATCTTGCAAATTCCAGGAGACGAAGTCCTCTATCATTGGTCAGACTACCGCGTCTTAACCCTTTACTGGGCGTAGCGGCCAAAACCGTCTTATCCCTTAAACTGGCAAAATGTCCGAAAACGGCGGGTACTACCATCAGTTAAAATCTCGCGTTTTTTTAAAAAATTGCAAGACTTCCGGCACGTGGTTTCCTGTTTATTCTGTTGTGGATAGATTAGACTACATTTCCACACACGTTCTCTTTGATGTGTTCGTTTTTTTTGATTTTTTGTTTCAATTTTTTTGTGTGAGTTCAAAATGGCTGGCTTAGATTGTTGAAGCAATAAAGTGGAGTTTACAGGCTTAAATAAATTGGAGTTTACAGGCTTAAATAAAGTGGAGTTTACAGGCTTAAATAAAGTGGAGTTTACAGGCTTAAATAAAGTGGAGTTTACAGGCTTAAATAAAGTGGAGTTTACAGGCTTAAATAAAGTGGAGTTTACAGGCTTAAATAAAGTGGAGTTTACAGGCTTAAATAAAGTGGAGTTTACAGGCTTAAATAAAGTGGAGTTTACAGGCTTAAATAAAGTGGAGTTTACAGGCTTAAATAAAGTGGAGTTTACAGGCTTAAATAAAGTGGAGTTTACAGGCTTAAATAAAGTGGAGTTTACAGGCTTAAATAAAGTGGAGTTTACAGGCTTAAATAAAGTGGAGTTTACAGGCTTAAATAAAGTGGAGTTTACAGGCTTAAATAAAGTGGAGTTTACAGGCTTAAATAAAGTGGAGTTTACAGGCTTAAATAAAGTGGAGTTTACAGGCTTAAATAAAGTGGAGTTTACAGGCTTAAATAAAGTGGAGTTTACAGGCTTAAATAAAGTGGAGTTTACAGGCTTAAATAAAGTGGAGTTTACAGGCTTAAATAAAGTGGAGTTTACAGGCTTAAATAAAGTGGAGTTTACAGGCTTAAATAAAGTGGAGTTTACAGGCTTAAATAAAGTGGAGTTTACAGGCTTAAATAAAGTGGAGTTTACAGGCTTAAATAAAGTGGAGTTTACAGGCTTAAATAAAGTGGAGTTTACAGGCTTAAATAAAGTGGAGTTTACAGGCTTAAATAAAGTGGAGTTTACAGGCTTAAATAAAGTGGAGTTTACAGGCTTAAATAAAGTGGAGTTTACAGGCTTAAATAAAGTGGAGTTTACAGGCTTAAATAAAGTGGAGTTTACAGGCTTAAATAAAGTGGAGTTTACAGGCTTAAATAAAGTGGAGTTTACAGGCTTAAATAAAGTGGAGTTTACAGGCATAAATAAAGTGGAGTTTACAGGCTTAAATAAAGTGGAGTTTACAGGCTTAAATAAAGTGGAGTTTACAGGCTTAAATAAAGTGGAGTTTACAGGCTTAAATAAAGTGGAGTTTACAGGCTTAAATAAAGTGGAGTTTACAGGCTTAAATAAAGTGGAGTTTACAGGCTTAAATAAAGTGGAGTTTACAGGCTTAAATAAAGTGGAGTTTACAGGCTTAAATAAAGTGGAGTTTACAGGCTTAAATAAAGTGGAGTTTACAGGCTTAAATAAAGTGGAGTTTACAGGCATAAATAAAGTGGAGTTTACAGGCTTAAATAAAGTGGAGTTTACAGGCTTAAATAAAGTGGAGTTTACAGGCTTAAATAAAGTGGAGTTTACAGGCTTAAATAAAGTGGAGTTTACAGGCTTAAATAAAGTGGAGTTTACAGGCTTAAATAAAGTGGAGTTTACAGGCATAAATAAAGTGGAGTTTACAGGCTTAAATAAAGTGGAGTTTACAGGCTTAAATAAAGTGGAGTTTACAGGCATAAATAAAGTGGAGTTTACAGGCATAAATAAAGTGGAGTTTACAGGCATAAATAAAGTGGAGTTTACAGGCATAAATAAAGTGGAGTTTACAGGCATAAATAAAGTGGAGTTTACAGGCTTAAATAAAGTGGAGTTTACAGGCTTAAATAAAGTGGAGTTTACAGGCTTAAATAAAGTGGAGTTTACAGGCATAAATAAAGTGGAGTTTACAGGCATAAATAAAGTGGAGTTTACAGGCATAAATAAAGTGGAGTTTACAGGCTTAAATAAAGTGGAGTTTACAGGCATAAATAAAGTGGAGTTTACAGGCATAAATAAAGTGGAGTTTACAGGCTTAAATAAAGTGGAGTTTACAGGCTTAAATAAAGTGGAGTTTACAGGCATAAATAAAGTGGAGTTTACAGGCATAAATAAAGTGGAGTTTACAGGCTTAAATAAAGTGGAGTTTACAGGCTTAAATAAAGTGGAGTTTACAGGCATAAATAAAGTGGAGTTTACAGGCTTAAATAAAGTGGAGTTTACAGGCTTAAATAAAGTGGAGTTTACAGGCTTAAATAAAGTGGAGTTTACAGGCTTAAATAAAGTGGAGTTTACAGGCATAAATAAAGTGGAGTTTACAGGCATAAATAAAGTGGAGTTTACAGGCTTAAATAAAGTGGAGTTTACAGGCTTAAATAAAGTGGAGTTTACAGGCATAAATAAAGTGGAGTTTACAGGCATAAATAAAGTGGAGTTTACAGGCTTAAATAAAGTGGAGTTTACAGGCTTAAATAAAGTGGAGTTTACAGGCATAAATAAAGTGGAGTTTACAGGCTTAAATAAAGTGGAGTTTACAGGCTTAAATAAAGTGGAGTTTACAGGCTTAAATAAAGTGGAGTTTACAGGCATAAATAAAGTGGAGTTTACAGGCTTAAATAAAGTGGAGTTTACAGGCTTAAATAAAGTGGAGTTTACAGGCATAAATAAAGTGGAGTTTACAGGCTTAAATAAAGTGGAGTTTACAGGCTTAAATAAAGTGGAGTTTACAGGCTTAAATAAAGTGGAGTTTACAGGCTTAAATAAAGTGGAGTTTACAGGCTTAAATAAAGTGGAGTTTACAGGCTTAAATAAAGTGGAGTTTACAGGCTTAAATAAAGTGGAGTTTACAGGCTTAAATAAAGTGGAGTTTACAGGCTTAAATAAAGTGGAGTTTACAGGCTTAAATAAAGTGGAGTTTACAGGCTTAAATAAAGTGGAGTTTACAGGCTTAAATAAAGTGGAGTTTACAGGCTTAAATAAAGTGGAGTTTACAGGCTTAAATAAAGTGGAGTTTACAGGCTTAAATAAAGTGGAGTTTACAGGCTTAAATAAAGTGGAGTTTACAGGCTTAAATAAAGTGGAGTTTACAGGCTTAAATAAAGTGGAGTTTACAGGCTTAAATAAAGTGGAGTTTACAGGCTTAAATAAAGTGGAGTTTACAGGCTTAAATAAAGTGGAGTTTACAGGCTTAAATAAAGTGGAGTTTACAGGCTTAAATAAAGTGGAGTTTACAGGCTTAAATAAAGTGGAGTTTACAGGCTTAAATAAAGTGGAGTTTACAGGCTTAAATAAAGTGGAGTTTACAGGCTTAAATAAAGTGGAGTTTACAGGCATAAATAAAGTGGAGTTTACAGGCTTAAATAAAGTGGAGTTTACAGGCTTAAATAAAGTGGAGTTTACAGGCTTAAATAAAGTGGAGTTTACAGGCTTAAATAAAGTGGAGTTTACAGGCTTAAATAAAGTGGAGTTTACAGGCTTAAATAAAGTGGAGTTTACAGGCTTAAATAAAGTGGAGTTTACAGGCTTAAATAAAGTGGAGTTTACAGGCTTAAATAAAGTGGAGTTTACAGGCTTAAATAAAGTGGAGTTTACAGGCTTAAATAAAGTGGAGTTTACAGGCTTAAATAAAGTGGAGTTTACAGGCTTAAATAAAGTGGAGTTTACAGGCTTAAATAAAGTGGAGTTTACAGGCTTAAATAAAGTGGAGTTTACAGGCTTAAATAAAGTGGAGTTTACAGGCTTAAATAAAGTGGAGTTTACAGGCATAAATAAAGTGGAGTTTACAGGCTTAAATAAAGTGGAGTTTACAGGCTTAAATAAAGTGGAGTTTACAGGCTTAAATAAAGTGGAGTTTACAGGCTTAAATAAAGTGGAGTTTACAGGCTTAAATAAAGTGGAGTTTACAGGCTTAAATAAAGTGGAGTTTACAGGCTTAAATAAAGTGGAGTTTACAGGCTTAAATAAAGTGGAGTTTACAGGCTTAAATAAAGTGGAGTTTACAGGCTTAAATAAAGTGGAGTTTACAGGCTTAAATAAAGTGGAGTTTACAGGCTTAAATAAAGTGGAGTTTACAGGCTTAAATAAAGTGGAGTTTACAGGCTTAAATAAAGTGGAGTTTACAGGCTTAAATAAAGTGGAGTTTACAGGCTTAAATAAAGTGGAGTTTACAGGCTTAAATAAAGTGGAGTTTACAGGCTTAAATAAAGTGGAGTTTACAGGCTTAAATAAAGTGGAGTTTACAGGCTTAAATAAAGTGGAGTTTACAGGCTTAAATAAAGTGGAGTTTACAGGCTTAAATAAAGTGGAGTTTACAGGCTTAAATAAAGTGGAGTTTACAGGCTTAAATAAAGTGGAGTTTACAGGCTTAAATAAAGTGGAGTTTACAGGCTTAAATAAAGTGGAGTTTACAGGCTTAAATAAAGTGGAGTTTACAGGCTTAAATAAAGTGGAGTTTACAGGCTTAAATAAAGTGGAGTTTACAGGCTTAAATAAAGTGGAGTTTACAGGCTTAAATAAAGTGGAGTTTACAGGCTTAAATAAAGTGGAGTTTACAGGCTTAAATAAAGTGGAGTTTACAGGCTTAAATAAAGTGGAGTTTACAGGCTTAAATAAAGTGGAGTTTACAGGCTTAAATAAAGTGGAGTTTACAGGCTTAAATAAAGTGGAGTTTACAGGCTTAAATAAAGTGGAGTTTACAGGCTTAAATAAAGTGGAGTTTACAGGCTTAAATAAAGTGGAGTTTACAGGCTTAAATAAAGTGGAGTTTACAGGCTTAAATAAAGTGGAGTTTACAGGCTTAAATAAAGTGGAGTTTACAGGCTTAAATAAAGTGGAGTTTACAGGCTTAAATAAAGTGGAGTTTACAGGCTTAAATAAAGTGGAGTTTACAGGCTTAAATAAAGTGGAGTTTACAGGCATAAATAAAGTGGAGTTTACAGGCTTAAATAAAGTGGAGTTTACAGGCTTAAATAAAGTGGAGTTTACAGGCTTAAATAAAGTGGAGTTTACAGGCTTAAATAAAGTGGAGTTTACAGGCTTAAATAAAGTGGAGTTTACAGGCTTAAATAAAGTGGAGTTTACAGGCTTAAATAAAGTGGAGTTTACAGGCTTAAATAAAGTGGAGTTTACAGGCTTAAATAAAGTGGAGTTTACAGGCTTAAATAAAGTGGAGTTTACAGGCTTAAATAAAGTGGAGTTTACAGGCTTAAATAAAGTGGAGTTTACAGGCTTAAATAAAGTGGAGTTTACAGGCTTAAATAAAGTGGAGTTTACAGGCTTAAATAAAGTGGAGTTTACAGGCTTAAATAAAGTGGAGTTTACAGGCTTAAATAAAGTGGAGTTTACAGGCTTAAATAAAGTGGAGTTTACAGGCTTAAATAAAGTGGAGTTTACAGGCTTAAATAAAGTGGAGTTTACAGGCATAAATAAAGTGGAGTTTACAGGCTTAAATAAAGTGGAGTTTACAGGCTTAAATAAAGTGGAGTTTACAGGCTTAAATAAAGTGGAGTTTACAGGCTTAAATAAAGTGGAGTTTACAGGCTTAAATAAAGTGGAGTTTACAGGCTTAAATAAAGTGGAGTTTACAGGCTTAAATAAAGTGGAGTTTACAGGCTTAAATAAAGTGGAGTTTACAGGCTTAAATAAAGTGGAGTTTACAGGCATAAATAAAGTGGAGTTTACAGGCTTAAATAAAGTGGAGTTTACAGGCTTAAATAAAGTGGAGTTTACAGGCTTAAATAAAGTGGAGTTTACAGGCTTAAATAAAGTGGAGTTTACAGGCTTAAATAAAGTGGAGTTTACAGGCTTAAATAAAGTGGAGTTTACAGGCTTAAATAAAGTGGAGTTTACAGGCTTAAATAAAGTGGAGTTTACAGGCTTAAATAAAGTGGAGTTTACAGGCTTAAATAAAGTGGAGTTTACAGGCTTAAATAAAGTGGAGTTTACAGGCTTAAATAAAGTGGAGTTTACAGGCTTAAATAAAGTGGAGTTTACAGGCTTAAATAAAGTGGAGTTTACAGGCTTAAATAAAGTGGAGTTTACAGGCTTAAATAAAGTGGAGTTTACAGGCTTAAATAAAGTGGAGTTTACAGGCTTAAATAAAGTGGAGTTTACAGGCTTAAATAAAGTGGAGTTTACAGGCTTAAATAAAGTGGAGTTTACAGGCTTAAATAAAGTGGAGTTTACAGGCTTAAATAAAGTGGAGTTTACAGGCTTAAATAAAGTGGAGTTTACAGGCTTAAATAAAGTGGAGTTTACAGGCTTAAATAAAGTGGAGTTTACAGGCTTAAATAAAGTGGAGTTTACAGGCTTAAATAAAGTGGAGTTTACAGGCTTAAATAAAGTGGAGTTTACAGGCTTAAATAAAGTGGAGTTTACAGGCTTAAATAAAGTGGAGTTTACAGGCTTAAATAAAGTGGAGTTTACAGGCTTAAATAAAGTGGAGTTTACAGGCTTAAATAAAGTGGAGTTTACAGGCTTAAATAAAGTGGAGTTTACAGGCTTAAATAAAGTGGAGTTTACAGGCTTAAATAAAGTGGAGTTTACAGGCTTAAATAAAGTGGAGTTTACAGGCTTAAATAAAGTGGAGTTTACAGGCATAAATAAAGTGGAGTTTACAGGCTTAAATAAAGTGGAGTTTACAGGCTTAAATAAAGTGGAGTTTACAGGCTTAAATAAAGTGGAGTTTACAGGCTTAAATAAAGTGGAGTTTACAGGCTTAAATAAAGTGGAGTTTACAGGCTTAAATAAAGTGGAGTTTACAGGCTTAAATAAAGTGGAGTTTACAGGCTTAAATAAAGTGGAGTTTACAGGCTTAAATAAAGTGGAGTTTACAGGCTTAAATAAAGTGGAGTTTACAGGCTTAAATAAAGTGGAGTTTACAGGCTTAAATAAAGTGGAGTTTACAGGCTTAAATAAAGTGGAGTTTACAGGCTTAAATAAAGTGGAGTTTACAGGCTTAAATAAAGTGGAGTTTACAGGCTTAAATAAAGTGGAGTTTACAGGCTTAAATAAAGTGGAGTTTACAGGCTTAAATAAAGTGGAGTTTACAGGCTTAAATAAAGTGGAGTTTACAGGCTTAAATAAAGTGGAGTTTACAGGCTTAAATAAAGTGGAGTTTACAGGCTTAAATAAAGTGGAGTTTACAGGCTTAAATAAAGTGGAGTTTACAGGCTTAAATAAAGTGGAGTTTACAGGCTTAAATAAAGTGGAGTTTACAGGCTTAAATAAAGTGGAGTTTACAGGCATAAATAAAGTGGAGTTTACAGGCATAAATAAAGTGGAGTTTACAGGCATAAATAAAGTGGAGTTTACAGGCTTAAATAAAGTGGAGTTTACAGGCATAAATAAAGTGGAGTTTACAGGCTTAAATAAAGTGGAGTTTACAGGCTTAAATAAAGTGGAGTTTACAGGCTTAAATAAAGTGGAGTTTACAGGCTTAAATAAAGTGGAGTTTACAGGCATAAATAAAGTGGAGTTTACAGGCTTAAATAAAGTGGAGTTTACAGGCATAAATAAAGTGGAGTTTACAGGCTTAAATAAAGTGGAGTTTACAGGCTTAAATAAAGTGGAGTTTACAGGCTTAAATAAAGTGGAGTTTACAGGCTTAAATAAAGTGGAGTTTACAGGCTTAAATAAAGTGGAGTTTACAGGCTTAAATAAAGTGGAGTTTACAGGCTTAAATAAAGTGGAGTTTACAGGCTTAAATAAAGTGGAGTTTACAGGCTTAAATAAAGTGGAGTTTACAGGCTTAAATAAAGTGGAGTTTACAGGCTTAAATAAAGTGGAGTTTACAGGCATAAATAAAGTGGAGTTTACAGGCTTAAATAAAGTGGAGTTTACAGGCTTAAATAAAGTGGAGTTTACAGGCTTAAATAAAGTGGAGTTTACAGGCTTAAATAAAGTGGAGTTTACAGGCTTAAATAAAGTGGAGTTTACAGGCTTAAATAAAGTGGAGTTTACAGGCTTAAATAAAGTGGAGTTTACAGGCTTAAATAAAGTGGAGTTTACAGGCTTAAATAAAGTGGAGTTTACAGGCTTAAATAAAGTGGAGTTTACAGGCTTAAATAAAGTGGAGTTTACAGGCTTAAATAAAGTGGAGTTTACAGGCTTAAATAAAGTGGAGTTTACAGGCTTAAATAAAGTGGAGTTTACAGGCTTAAATAAAGTGGAGTTTACAGGCTTAAATAAAGTGGAGTTTACAGGCTTAAATAAAGTGGAGTTTACAGGCTTAAATAAAGTGGAGTTTACAGGCTTAAATAAAGTGGAGTTTACAGGCTTAAATAAAGTGGAGTTTACAGGCTTAAATAAAGTGGAGTTTACAGGCTTAAATAAAGTGGAGTTTACAGGCTTAAATAAAGTGGAGTTTACAGGCTTAAATAAAGTGGAGTTTACAGGCTTAAATAAAGTGGAGTTTACAGGCTTAAATAAAGTGGAGTTTACAGGCTTAAATAAAGTGGAGTTTACAGGCTTAAATAAAGTGGAGTTTACAGGCTTAAATAAAGTGGAGTTTTTAGGCTTAAATAAAGTGGAGTTTTAAATAGTGTCAATAGTGATTGTTTGGACTTAATAAAAATGTAATTGGAACTTTTTTTGGGAAGACATGGATTAATAAAAAAACAAGACATGACAAGAATAAAAAGGTAAACAATCAAAAGAGAATCCATTCATTTTTGTTTATTTTGCATTTTATTTCATTTAAATATTTGCACTTATACCTAAGATAGGGTGTTTTTACTGACGTATCCCTAAATATCTCTAAATTTGTTTTTAAAAAAGCTTGCCTGTTTGGAGGATGAAAATCTGTATAACTCTGCCCAGTACAGGGTTAAGGGACCCCGACTGTAGCTTGACAATAACTAAAAGACATCCGGGTATGGAATGTTTCCACTTGAGATGTTTTCTTGATAATTATTTCAATTCCTCAACCAGTGAGACGCCATCACACAGCTGGGGAATGAGCTTGGGTTGTTTTTTGGGGGCAAATTGTGTAACACTACTGGCCATGTATTACTTTTTGAAAGATAGAATTATTCCTATTATAACATTTCTAACTTGTAACACTACTGGCCATGTATTACTTTTTGAAAGATAGAATTATTCCTATTATAACATTTCTAACTTGTAACGCTACTGACCATGTATTACTTTTTGAAATATAGAATTATTCTTATTATAACATTTCTAACTTGTAACGCTACTGGCCATGTATTACTTTTTGAAATATAGAATTATTCCTATTATAACATTTCTAACTTGTAACACTACTGGCCATGTATTACTTTTTGAAAGATAGAATTATTCCTATTATAACATTTCTAACTTGTAACACTACTGGCCATGTATTACTTTTTGAAAGATAGAATTATTCCTATTATAACATTTCTAACTTGTAACGCTACTGACCATGTATTACTTTTTGAAATATAGAATTATTCTTATTATAACATTTCTAACTTGTAACGCTACTGACCATGTATTACTTTTTGAAATATAGAATTATTCCTATTATAACATTTCTAACTTGTAACACTACTGGCCATGTATTACTTTTTGAAAGATAGAATTATTCCTATTATAACATTTCTAACTTGTAACGCTACTGACCATGTATTACTTTTTGAAATATAGAATTATTCCTATTATAGCATTTCTAACTTGTAACACTACTGGCCATATATAACATTTTTAATTACAGAATTATTCCTATTATAACATTTCTAACTTTGCACTTACATTTTTCAGATGAGCAGAGCATAGAGAAGAAAAAAATGTTACGTGCCAAGGTAAATTTTTTGTTATTAACTTCATGAGGAGATTATGTTTTATGAAGTTGTATTTCAACCACTCATCCTTTTTAACGCAATTTCCCTTGGGAATTGCGTTTATACATTTGAAATGTCTGTGCACTGTTAGAGCTTGCACATGCAACTCTTCCTAAACCATACCAGATAGAAGGTTCGGGTCTTTTGCAAATATGCTAAGGAGGTTCCAATGATGTGCAACGGCCAAAATAATACCGTAAAGGTTTACTGGATTTCCTGGAAAATACAAAAAACCTGAAATAATATCAGTATTTTGTCAATTTCTCGCCAACCTTAACATCTATCGGGTTGAAACAAACGTCAAATGGTAGCTAATAATATTTAGAACAATGTTGGAGAAGGAATTTTTGAAAAATCTCTTTTCGTTCGACTCGCGTAATTTTAGCAGCAATTTGTAGATAGCAATTGTTTTGTTTAGTTTCATAATTATTGATTTGAAATGACTTTTAATGTAATCTAGAATGATAGTTAATGGGGTTTTCCCGCTTTGTGAATGCTTATGTTAGATTGTTGCGCGGTGCCCATTATATTGGCACATTCTTGGTGTGATGTAGCGTGAGGGGATACGACGTCATATTGTGTTAAGTTTCAGAATTACTTATTTGAATCAACTTTTAATGTAATCTAGAATGATTTCCCTTGAATAAAAAATTAGGAAATTCTTTGTTGGAAATTGCGTTTAAATACTCATTTGAGTTTTTATTACTTGTTTTAATTCTCCTTGCAGGTCAAACAATATATGGACAGAGCTGAAACTTTAAAACAGTTGATGAGGTCAGAAATACACACACACTCCTTACATAAAGCAATAAAACCAGAAGGTCCACCTGTCGTGCCTTCCAATGTCAAGCTAGAGGCAAAGCTAAAACTGGACCAACCCCCATGTCCAGAAGGGCAAGCCTCTAAGTCTCAACCCAATTTAGCAACTACTAATTCAAAAGAAAATTGTTCACCTAAACACAATGATGAATTACAGATTAAAAGAACATATTCAAGATGTGCATCAAATGATACATTAGAAGAAATCAGTAAGTTGTATTTGTGTGGCCAAACCTTAGATGTAAATATTCATTTATGGGAATCATTAATAATTAAGCTACCCATGCTGTTGAGGATTGTCAATTTGCATTACTAATGTAAACAGAGCTTATGCTATAGATTTGAAAACACCATCATAAATTACTCTAGCTTTCCATGGCTGCCTTCTAGATTTAAGATTATGCTTATTAAAATTTCAATTATTCCAAGTTGATTTTATGGCTCCAGTTGTTCTTTCCCCTCCTAATTTTTTAAAGCAGAAACTTTTCGTACCAAGTAAAAAATTTGTATTACATTTTTCAAAATTAAAATGTAATTTTTCTATCCGACATTTTTTTACAAGACAATGTCCTTCAAATTGAATTCTAGAGTGTTGGAAATGATGTTAGAATTGATGTTAGAATTGATGTTAGAAATGATGTTAAAATTGATGTTAGAAATGATGTTAGAATTGATATTAGAAATGATGTTAGAAATATTAGAATTGATGTTAGAATTGATGTTAGAAATGATGTTAGAAATATTAGAATTGATGTTAGAAATGATGTTAGAAATATTAGAATTGATGTTAGAAATATTAGAATTGATGTTAGAAATATTAGAATTGATGTTAGAATTGATGTTAGAAATGATGTTGTTATATAAGGCTTGCAAGACATTCTGACACTGTCAAAATGGTGTTATATAATGGCTTGCAAGACATTCTGACACCGTCAAAATGGTGTTACATAAGGATTGCAAGACATTCTGACACTGTCAAAATGGTGTTATATAAGGCATGTAAGACATTCTGACACTGTTAAAATGTTGTTATATAAGGCTTGCAAGACATTATGACACTGTCAAAATGTTGTTATATCACATTACATTTTTAAACTATTATTTATAACTCTCCTATGTTTTGTTTCAAGTGTCCATGTGCACAGATTCACAAGAGCTGATGGCAATTCTCAAACTTATTGATGCCGCTTTGTTGGAGGTCATTTGAATTTTTAGTTTAAAACTTCGTTGATTTGTGTTTTTTTAAATTTATTTTAATTTATTTGTTTTATTGGTTCTGTAATTTTGTGTCCACCAATATTAATTATAATGTCTGTTAAATTCTGTGTTTAAGTTTTGCTGAAATAGCTACTTACTATTATCCATACTTACTATTATCCATACTTACTATTATCCATACTTACTATTATCCATACTTACTATTATCCATACTTACTATTATCCATACTTACTATTATCCATACTTACTATTATCCATACTTACTATTATCCATACTTACTATTATCCATACTTACTATTATCCATACTTACTATTATCCATACTTACTATTATCCATACTTACTATTATCCATACTTACTATTATCCATACTTACTATTATCCATACTTACTATTATCCATACTTACTATTATCCATACTTACTATTATCCATACTTACTATTATCCATACTTACTATTATCCATACTTACTATTATCCATACTTACTATTATCCATACTTACTATTATCCATACTTACTATTATCCATACTTACTATTATCCATACTTACTATTATCCATACTTACTATTATCCATACTTACTATTATCCATACTTACTATTATCCATACTTACTATTATCCATACTTACTATTATCCATACTTACTATTATCCATACTTACTATTATCCATACTTACTATTATCCATACTTACTATTATCCATACTTACTATTATCCATACTTACTATTATCCATACTTACTATTATCCATACTTACTATTATCCATACTTACTATTATCCATACTTACTATTATCCATACTTACTATTATCCATACTTACTATTATCCATACTTACTATTATCCATACTTACTATTATCCATACTTACTATTATCCATACTTACTATTATCCATACTTACTATTATCCATACTTACTATTATCCATACTTACTATTATCCATACTTACTATTATCCATACTTACTATTATCCATACTTACTATTATCCATACTTACTATTATCCATACTTACTATTATCCATACTTACTATTATCCATACTTACTATTATCCATACTTACTATTATCCATACTTACTATTATCCATACTTACTATTATCCATACTTACTATTATCCATACTTACTATTATCCATACTTACTATTATCCATACTTACTATTATCCATACTTACTATTATCCATACTTACTATTATCCATTCTTAATATATTTTAGTAGAATAATTAAAAAGTGAAATTTTATTAATTTTAATTGCATTTACTCTGTCTGTTTCCTTCAGGAACAAAAAGAAGACTATGAGAGATGCTTAAATCATTATGAATTGGCCTTGGGAGCTTTACTGAAAATTTTACCAGGTGATTTCTAATAAAGCACACAATTACAGTCATAGTAAACGTATCTGAACATGGTACTAACTGAACCACACAATTACAGTCATAGTAAACGTATCTGAACATGGTACTAACTGAACCACACAATTACAGTCATAGTAAACGTATCTGAACATGGTACTAACTGAACCACACAATAGCAGTCATAGTAAACTTATCTCAACATGGTACTAACTGAACCACACAATTACAGTCATAGTAAACGTATCTGAACATGGTACTAACTGAACCACACAATAGCAGTCATAGTAAACGTATCTGAACATGGTACTAACTGAACCACACAATAGCAGTCATAGTAAACTTATCTCAACATGGTACTAACTGAACCACACAATTACAGTCATAGTAAACGTATCTGAACATGGTACTAACTGAACCACACAATAGCAGTCATAGTAAACTTATCTCAACATGGTACTAACTGAACCACACAATTACAGTCATAGTAAACTTATCTCAACATGGTACTAACTGACTAATTGACTAACTGAACCGAAATATCTGTAAAGCTTAAAATATACCTGTGATGCCTTTAAAGTTTCTGTTATTATATGGGACATTTTGTTATTTTTGGTTGTTTAAGAGGGAAAATGTTTGCACTAGGTTTAGTGGCAGTATAGGAAATTTGTACGGCTGTTATCGATTAATTTAAATTTAATCGTTAACTTTTGAAAAATTATCGATTAATTAATCGATAATTTCGATTAAAGCCAAAAATAGAAATTTATTACATCATTAAACAGAACATTTCAAGGGAAGTAACAAAAACAGGTAATTGACATTTTTAAAATTTATATTGAGTTATTTCCCCTGTTTCCCTGCGCTGCTGCTGTCAGCCGTTTTTTAGTTTACGTCTGCCAGTCCACATACATTGATAAAATAAATTTTAATATTACGCGGGAGATGTTTGTACGTAAAAAAACATAAATTATTATTAATAACTAGTAACAAAGCCCGCCCAAGGACGGGAATAAGTGTAGGGTGACCTGTGAAGTTCATAGACGCTATGTTTTGATAGTTGTTATGCTGAAGCGTTTGCAGGACATTGTCGTCGCAGGGCAAGGGATGTGGACAACAAAAACAACAGCAACAAAAACAAAACAACAACAAAACAACAGCAACAACAACAAAGCAACAACAATAACAACAACCACAAAACAAACAACACTTAAAACTCTTGCCACTACCCCCCAGGACCATCAAGGAAAAAGCATTTAACAGAATTGTCATTGGAATAAGCGGCAGGCATCACTTCAAGATGGGAACAACATACTGAATTATGATAAAAAAAACTGCACCAAAAATAGCTCGTTTTGAACCTCCGTGTAATATGTAAATTTTTCTCCCCTAGTGATTGGCTGTAAGAGTCATATGTGTTTGAGGGACCAATCGCTATAGATGACGGGACGGAACGGACAGAACTTTGCCCATTTATTATATAGGATTAATTATTTATTAATAAAAAAAATTTAAAATATTATAATGTTTTCTTTAATTTTAATTGAATTTTTATCGATTAAAATAATTTTAATCGATAAAAAAATTTAACAATTAATCGAGAAATTAATCGTTAATGTCCGCAGCCCTAGAAATTTTATAAACTTTAATTTTTCAACTTTTTGCCTTCTAACAGCTGAGCCAAAAGGTAAAAGAAAAGAATTTTTAAAATCTCAGGTAATGATTTTAATTAAACATTTGATTTTGTTTGTTCCACTCCTTACTTAGAAATAGCATTAAGGCTAGCATTGAGAGGCTATCATTAAAAGGCTATCATTAAGGGCTAGCATTAAAAGGCTAGCATTAAGAGACTAGCATTAAAAGGCTAGCATTAAAAGGCTGTTATTAAAAGGCTGTCATTAAAAGCTAGCATTAAAAGGCTGTTATTAAAAGGCTAGCATTAAGAGGCTAGCATTAAGAGGCTAGCATTAAAAGGCTATCAATAAAATGACAACACTTCACTTGTTGTTTTCCCAGATGACAAGATGGATGGATACAGCTGAACACATTAAATCCTACCTTGACATTAAGAACCTGAGTACAACAGATACAACAGCTGAGGAGGAGTTGAATGAAACGACATACTTGAGTAAGTTATTTGGTGTGCAGGATACAGCCCCTTTGTCACCCTTCCAGTGGGGGATCAATCTTCTTTGGTGGATATGTTTGAGATTTTATTCTTTCATTTTTTGGTTTTCTTTTAAAAGGAAACTTCACTGAATGTTACATAATATGGCTTTGTTATTTTTAAACAATTAAAAATGTACCATTTAAAATTTAATGAGAAAGATTAAAATAGAACTGCCAATTTTTGCTCATGTAGCAAAGTTTTTAAACACTTAGGAAAACAATAAATCAAGTGTAAAGTCTTCAGCTAATTGTTTTTACTTAAATTTAATTAAATTTAAAATATACCCCCACTGTTCTTATTTACTTCTTTTTTAGTTTCATTTCTTTACAAAAAATATAATTGATTGTTTTGTTAAGTTGTCAATAAGTAGATTTGATTTTGATAACTTCATTTTTTAAATGCTATTCTGATAGGTTGAAATGTCATTGTTCAAAGTGTTCATAAATATATATATAAGTATATATATATAGACATATATATACAGAGCTTACTTCATTTTACAACATGGCAAAATTTGAACAATTGCAAGAAAAGAATTATCTTCAAATACAAACAAAATTATTGATAAAAGTAGATATCAAATATTTAGAAAAAAGTTTGTATTATTTTTTCCATTCCTGTCCATTTTAAATGATTAAATAATGATCTTTTTTTAAAAATTGTATCAGACTTTGAGTTCATGTTGACTTCTGCCGTTTTCTGTTGCCCCAATTTTTATTCAACTTAATTGATATACTTAAAAAATAGTGTTTGATAATATATTTAAATTATGATCACACGTTCTGACCCATGCCCCCATTAATGCATGTGAGACTTGCCTTACCTTTGACTTGAAATACTTTAAACTGTTGATAATGTGTGATATGATAGAACTTGACTCTTATAAACTTAATTTTGGCATCTTTTCTAACGGATTAATTTAGAAAAAATTTTTGTTATTGTTGATTCAAATAAATCTCAACTAATTAATAGTCTTCAGTTAATTTATTTTTAGTTTGCATTATTTGTAACTTATGCCACTGTCTCTTTACAGATGATTTAATGCAATGTTCTGTGCAATGAAACAATTCTGCCAGATTCTCCAACATCCTTGAAGTGCAGGTCACTCCCATTCATTGCCAAGAGTTACAGTTACAGGACTAACTATTCCTGCATCTGTCATCATTGTTTTCTTGAGTTGGGAGTGATCATTGTTTTGAGTTGGACTTTGATAGGGGTCATTGCATTTAATAGACATTCAGTGAACAACTTGCCAACTGCCAGACAATTTCCAATGTGGTATATTAGCATAACATCTGAGATTCATTCATGTTTAATGTAACCAGATAATAATAATGAAACTAAAAATAAAAATAGAATTCCATGAAGGCAGAAAAAAGCACACATATATCTATGATAATTAAGTTAGGAGGTCAATGGGTGCAATAGTCCAGGATAATTGAGAAAAATGCTTTTTCTTGTATTTTGCATTTTTCCCTTTGAGTAAACTAATAATAATGTAAAAAAATCTTTTTTTTCAAAAGGACACACTTTTATTTACATATAGAAAGTGCACTAAAAAGAAGTATCAACATTTTTTTAAAATTGATTTTTCGACCTTATCAATTCAATTTAATTAGTTAAACTTCATTGTCAATAACTTAAATGTGATAGTGGTAAAAAGAAAGATTATTCATTACAAATTTATGTATAATACAAAAAAATAAAAACATTTTCCCTAACTGAAAATTGAACCTCGTACCCCCATGTCGGCAATCAATCACGCTTATATTTCGGCCACCAAGACTTGATGTTGATAGGACTTTTTACACGCTTTTATTTAAGTCACAATGTTTGTATGTTGTAACCGTTGCCGTGAAATTACCCGGGTAGTAAAATTCTGCCCGGGTACCCGTGAAAATGTGGCTTTAATGTCTATATTAACCAAACTTAGGCTCGCATGCGGCTTTTTAGTGTTAATTTGCTGCCCACGAAACAATTTATCACATGAAATATTTTTTTTCAAATATATGCTGTGAAATACATCTAAGGAGAAAAATCTGTCAACGGGAAATAAAATACGGTCTCGACAAGCTACAATGTATTTTGATACATATTTTTCTGATAATGAAACAGAAATCGCAAACACAAGAAGATTTTGGTTCTTTGAATGAATCTTATAAGGAAAACAAAACTCCTCTGTGAAAATAAGG
Source organism: Ampullaceana balthica (assembly GCA_944989445.1). Lineage (NCBI taxonomy): Eukaryota > Metazoa > Mollusca > Gastropoda > Lymnaeidae > Ampullaceana > Ampullaceana balthica. The sequence continues at coordinate 559,826 of CALYLW010000319.1, read as the reverse complement.
ATGGACTGTATAGAGATGAAATAGGCCGTGTTTGTTGTTGTTAATATAAAGACACCCCTGCTTTGACACAAATTTTGATATTTGAAATACGCCGACATTGGGTTTCCGATTGTAGATGTTTTTTTATCTACTCCCCTCCTCCCTCCATTCGATTGTGTTTGGTGTGTTCATTACCCCGTGTGCCTTGCCCAGAAACTGATTTAAATAATACACCCAAATTTGTAAGTTTTTAAAGTCAATAAATTAGTTGCTAACCGTGTAAGATGAATAAGGGGCCGTTCAAAACTGACGTTGCGCACCTAGGGGAGGAGGGGGACACACATTTGTGACGCGGGGGAGGGATGTGTTTAAGAAATGAGACGTGGCATCAAAACTCGCAATTTTAAATTAAATTTCCTCTGAAACATTTGATAGCTTACAATTTAATGACGTTTTACATGGATTTAAGCGTGTAGCAATTTTTAGAGTTCAACTTCACAGTAAATACAAAATTAACTGACAATAAAGTTATTTGACATATGCTCATTTTCAAAAAAGAAATACGGCTTTTATTGGGGAGGGGGGACGCACTGCTTTGTGACGTCATTTTGGCCAAAATTGCTTGAGGTCATTATGTACGGCTCCTAAGACGTAGGCATTGTTGCTACTGTGTGAGATGAGGTGCATGGAAGGTGGCAAGGTAGCATTGTATAGCAGTCATGACGGGGAAAATTATGCTATGTTTTGAACGGGTAACCCGGGTACCCGTTCGAAATTTGGACGGGTACCCGGGCAGCATTTTTCAACAATATTGACAGCCCTAGTTGTATCCATCCATCCATCCATCCTTCCTTCAAATCTTGAAACGTAAAATTATACCACTTCTGATGGTCCTAGAGATCTAAAAATTTTACCACAGATAGATCTTGGATGACAATGCATTGTATCAAAATTTCAGATCGATCAAATGTACCATATTGAAATTATTGCATTTTTAGTTTATCTATAGATATTTGAATGTTGATGAGGTGTTTGGTATATAAAAAAATAGTGGTAAAAAAGATGTGTGGGCTTCAGACGTGAATTTTAAAGAGTTTTTAGTATAAGTTTTAAAAAAATAGCTGTAAAAACAAAGTTTTTGACTATAAATCCCTTATATATGAGACATAACTAAAAGTAGTGATTATGTTAAAAGCGTGTCCTTTTAAAAAAAAGATTTTTTAAATATTTAATTATTAAAGTTATAATAATTGTATCCCTCTAGGGCGAATCGAGGTATGGTTCATTGACTCGAGTGATAATATTTTATATAGACAAAATCTAAAAGTGCATTAATTTAATAACGGTACATTCGATCGATCTGAAATTTTTATACAATGCATTGTCATCCACGATCTATATGTGGTAAAATTTTGAGATCTCTAGGACCATCAGAAGTGGTTTAATTTTACGTTACAAGATTTGAAGGAAGGATGGATGGATACAACATACAAACAGTGTGACTTAAATAAAAGCGTGTAAAATAGTGCTTGTCGTCAACATTAGCTATGTTGATGACTGATATAGTAGTTGATATTTCATCATTAAGAAAACTTTTAGAAAGAAGTGATTTATTGAAATGTAGAATGTCACGGCACTTAACTAAAGTTAAGGATCAACAAAAAGTCATAATGAACAATTCTCGTGTCCCATCTTTGTCTTTCACTAAACAGATTCAATATTACCATCTATGTAATCATTTATCACAGTTTTCATTGACTTTGTTTTCTAATCTACTATGTACAGTTATCTCTTATGAAAGAGAATGTTTTATGATTGGGATAAAATCACAGGGTGCGTTGATGTGGTGTGTTGATGTGGTGCGTAGATGTCAGTCAAATGGAACTGGAGGCAATGAAAGTATGGTCACCTCTAACAATAACTTCCTTATTAATATTATTATACTTGTGATTACAAATTTGTGATTACCAAATTTGGTTAATTTCTTCATGTTAGAAAGTGTTTTTATATTTTGCTGTGATATAAATTAAATGCCCGGTTCCAGATTTTTGTTTCAATTTTAGAAATGTGGGAAACTTCTTCATTAGTCTCTGATGTTTTGTTTAAATACTTGTTTCATTTATTGATCAGAGTTTATTGTAAATGAATGGATTGTGTGCTGCCATGAAGTTTGTCTAAAACATTCAGCAACATCCTAATAGTAATAATTCTAATACCAACACGGCAAGCAGCCGAGAGCGTGTACATTCTTCATCATGGATTAGTATTAGTATTGGTCATTGGATTATAATATTGATAAAATATTTAAATATTGATGAAATATTTGAATGTTGATGAAATATTTGAATATTGATGAAATATTTGAATGTTGATGAAATAGTGGAATGTTGATGAAATATTTGAATGTTGATGAAATATTTGAATGTTGATGAAATATTTGAATATTGATGAAATATTTGAATGTTGATGAAATAGTGGAATGTTGATGAAATATTTGAATGTTGATGAAATATTTGAATATTGATGAAATAGTGGAATGTTGATGAAATATTTGAATATTGATGAAATATTTGAATATTGATGAAATATTTGAATATTGATGAAATATTTGAATGTTGATGAAATATTTGAATATTGATGAAATATTTGAATATTGATGAAATATTTGAATGTTGATGAAATATTTGAATATTGATGTAATATTTGAATATTGATGAAATATTTGAATATTGATGAAATATTTGAATATTGATGAAATATTTGAATATTGATGAAATATTTGAATATTGATGAAATATTTGAATATTGATGAAATATTTGAATATTGATGAAATAGTTTGTGATGCTCCCAAAGTATCTACTAGTTTCATCACCATCATTCAGTTCAATTGCATTTGGGGATGTTGTAGTTTAGTCATGTACTAAATTGTATCAAAATGAAAGTGTAATAACTATTCTAAAAATAGATTTGTAATACTGCATTTTTCTCTCATCAGTGATAAAAATTTTAAATGGAACATTTGGAAATGGATTGTAAAAACTGATAAAAGTAAAAGACAAGAAATCAGATCTCTAAGATTCAACAAATTAATGTTTAAATTCACATCCAAATTTAATGGATGGTTTTCAGCACCTTACTTACATCATTTAATGATAAACTTGTTCTTAGATTTTGGAGTTTTTCTTGTCAATTTCATCTCCAACTGGGCTCAATTCTGCCTACAGCTTAATATGCAAAACAAGTTTATTTTTATAAACAAATTGTATGTACTATGTACATGATAGTCAGTTAATAAAAAAAATTGCTCTGTTGTTGTTTAAGTCATTCTTACTCTGTACTTTAAAAAATAATTTATTGATTAATTTAATAAAATAAAAGATATTTACCTGTCATCCAGTCCACATTCTATTCAAATTCTTTGGCTACATAACATAAACTACACTACCATAAACTACACTACCACTAAGGGACGCGGTGGTCGAGTGGCAGCGCACTGGACTGTCGTACCGATGGTCACGGGTTCGAATCCGTGTGAAGGCAAGGGTTTGTTCCCGGGGCCTAGGGCGTCCCTGAGTCACCCCGCTCCGAATGGGTACCTAACACTACATGTTAGGCGGCTGGGTAATGCGTGGAACCCACAAAGCCGTGGCCTGTGAACGCTGCATCACTTGCCAAACAGATCATCTGTCATGGTCTGTGGACGCAACTATCTTCTGCATAGAAGGAGCGTCTGTATAGATAAGACCATAAACTACACTACCTGGTCTACACTACCCAGTCCACACTACCCAGTCCACACTACCCAGTCCACACTACCCAGTCCACACTACCCAGTCCACACTACCCAGTCCACACTACCCAGTCCACACTACCCAGTCCACACTACCCAGTCCACACTACCCAGTCTTTATTTGCTTTATGCATTTCAAGGAGTTCACACAAAAATTCATTTGCCTGTTTCCTTTATGGGTATGTAGATCTATTTATAACTTAGTAAGTCAGATGTCAGATAGCATGTGTGTGGGAGGATGGAGACCATGAATGAATAGAATTAGTATGGAAGGTTGGATACTGTTAGATGAAAGGGAACAGAGGGATCAATGTTCCCTGTAAGCTGCGAGGCCACGCAGATATCTGACTGACGCCGCACAGTAGTTTAGAATTACAGCGCAGCAAATTTTGTTAAGTATTGCTCAAAAAAATGGATGCTGTGCGACTTTGCACACAAGTTTCTTTACTTTACACACGGACCAACGAACCTTAGAAGGAATATTGACAGGGATCGATACCAGTTGTGAGGTTTGAAATGAAGGGTCATTTAAATGAACACCCAGACCCTTCTTGGTGGTGTTATTAAACAGCCAGACCCCTCTTGGTAGTGTTATTAAACAGTCAGACCCCTCTTGGTGGTGTTATTAAACAGTCAGACCCCTCTTGGTAGTGTTATTAAACAGTCAGACCCCTCTTGGTGGTGTTATTAAACAGTCAGACCCCTCTTGGTAGTGTTATTAAACAGTCAGACCCCTCTTGGTGGTGTTATTAAACAGTCAGACCCCTCTTGGTAGTGTTATTAAACAGTCAGACCCCTCTTGGTAGTGTCATTAAACAGCCAGACCCCTCTTGGTAGTGTTATTAAACAGTCAGACCCCTCTTGGTGGTGTTATTAAACAGCCAGACCCCTCTTGGTAGTGTTATTAAACAGTCAGACCCCTCTTGGTGGTGTTATTAAACAGTCAGACCCTTCTTGGTAGTGTTATTAAACAGTCAGACCCCTCTTGGTGGTGTTATTAAACAGTCAGACCCCTCTTGGTGGTGTTATTAAACAGTCAGACCCCTCTTGGTGGTGTTATTAAACAGCCAGACCCCTCTTGGTAGTGTTATTAAACAGTCAGACCCCTCTTGGTGGTGTTATTAAACAGTCAGACCCTTCTTGGTAGTGTTATTAAACAGCCAGACCCCTCTTGGTGGTGTTATTAAACAGCCAGACCCCTCTTGGTAGTGTTATTAAACAGTCTTGCCAAATTTGTACAATATCTTTTAAGGTACAGGAGGCTGTATTGAATAGTTAAATTTAAATGTATAGCCTATAACCTATACAGTAGAGGTACTTAAGTAGCTTCCCGTGCTATCCTATTCCTAGGTGGGTAATGTTGGCTCTGTTAGAGGATGTGCAGCCTTTAAATCATGTCTGAGAAATAAATGGTGTAAATGTTATCACGCAAGTTAATGTTTTTATAATTTATATTAATTCATGTGATACTGTGTATTTTTAATGTGGACTATTTAATTTATTATGCATGAGGGTCCTTTATTAATTATGTAATTAATTTGTATAATGTAAATGCATATTATTATAATTATGTTTTTGTGTATGACATTTTGGTACTGCATATTTTAGAATTTATTGGTCTATCCTTATAGTTTAGCATTTTATGGTCTACTATTTGTTATTTTGGTAATACATTCATGTAAAAAGAAACATAATTTATTATTCTGACCAAAACTTTGTTATTACATTTTGTCTTTACATCCCAACTAAGTAAATGAATATGTTGTATTTTCTGATAATTGCATCAGAAGAGCTGATAACTCTATCTTTGTTTAAATTATACACTATCAGGGGCGAGAATAAATTTACCAGCTTATCTTATCTTATCTTAACTATACAGACGCTCCTGCTCCTTCTATGCAGAAGATAGTTGCGTCCACAGACCATGACAGATGAGCTGTGTGGCAAGTGATGCAGCGTTCACAGGTCACGGCTTTGTGGGTTCCACGCATTACCCAGCCGCCTAACTACATGTAGTGTTGGGTACCCATTCGGAGAGGGGTGACTCAGGGACGCCCTAGGCCCCGGGAACAAACCCTTGCCTTCACACGGATTCGAACCCGTGACCATCGGTACGACAGTCCAGTGCGCTGCCACTCGACCACCGCGCCCCCCACCGCTTATGTGTGTTGTTTTTAAAACATTTTTGTCAAAATAGTAAGAAATCGAATATTTAAGTGAAACTTTTATTTAAAGAAGCGTATTTTGAAGAGACGTCACAATTCTTAAACTCCCCCCCCCCTCCCTTTCGTCACACATTGTGACAAATGTGGGGAACCCCCCCCTCCCCCTTGGCGCGTGACGTCATTTATGGATGGCCCCTAATGAGTTAGTTGTTATACCATAACAAAGAAATTGCGGAAAGGGTTATTGTAACTATAATAAAGAAATGGACTCATGAGTTGGTTGTTAGAATATTATAAAGAAATGGACTCATGGGTTGGTTGTTAGACTATAATAAACTCATGAGTTGGTTTTTAGAAATATTATAAAGAAATGGACTCATGAGTTGTTGTTAGAATATAATAAACTCATGAGTTGGTTGTTAGACTATAATAAAGAAATGGACTCATGAGTTGGTTGTTAGACTATAATAAACTCATGAGTTGGTTGTTAGACTATTATAAAGAAATGGACTCATGAGTTGGTTGTTAAACTATAATAAACTCATGAGTTGGTTGTTAGACTATAATAAACTCATGAGTTGGTTGTTAGACTATAATAAACTCATGAGTTGGTTGTTAGACTATAATAAACTCATGAGTTGGTTGTTAGACTATAATAAACTCATGAGTTGGTTGTTACGGACACATTCGTTTCTGTAGTAAAGTGGCCGTTAGAAATGATGCTCTCCCTTGGCTTGATGTACACGTCACAAGTCATGGCGGTCGCTACCCCGAGATGAAGCAACTCGACACTCCTCCAACAAGTGTCACTCTTCTCTGCGCAGTTTGAAATAATGAGATTAAGACTTGTACTAGCCAGTAGTCTTCAAATATTTGATGACAGAACACGACACTAAATAAACCAAGCCGACATGACCCAGTCTAAACCGACGTAGTCTCCCCTAGTCCCTTGTATTAGGAAAATTTATTTTCCCCCTTGAGTCGAACATAGTACGTGCCATCTTGTACTTTGAAATAGTGAAACTTGAAATATTTATTTAATTGGGTGAAATATGGGAGTCTCTTCTCTTCGTTTCCTCAACAAATCCTATATTATATATACTCAACAAATCCTATATTATATATGCTCAACAAATCCTATATTATATATACTCAACAAATCCTATATTATATATACTCAACAAATCCTATATTATATATACTCAACAAATCCTATATTATATATACTCAACAAATCCTATATTATATATACTCAACAAATCCTATATTATATATACTCAACAAATCCTATATTATAAATACTCAACAAATCCTATATTATATGTACTCAACAAATCCTATATTATATGTACTCAACAAATCCTATATTATATGTACTCAACAAATCCTATATTATATATACTCAACAAATCCTATATTATATATACTCAACAAATCCTATATTATATATACTCAACAAATCCTATATTATATATACTCAACAAATCCTATATTATATATACTCAACAAATCCTATATTATATATACTCAACAAATCCTATATTATATATACTCAACAAATCCTATATTATATATACTCAACAAATCCTATATTATATATACTCAACAAATCCTATATTATATATACTCAACAAATCCTATATTATATATACTCAACAAATCCTATATTATATATATACTCAACAAATCCTATATTATATATACTCAACAAATCCTTTATTATATATACTCAACAAATCCTATATTATATATACTCAACAAATCCTATATTATATATACTCAACAAATCCTATATTATATATACTCAACAAATCCTATATTATATATACTCTGGACTATTGTGTTAACTTAGATAAACAAATGCCAGCTTTGGTTTTTATTTAAATTGAGAATGGAAGAGGGTGCGGGGAGGGTGTGGGGAGGGTGTGGGGAGGGTTTGGGGAGGGTGTGGGCTGTGATTTTCGCCTTCTTGTGTGAATGTGACAGTCTATCACTTGTGTGAGTGTGACAGTCTCTATCTCTTGTGTGACAGTCTATCTATCTCTTGTGTGACAGTCTATCACTTGTGTGAGTGTGACAGCCTATATATTGTATGAGTGTGACAGTCTGTCTACCTCTTGTGTGAGTGTGACAGTCCGTCTATATCTTGTGTGAGTGTGACAGTCTATCACTTGTGTGAGTGTGACAGTCTATCTATTGGTGAGTGTGACAGTCTATCTCTTGTGTGAGTGTGACAGTCCGTCTATATCTTGTGTGAGTGTGACAGTCTATCTATTGTAAAAGTGTGACAGTCCATCTCTTGTATTAGTGTGACAGTCTATGTATTGTGTGACAGTCTATCTCTGTACGAGTGTGACAGTCTATCTCTTGTACGAGTGTGACAGTCTATCTCTTTTGTGAGTGTGACAGTCTATCTCTTGTGTGAGTGTGACAATCTATCTCTTGTGTGAGTGTGACAGTCTATCTATTGTATGAGTGTGACAGTCTATCTCTTGTGTGAGTGTGACAGTCTATCACTTGTGTGAGTGTGACAGTCTATCTTTCGTACGAGTGTGACAGTCTATCTCTTGTGTGAGTGTGACAATCTATATCTTGTGTGAGTGTGACAGTCTATCTTTTGTGTGAGTGTGACAGTCTATCTCTTGTGTGACAGTCACTATCTCTTGTGTGACAGTCTCTATCTCTTGTGTGACAGTCTATCTCTTGTGTGAGTGTGGCAGTCTATATCTTGTGTGAGTGTGACAGTCTATCACTTGTGTGAGTGTGACAGTCTCTATCTCTTGTCTGACAGTCTATCTATCTCTTGTGTGACAGTCTCACTTGTGTGAGTGTGACAGTCTATATCTTGTATGAGTGTGACAGTCTGTCTACCTCTTGTGTGAGTGTGACAGTCTATCTATTGGTGAGTGTGACAGTCTATCTCTTGTGTGAGTGTGACAGTCTGTCTATATCTTGTGTGAGTGTGACAGTCTATCTATTGTAAAAGTGTGACAGTCCATCTCTTGTATGAGTGTGACAGTCTATGTATTGTGTGACAGTCTATCTCTTGTGTGAGTGTGTCACTCTCTCTTGTACGAGTGTGACAGTCTATCTCTTGTGTGAGTGTGACAGTCTGTCTATATCTTGTGTGAGTGTGACAGTCTATCTATTGTAAATGTGTGACAGTCCATCTCTTGTATGAGTGTGACAGTCTATGTATTGTGTGACAGTCTATCTCTTGTGTGAGTGTGTCACTCTCTCTTGTACGAGTGTGACAGTCTATCTCTTGTGTGAGTGTGACAGTCTATCTCTTGTGTGAGTGTGACAGTCTATCTCTTGTACGAGTGTGACAGTCTATCTCTTGTGTGAGTGTGACAGTCTATCTCTTGTGTGAGTGTGACAGTCTATCTCTTGTGTGAGTGTGACAGTCTATCTCTTGTGTGAGTGTTACAGTCTATCTCTTGTATGAGTGTGACAATCTATCTCTTGTATGAGTGTGACAGTCTATCTCTTTTGTAAGTGTGACAGTCTATCTCTTGTGTGAGTGTGACAGTCTATCTCTTGTGTGAGTGTGACAGTCTATCTCTTGTGTGAGTGTGACAGTCTATCACTTGTATGAGTGTGACAGTCTATATATTGTATGAGTGTGACAGTCTATATCTTGTGTGATTGTGACAGTCTATATATTGTGTGAGTGTGTCAGTCTATCACTTGTGTGAGTGTGAAAGTCTATCTCTTGTGTGAGTGTGACAGTCTATCACTTGTATGAGTGTGACAGTCTATATATTGTATGAGTGTGACAGTCTATATCTTGTGTGATTGTGACAGTCTATATCTTGTGTGAGTGTGACAGTCTATCTCTTGTGTGAGTGTGACAGTCTATCACTTGTATGAGTGTGACAGTCTATATATTGTATGAGTGTGACAGTCTATATCTTGTGTGATTGTGACAGTCTATATCTTGTGTGAGTGTGTCAGTCTATCACTTGTGTGAGCGTGACAGTCTATCTCTTGTATTAGTGTGACAGTCTATATCTTGTATGAGTGTGACAGTCTATCTCTTGTGTGAGTGTGACAGTCTATCACTTGTATGAGTGTGACAGTCTATCTCTTGTGTGAGTGTGACAGTCTATATATTGTATGAGTGTGTCAGTCTATATCTTGTGTGATTGTGTCAGTCTATATCTTGTGTGAGTGTGACAGTCTATATCTTGTGTGATTGTGTCAGTCTATATCTTGTACGAGTGTGACAGTCTATCTCTTGTGTGATTGTATAGGTCTATATCTTGTGTGAGTGTGACAGTCTATATCTTGTACGAGTGTGACAGTCTATATCTTGTACGAGTGTGACAGTCTGTCTACCTCTTGTGTGAGTGTGACAGTCTATCTATTGGTGAGTGTGACAGTCTATCTCTTGTGTGAGTGTGACAGTCTGTCTATATCTTGTGTGAGTGTGACAGTCTATCTATTGTAAAAGTGTGACAGTCCATCTCTTGTATGAGTGTGACAGTCTATGTATTGTGTGACAGTCTATCTCTTGTGTGAGTGTGTCACTCTCTCTTGTACGAGTGTGACAGTCTATCTCTTGTGTGAGTGTGACAGTCTGTCTATATCTTGTGTGAGTGTGACAGTCTATCTATTGTAAATGTGTGACAGTCCATCTCTTGTATGAGTGTGACAGTCTATGTATTGTGTGACAGTCAATCTCTTGTGTGAGTGTGTCACTCTCTCTTGTACGAGTGTGACAGTCTATCTCTTGTGTGAGTGTGACAGTCTGTCTATATCTTGTGTGAGTGTGACAGTCTATCTATTGTAAATGTGTGACAGTCCATCTCTTGTATGAGTGTGACAGTCTATGTATTGTGTGACAGTCTATCTCTTGTGTGAGTGTGTCACTCTCTCTTGTACGAGTGTGACAGTCTATCTCTTGTGTGAGTGTGACAGTCTATCTCTTGTGTGAGTGTGACAGTCTATCTCTTGTACGAGTGTGACAGTCTATCTCTTGTGTGAGTGTGACAGTCTATCTCTTGTGTGAGTGTGACAGTCTATCTCTTGTGTGAGTGTGACAGTCTATCTCTTGTGTGAGTGTGACAGTCTATCTCTTGTATGAGTGTGACAATCTATCTCTTGTATGAGTGTGACAGTCTATCTCTTTTGTAAGTGTGACAGTCTATCTCTTGTGTGAGTGTGACAGTCTATCTCTTGTGTGAGTGTGACAGTCTATCTCTTGTTTGAGTGTGACAGTCTATCACTTGTATGAGTGTGACAGTCTATATATTGTATGAGTGTGACAGTCTATATCTTGTGTGATTGTGACAGTCTATATATTGTGTGAGTGTGTCAGTCTATCACTTGTGTGAGTGTGAAAGTCTATCTCTTGTGTGAGTGTGACAGTCTATCACTTGTATGAGTGTGACAGTCTATATATTGTATGAGTGTGACTGTCTATATCTTGTGTGATTGTGACAGTCTATATCTTGTGTGAGTGTGACAGTCTATCTCTTGTGTGAGTGTGACAGTCTATCACTTGTATGAGTGTGACAGTCTATATATTGTATGAGTGTGACAGTCTATCTATTGTAAAGAGTGTGACAGTCTATCTCTTGTATGAGTGTGACAGTCTATGTATTGTGTGACAGTCTATCTCTTGTACGAGTGTGACAGTCTATATCTTGTACGAGTGTGACAGTCTATCTCTTTGTGTGAGTGTGACAGTCTATCTCTTGTGTGAGTGTGACAGTCTATCTCTTGTGTGAGTGTGACAGTCTATCTATTGTATGAGTGTGACAGTCTATCTCTTGTGTGAGTGTGACAGTCTATCACTTGTGTGAGTGTGACAGTCTATCTTTGTACGAGTGTGACAGTCTATCTCTTGTGTGAGTGTGACAGTCTATATCTTGTGTGATTGTGACAGTCTATCACTTGTGTGAGTGTGACAGTCTCTATCTCTTGTCTGACAGTCTATCTAGCTCTTGTGTGACAGTCTCACTTGTGTGAGTGTGACAGTCTATATCTTGTATGAGTGTGACAGTCTGTCTACCTCTTGTGTGAGTGTGACAGTCTATCTATTGGTGAGTGTGACAGTCTATCTCTTGTGTGAGTGTGACAGTCTGTCTATATCTTGTGTGAGTGTGACAGTCTATCTATTGTAAATGTGTGACAGTCCATCTCTTGTATGAGTGTGACAGTCTATGTATTGTGTGACAGTCTATCTCTTGTGTGAGTGTGTCACTCTCTCTTGTACGAGTGTGACAGTCTATCTCTTGTGTGAGTGTGACAGTCTGTCTATATCTTGTGTGAGTGTGACAGTCTATCTATTGTAAATGTGTGACAGTCCATCTCTTGTATGAGTGTGACAGTCTATGTATTGTGTGACAGTCTATCTCTTGTGTGAGTGTGTCACTCTCTTTTGTACGAGTGTGACAGTCTATCTCTTGTGTGAGTGTGACAGTCTATCTCTTGTGTGAGTGTGACAGTCTATCATCTTGTGTGAGTGTGACAGTCTATCTCTTGTACGAGTGTGACAGTCTATCTCTTGTGTGAGTGTGACAGTCTATATCTTGTGTGATTGTGACAGTCTATCTTTGTGTGAGTGTGACAGTCTATCTCTTGTGTGACAGTCACTATCTCTTGTGTGACAGTCTCTATCTCTTGTGTGACAGTCTATCTCTTGTGTGAGTGTGACAGTCTATATCTTGTGTGAGTGTGACAGTCTATCACTTGTGTGAGTGTGACAGTCTCTATCTCTTGTGTGACAGTCTATCTATCTCTTGTGTGACAGTCTCACTTGTGTGAGTGTGACAGTCTATATCTTGTATGAGTGTGACAGTCTATCTACTCTTGTGTGAGTGTGACAGTCTATCTATTGGTGAGTGTGACAGTCTATCTCTTGTGTGAGTGTGACAGTCTGTCTATATCTTGTGTGAGTGTGACAGTCTATCTATTGTAAAAGTGTGACAGTCCATCTCTTGTATGAGTGTGACAGTCTATGTATTGTGTGACAGTCTATCTCTTGTGTGAGTGTGTCACTCTCTCTTGTACGAGTGTGACAGTCTATCTCTTGTGTGAGTGTGACAGTCTGTCTATATCTTGTGTGAGTGTGACAGTCTATCTATTGTAGATGTGTGACAGTCCATCTCTTGTATGAGTGTGACAGTCTATGTATTGTGTGACAGTCTATCTCTTGTGTGAGTGTGTCACTCTCTCTTGTACGAGTGTGACAGTCTATCTCTTGTGTGAGTGTGACAGTCTATCTCTTGTGTGAGTGTGACAGTCTATCTCTTGTACGAGTGTGACAGTCTATCTCTTGTGTGAGTGTGACAGTCTATCTCTTGTGTGAGTGTGACAGTCTATCTCTTGTGTGAGTGTGACAGTCTATCTCTTGTGTGAGTGTGACAGTCTATCTCTTGTATGAGTGTGACAATCTATCTCTTGTATGAGTGTGACAGTCTATCTCTTTTGTAAGTGTGACAGTCTATCTCTTGTGTGAGTGTGACAGTCTATCTCTTGTGTGAGTGTGACAGTCTATCTCTTGTGTGAGTGTGACAGTCTATCACTTGTATGAGTGTGACAGTCTATATATTGTATGAGTGTGACAGTCTATATCTTGTGTGATTGTGACAGTCTATATATTGTGTGAGTGTGTCAGTCTATCACTTGTGTGAGTGTGAAAGTCTATCTCTTGTGTGAGTGTGACAGTCTATCACTTGTATGAGTGTGACAGTCTATATATTGTATGAGTGTGACAGTCTATATCTTGTGTGATTGTGACAGTCTATATCTTGTGTGAGTGTGACAGTCTATCTCTTGTGTGAGTGTGACAGTCTATCACTTGTATGAGTGTGACAGTCTATATATTGTATGAGTGTGACAGTCTATATCTTGTATGAGTGTGACAGTCTATCTCTTGTGTGAGTGTGACAGTCTATCACTTGTATGAGTGTGACAGTCTATCTCTTGTGTGAGTGTGACAGTCTATATATTGTATGAGTGTGTCAGTCTATATCTTGTGTGATTGTGTCAGTCTATATCTTGTGTGAGTGTGACAGTCTATATCTTGTGTGATTGTGTCAGTCTATATCTTGTACGAGTGTGACAGTCTATCTCTTGTGTGATTGTATAGGTCTATATCTTGTGTGAGTGTGACAGTCTATATCTTGTACGAGTGTGACAGTCTATATCTTGTACGAGTGTGACAGTCTGTCTACCTCTTGTGTGAGTGTGACAGTCTATCTATTGGTGAGTGTGACAGTCTATCTCTTGTGTGAGTGTGACAGTCTGTCTATATCTTGTGTGAGTGTGACAGTCTATCTATTGTAAAAGTGTGACAGTCCATCTCTTGTATGAGTGTGACAGTCTATGTATTGTGTGACAGTCTATCTCTTGTGTGAGTGTGTCACTCTCTCTTGTACGAGTGTGACAGTCTATCTCTTGTGTGAGTGTGACAGTCTGTCTATATCTTGTGTGAGTGTGACAGTCTATCTATTGTAAATGTGTGACAGTCCATCTCTTGTATGAGTGTGATAGTCTATGTATTGTGTGACAGTCAATCTCTTGTGTGAGTGTGTCACTCTCTCTTGTACGAGTGTGACAGTCTATCTCTTGTGTGAGTGTGACAGTCTGTCTATATCTTGTGTGAGTGTGACAGTCTATCTATTGTAAATGTGTGACAGTCCATCTCTTGTATGAGTGTGACAGTCTATGTATTGTGTGACAGTCTATCTCTTGTGTGAGTGTGTCACTCTCTCTTGTACGAGTGTGACAGTCTATCTCTTGTGTGAGTGTGACAGTCTATCTCTTGTGTGAGTGTGACAGTCTATCTCTTGTACGAGTGTGACAGTCTATCTCTTGTGTGAGTGTGACAGTCTATCTCTTGTGTGAGTGTGACAGTCTATCTCTTGTGTGAGTGTGACAGTCTATCTCTTGTGTGAGTGTTACAGTCTATCTCTTGTATGAGTGTGACAATCTATCTCTTGTATGAGTGTGACAGTCTATCTCTTTTGTAAGTGTGACAGTCTATCTCTTGTGTGAGTGTGACAGTCTATCTCTTGTGTGAGTGTGACAGTCTATCTCTTGTGTGAGTGTGACAGTCTATCACTTGTATGAGTGTGACAGTCTATATATTGTATGAGTGTGACAGTCTATATCTTGTGTGATTGTGACAGTCTATATATTGTGTGAGTGTGTCAGTCTATCACTTGTGTGAGTGTGAAAGTCTATCTCTTGTGTGAGTGTGACAGTCTATCACTTGTATGAGTGTGACAGTCTATATATTGTATGAGTGTGACAGTCTATATCTTGTGTGATTGTGACAGTCTATATCTTGTGTGAGTGTGACAGTCTATCTCTTGTGTGAGTGTGACAGTCTATCACTTGTATGAGTGTGACAGTCTATATATTGTATGAGTGTGACAGTCTATATCTTGTGTGATTGTGACAGTCTATATCTTGTGTGAGTGTGTCAGTCTATCACTTGTGTGAGTGTGAAAGTCTATCTCTTGTGTGAGTGTGACAGTCTATCACTTGTATGAGTGTGACAGTCTATATATTGTATGAGTGTGACAGTCTATATCTTGTGTGATTGTGACAGTCTATATCTTGTGTGAGTGTGACAGTCTATCTCTTGTGTGAGTGTGACAGTCTATCACTTGTATGAGTGTGACAGTCTATATATTGTATGAGTGTGACAGTCTATATCTTGTATGAGTGTGACAGTCTATCTCTTGTGTGAGTGTGACAGTCTATCACTTGTATGAGTGTGACAGTCTATCTCTTGTGTGAGTGTGACAGTCTATATATTGTATGAGTGTGTCAGTCTATATCTTGTGTGATTGTGTCAGTCTATATCTTGTGTGAGTGTGACAGTCTATATCTTGTGTGATTGTGTCAGTCTATATCTTGTACGAGTGTGACAGTCTATCTCTTGTGTGATTGTATAGGTATATATCTTGTGTGAGTGTGACAGTCTATATCTTGTACGAGTGTGACAGTCTATATCTTGTACGAGTGTGACAGTCTGTCTACCTCTTGTGTGAGTGTGACAGTCTATCTATTGGTGAGTGTGACAGTCTATCTCTTGTGTGAGTGTGACAGTCTGTCTATATCTTGTGTGAGTGTGACAGTCTATCTATTGTAAAAGTGTGACAGTCCATCTCTTGTATGAGTGTGACAGTCTTTGTATTGTGTGACAGTCTATCTCTTGTGTGAGTGTGTCACTCTCTCTTGTACGAGTGTGACAGTCTATCTCTTGTGTGAGTGTGACAGTCTGTCTATATCTTGTGTGAGTGTGACAGTCTATCTATTGTAAATGTGTGACAGTCCATCTCTTGTATGAGTGTGATAGTCTATGTATTGTGTGACAGTCAATCTCTTGTGTGAGTGTGTCACTCTCTCTTGTACGAGTGTGACAGTCTATCTCTTGTGTGAGTGTGACAGTCTGTCTATATCTTGTGTGAGTGTGACAGTCTATCTATTGTAAATGTGTGACAGTCCATCTCTTGTATGAGTGTGACAGTCTATGTATTGTGTGACAGTCTATCTCTTGTGTGAGTGTGTCACTCTCTCTTGTACGAGTGTGACAGTCTATCTCTTGTGTGAGTGTGACAGTCTATCTCTTGTGTGAGTGTGACAGTCTATCTCTTGTACGAGTGTGACAGTCTATCTCTTGTGTGAGTGTGACAGTCTATCTCTTGTGTGAGTGTGACAGTCTATCTCTTGTGTGAGTGTGACAGTCTATCTCTTGTGTGAGTGTTACAGTCTATCTCTTGTATGAGTGTGACAATCTATCTCTTGTATGAGTGTGACAGTCTATCTCTTTTGTAAGTGTGACAGTCTATCTCTTGTGTGAGTGTGACAGTCTATCTCTTGTGTGAGTGTGACAGTCTATCTCTTGTGTGAGTGTGACAGTCTATCACTTGTATGAGTGTGACAGTCTATATATTGTATGAGTGTGACAGTCTATATCTTGTGTGATTGTGACAGTCTATATATTGTGTGAGTGTGTCAGTCTATCACTTGTGTGAGTGTGAAAGTCTATCTCTTGTGTGAGTGTGACAGTCTATCACTTGTATGAGTGTGACAGTCTATATATTGTATGAGTGTGACAGTCTATATCTTGTGTGATTGTGACAGTCTATATCTTGTGTGAGTGTGACAGTCTATCTCTTGTGTGAGTGTGACAGTCTATCACTTGTATGAGTGTGACAGTCTATATATTGTATGAGTGTGACAGTCTATATCTTGTGTGATTGTGACAGTCTATATCTTGTGTGAGTGTGTCAGTCTATCACTTGTGTGAGCGTGACAGTCTATCTCTTGTATTAGTGTGACAGTCTATATCTTGTATGAGTGTGACAGTCTATCTCTTGTGTGAGTGTGACAGTCTATCACTTGTATGAGTGTGACAGTCTATCTCTTGTGTGAGTGTGACAGTCTATATATTGTATGAGTGTGTCAGTCTATATCTTGTGTGATTGTGTCAGTCTATATCTTGTGTGAGTGTGACAGTCTATATCTTGTGTGATTGTGTCAGTCTATATCTTGTACGAGTGTGACAGTCTATCTCTTGTGTGATTGTATAGGTCTATATCTTGTGTGAGTGTGACAGTCTATATCTTGTACGAGTGTGACAGTCTATATCTTGTACGAGTGTGACAGTCTGTCTACCTCTTGTGTGAGTGTGACAGTCTATCTATTGGTGAGTGTGACAGTCTATCTCTTGTGTGAGTGTGACAGTCTGTCTATATCTTGTGTGAGTGTGACAGTCTATCTATTGTAAAAGTGTGACAGTCCATCTCTTGTATGAGTGTGACAGTCTATGTATTGTGTGACAGTCTATCTCTTGTGTGAGTGTGTCACTCTCTCTTGTACGAGTGTGACAGTCTATCTCTTGTGTGAGTGTGACAGTCTGTCTATATCTTGTGTGAGTGTGACAGTCTATCTATTGTAAATGTGTGACAGTCCATCTCTTGTATGAGTGTGATAGTCTATGTATTGTGTGACAGTCAATCTCTTGTGTGAGTGTGTCACTCTCTCTTGTACGAGTGTGACAGTCTATCTCTTGTGTGAGTGTGACAGTCTGTCTATATCTTGTGTGAGTGTGACAGTCTATCTATTGTAAATGTGTGACAGTCCATCTCTTGTATGAGTGTGACAGTCTATGTATTGTGTGACAGTCTATCTCTTGTGTGAGTGTGTCACTCTCTCTTGTACGAGTGTGACAGTCTATCTCTTGTGTGAGTGTGACAGTCTATCTCTTGTGTGAGTGTGACAGTCTATCTCTTGTACGAGTGTGACAGTCTATCTCTTGTGTGAGTGTGACAGTCTATCTCTTGTGTGAGTGTGACAGTCTATCTCTTGTGTGAGTGTGACAGTCTATCTCTTGTGTGAGTGTGACAGTCTATCTCTTGTATGAGTGTGACAATCTATCTCTTGTATGAGTGTGACAGTCTATCTCTTTTGTAAGTGTGACAGTCTATCTCTTGTGTGAGTGTGACAGTCTATCTCTTGTGTGAGTGTGACAGTCTATCTCTTGTTTGAGTGTGACAGTCTATCACTTGTATGAGTGTGACAGTCTATATATTGTATGCGTGTGACAGTCTATATCTTGTGTGATTGTGACAGTCTATATATTGTGTGAGTGTGTCAGTCTATCACTTGTGTGAGTGTGAAAGTCTATCTCTTGTGTGAGTGTGACAGTCTATCACTTGTATGAGTGTGACAGTCTATATATTGTATGAGTGTGACTGTCTATATCTTGTGTGATTGTGACAGTCTATATCTTGTGTGAGTGTGACAGTCTATCTCTTGTGTGAGTGTGACAGTCTATCACTTGTATGAGTGTGACAGTCTATATATTGTATGAGTGTGACAGTCTATCTATTGTAAAAGTGTGACAGTCCATCTCTTGTATGAGTGTGACAGTCTATGTATTGTGTGACAGTCTATCTCTTGTACGAGTGTGACAGTCTATATCTTGTACGAGTGTGACAGTCTATCTCTTTTGTGAGTGTGACAGTCTATCTCTTGTGTGAGTGTGACAATCTATCTCTTGTGTGAGTGTGACAGTCTATCTATTGTATGAGTGTGACAGTCTATCTCTTGTGTGAGTGTGACAGTCTATCACTTGTGTGAGTGTGACAGTCTATCTTTCGTACGAGTGTGACAGTCTATCTCTTGTGTGAGTGTGACAATCTATATCTTGTGTGATTGTGACAGTCTATCATTTGTGTGAGTGTGACAGTCTATCTCTTGTGTGACAGTCACTATCTCTTGTGTGACAGTCTCTATCTCTTGTGTGACAGTCTATCTCTTGTGTGAGTGTGGCAGTCTATATCTTGTGTGAGTGTGACAGTCAATCACTTGTGTGAGTGTGACAGTCTCTATCTCTTGTCTGACAGTCTATCTAGCTCTTGTGTGACAGTCTCACTTGTGTGAGTGTGACAGTCTATATCTTGTATGAGTGTGACAGTCTGTCTACCTCTTGTGTGAGTGTGACAGTCTATCTATTGGTGAGTGTGACAGTCTATCTCTTGTGTGAGTGTGACAGTCTGTCTATATCTTGTGTGAGTGTGACAGTCTATCTATTGTAAATGTGTGACAGTCCATCTCTTGTATGAGTGTGACAGTCTATGTATTGTGTGACAGTCTATCTCTTGTGTGAGTGTGTCACTCTCTCTTGTACGAGTGTGACAGTCTATCTCTTGTGTGAGTGTGACAGTCTGTCTATATCTTGTGTGAGTGTGACAGTCTATCTATTGTAAATGTGTGACAGTCCATCTCTTGTATGAGTGTGACAGTCTATGTATTGTGTGACAGTCTATCTCTTGTGTGAGTGTGTCACTCTCTCTTGTACGAGTGTGACAGTCTATCTCTTGTGTGAGTGTGACAGTCTATCTCTTGTGTGAGTGTGACAGTCTATCTCTTGTACGAGTGTGACAGTCTATCTCTTGTGTGAGTGTGACAGTCTATCTCTTGTGTGAGTGTGACAGTCTATCTCTTGTGTGAGTGTGACAGTCTATCTCTTGTGTGAGTTTGACAGTCTATCTCTTGTATGAGTGTGACAATCTATCTCTTGTATGAGTGTGACAGTCTATCTCTTTTGTAAGTGTGACAGTCTATCTCTTGTGTGAGTGTGACAGTCTATCTCTTGTGTGAGTGTGACAGTCTATCTCTTGTGTGAGTGTGACAGTCTATCACTTGTATGAGTGTGACAGTCTATATATTGTATGAGTGTGACAGTCTATATCTTGTGTGATTGTGACAGTCTATATATTGTGTGAGTGTGTCAGTCTATCACTTGTGTGAGTGTGAAAGTCTATCTCTTGTGTGAGTGTGACAGTCTATCACTTGTATGAGTGTGACAGTCTATATATTGTATGAGTGTGACAGTCTATATCTTGTGTGATTGTGACAGTCTATATCTTGTGTGAGTGTGACAGTCTATCTCTTGTGTGAGTGTGACAGTCTATCACTTGTATGAGTGTGACAGTCTATATATTGTATGAGTGTGACAGTCTATATCTTGTGTGATTGTGACAGTCTATATCTTGTGTGAGTGTGTCAGTCTATCACTTGTGTGAGCGTGACAGTCTATCTCTTGTATTAGTGTGACAGTCTATATCTTGTATGAGTGTGACAGTCTATCTCTTGTGTGAGTGTGACAGTCTATCACTTGTATGAGTGTGACAGTCTATCTCTTGTGTGAGTGTGACAGTCTATATATTGTATGAGTGTGTCAGTCTATATCTTGTGTGATTGTGTCAGTCTATATCTTGTGTGAGTGTGACAGTCTATATCTTGTGTGATTGTGTCAGTCTATATCTTGTACGAGTGTGACAGTCTATCTCTTGTGTGATTGTATAGGTCTATATCTTGTGTGAGTGTGACAGTCTATATCTTGTACGAGTGTGACAGTCTATATCTTGTGTGATTGTGTCAGTCTATATCTTGTGTGAGTGTGACAGTCTATATCTTGTACGAGTGTGACAGTCTGTCTACCTCTTGTGTGAGTGTGACAGTCTATCTATTGGTGAGTGTGACAGTCTATCTCTTGTGTGAGTGTGACAGTTTGTCTATATCTTGTGTGAGTGTGACAGTCTATCTATTGTAAAAGTGTGACAGTCCATCTCTTGTATGAGTGTGACAGTCTATGTATTGTGTGACAGTCTATCTCTTGTGTGAGTGTGTCACTCTCTCTTGTACGAGTGTGACAGTCTATCTCTTGTGTGAGTGTGACAGTCTGTCTATATCTTGTGTGAGTGTGACAGTCTATCTATTGTAAATGTGTGACAGTCCATCTCTTGTATGAGTGTGACAGTCTATGTATTGTGTGACAGTCTATCTCTTGTGTGAGTGTGTCACTCTCTCTTGTACGAGTGTGACAGTCTATCTCTTGTGTGAGTGTGACAGTCTGTCTATATCTTGTGTGAGTGTGACAGTCTATCTATTGTAAATGTGTGACAGTCCATCTCTTGTATGAGTGTGACAGTCTATCTCTTGTATGAGTGTGACAGTCTATCTCTTTTGTAAGTGTGACAGTCTATCTCTTGTGTGAGTGTGACAGTCTATCTCTTGTGTGAGTGTGACAGTCTATCTCTTGTTTGAGTGTGACAGTCTATCACTTGTATGAGTGTGACAGTCTATATATTGTATGAGTGTGACAGTCTATATCTTGTGTGATTGTGACAGTCTATATATTGTGTGAGTGTGTCAGTCTATCACTTGTGTGAGTGTGAAAGTCTATCTCTTGTATGAGTGTGACAGTCTATCACTTGTATGAGTGTGACAGTCTATATATTGTATGAGTGTGACTGTCTATATCTTGTGTGAGTGTGTCACTCTCTCTTGTACGAGTGTGACAGTCTATCTCTTGTGTGAGTGTGACAGTCTATCTCTTGTGTGAGTGTGACAGTCTATCTCTTGTACGAGTGTGACAGTCTATCTCTTGTGTGAGTGTGACAGTCTATCTCTTGTGTGAGTGTGACAGTCTATCTCTTGTGTGAGTGTGACAGTCTATCTCTTGTGTGAGTGTGACAGTCTATCTCTTGTATGAGTGTGACAATCTATCTCTTGTATGAGTGTGACAGTCTATCTCTTTTGTAAGTGTGACAGTCTATCTCTTGTGTGAGTGTGACAGTCTATCTCTTGTGTGAGTGTGACAGTCTATCTCTTGTTTGAGTGTGACAGTCTATCACTTGTATGAGTGTGACAGTCTATATATTGTATGAGTGTGACAGTCTATATCTTGTGTGATTGTGACAGTCTATATATTGTGTGAGTGTGTCAGTCTATCACTTGTGTGAGTGTGAAAGTCTATCTCTTGTATGAGTGTGACAGTCTATCACTTGTATGAGTGTGACAGTCTATATATTGTATGAGTGTGACTGTCTATATCTTGTGTGATTGTGACAGTCTATATCTTGTGTGAGTGTGACAGTCTATCTCTTGTGTGAGTGTGACAGTCTATCACTTGTATGAGTGTGACAGTCTATATATTGTATGAGTGTGACAGTCTATATCTTGTGTGATTGTGACAGTCTATATCTTGTGTGAGTGTGTCAGTCTATCACTTGTGTGAGCGTGACAGTCTATCTCTTGTATTAGTGTGACAGTCTATATCTTGTATGAGTGTGACAGTCTATCTCTTGTGTGAGTGTGACAGTCTATCACTTGTATGAGTGTGACAGTCTATCTCTTGTGTGAGTGTGACAGTCTATATATTGTATGAGTGTGTCAGTCTATATCTTGTGTGATTGTGTCAGTCTATATCTTGTGTGAGTGTGACAGTCTATATCTTGTGTGATTGTGTCAGTCTATATCTTGTACGAGTGTGACAGTCTATCTCTTGTGTGATTGTGTCAGTCTATATCTTGTGTGAGTGTGACAGTCTATCTCTTGTGTGAGTGTGACAATCTATCTCTTGTGTGAGTGTGGCAGTCTATCTCTTGTGTGAGTGTGACAGTCTATCTCTTGTGTGAGTGTGACAGTCTATCTCTTGTTTGAGAGTGACAGTCTATCTCTTGTTTGAGTTTGACAGTCTATCTCTTGTATGAGTGTGACAGTCTATCTCTTGTGTGAGTGTGACAATCTATCTCTTGTGTGAGTGTGGCAGTCTATGTCTTGTGTGAGTGTGACAGTCTATCTCTTGTGTGAGTGTGACAGTCTATCTCTTGTTTGAGAGTGACAGTCTATCTCTTGTTTGAGTTTGACAGTCTATCTCTTGTATGAGTGTGACAGTCCATATAGTGTATGAGTGTGACAGTCTATCTCTTGTGTGAGTGTGACAGTCTATCTTTTGTAAGAGTGTGACAGTATATATCTTGTACGAGTGTGGCAGTCTATATCTTGTGTGATTGTGTCAGTCTATATCTTGTACGAGTGTGACAGTCTATATCTTGTGTGATTGTGTCAGTCTATATCTTGTGTGAGTGTGACAGTCTATATCTTGTGTGAGTATGACAGTCTATATCTTGTACGAGTGTGACAGTCTATATAGTGTATGAGTGTGACAGTCTATCTCTTGTAAGAGTGTGACAGTCTATCTCTTGTGTGAGTGTGACAGTCTATATAGTGTATGAGTGTGACAGTCTATCTCTTGTAAGAGTGTGACAGTCTATCTCTTGTAAGAGTGTGACAGTCTATCTCTTGTACGAGTATGGCAGTCTATATCTTGTGTGATTGTGTCAGTCTATGTCTTGTTTGAGTTTGACTGTCTATCTCTTGTCGAGTGTGACAGTCTATCACTTGTATGAGTGTGACAGTCTATCTCTTGTAAGAGTGTGACAGTCTATCTCTTGTGTGAGTGTGACAGTCTATCTCTTGTGTGAGTATGACAGTCTATCTTTTGTAAGAGTGTGACAGTCTATCTCTTGTGTGAGTGTGACAGTCTATCTTGTGTGAGTGTGACAGTCTATCTCTTGTGTGAGTGTGAGTCTATATCTTGTGTGATTGTGTCAGTCTATATCTTGTGTGAGTGTGACAGTCTATCTCTTGTGTGAGTGTGACA